>WEIV01016034.1:70962-121977 GCA_013390005.1 Calyptomena viridis | reverse complement strand
AGGGCTTTTAATTAAAAAAAAGTGTGTGTGGGACGAGGGGTTTTTTTTTTTTAATGTATGGAGTTTTTTTTTTTTTTTTTTTTAATGCAGAACTGGTTTGTGAAGATATTGTGCATGCAGTCCTTGGAAGAAGGAGAGCTGTGTAGTACTCAAGGGGTTAGGAAGCCACAAATGTATAAGTTAAATAATAATTAAAAAAAAGCAAACCAAGTTGCCACTATGCCCAAACCCTCTGGATGCTGAGAATTGCCACTTTTTGGCAAAAAAAAAAAAAGTATGCAAGCTGTTATTTAAAACAAATGTAAAAATGCTCTTTTCTTTCCTTTTTATTTTTTTTCCTTTTTTTTTTTCTGTAAAATACTGCAGTTTATAGTTATTTACAAGTGTTAAGCTTTGGTACAAGCTGACCTTTCTATAGTGTGCTGCATTGGTAAATGAAAACAAAAAAAAAATGGGGCAAATGTTGGATTCTGTTCCTTGTAAATTGCCAGCATCAGCTTAAAAAAATACATGTTACATATCGTACCATTTTAAACTGTTCAACTTTCTTTGTACCTTCTGGCTGTATGCTTTCTCTTTTAACTTTTTATATTGTCATTTTATATTCTATTTCTGTGTATATAATGTAAAACCACACTTTTTGAATAAAATTTAGTTCCTGCAGCTTGATATAAATAGAGGAATTTTACTGGCACCTGCATCTTTCCAGATGCATGTACTTAAAGGAACTATCTGACAAAAAAAATAAATAAATAAAAATAAAGCAAGCAATGCACTATGAATTATACATTTTGATGTTTTATCATTAATATTGTACAGTACATTTTGGTTCACACAATTAAATCCACTGTTTTATCAAGTGTAAAATAAACCCACATGCAGTTCTTGATTTACATACTTTGTCATGTCGTCATTATATTGCCTTTGAGGTGTTATTCCAGCTATAAGAGGCATCATTTATATAATCAACAGCACAACTCTATTTGAAATCATCTCTCATGATCTGTATGCTGACGTGTTTCATTCGAAGCCATAATACTGATAACCTGTTAAGAGAGACTTGCAGTAGGTATGCACTGTAAAAGGCGCTGAACCAGTGGAGCACCTTCAATTAGTGAGGGGCATTATGCTCCTCACTGAGGTACAAGGAGGACTGCAAAGGTTTTGGCCAAGTTAATTTCCCTATGCTGTATGACTGTACCTGTAGCCATTTTCTGTGTGCTTTCAAAGACCATCTTCTCCCTTCCTTCTCCAGCAAAGCGCCTTTTGATTTCAACAGTTACATTGTCAGAGGCTGTGGCTTCTGCCCCGGCAGTCTGTTGAATGCTGCGGTGCTTGCCTTTCTGGCAGCGGTGAAGACCTCTGAGGTTTTGACACCAATTTTTACTTACAGTACAAGAAGGCAGACCTGTGTTTCTCTGTACTTTTTAAATATTGCATTTTGAGGTAAGCTGAGTGCAATTGTATCAGGTGTTTCCCTTAATCTTTATTTCTGTTCTGTTGAATGCAGATGTCATTTAGAATGTAAAAGAGAGCTGTCAGAGCCTTCACTTCTCTATCTCCTGAGTGCTTTGACAGTTAACAGTGTATGAAAGCCTGGGATCTGCTATCCATTACACTTTTTGGAGGGGCTGTTAAATATGAGGACCTAGAGGGGTTTGCTTTCACTAGGTATTAGTGATATTATTGTGTTATATATACTTCTGTGTACATATTTCTGTTCTTTGTTCTTGATTCTTCTGAAAGTAATTTAAATGTAACATCTTTGCTTCCAAATACAGCACAGTTAGACATTTAATCTTTACTTTAGTTGTAACCCCAGAAATATACATGGACTGTTCTGTTCTCTGCAAAATCCTGTCAGGTCCAGGTCAGTTACATTTACATTGTGTTTCTAAGTAGTGCACGAAAGTGCCATGAGGGGACATTTTTAAAATGTCCCTTATTTTCTTCGCTGCTAACTACCTATGTTCTTCAGGGGATCTAGCCATTTAGACGTTTCAGTTCAATTACTGGATGATTATGTGCTTTGGGCCCAAGGGGTGGTGAGGAAGAAAAACAGTCAGGCCTATGGCCGTAATACAGAGTCTTTAAATAATAACCCTTTGAAGTTTTGTTTACTTTACCACAGGCCTGCAAACATGTGATTATAAAATATGCTGTAGTACATTGCAGTAGTGGGTGAAAAGGTTGAAAGGAAGAAATAATAGCTCTAAAGTGGGTTTGAATCTAATGTAAATCCATTAAAACTGATTTTGAAACATGGCATGTAAAGTGAGTTCTCAACACCAGGTGACTCCCTCGAGAGGTGTTTATGACATTGGTAAATCCGTTCAGTTCTGATAGCTTCAGAATTGGACAATTACTCATCATCTGTGCCAGTGTCTGAAGAAAGTCCATTTAGAGTAAACCAGCAGGTTTACCTGGCAACTATGCTGATGTAACACTTTCTGTGACTGAAATATGAAGTAGATAAAAATTGGAGGGCTCTGAGGTTTTACCTGCTTAACAAAATGAAGCACAGTGACAGTATGATCTTTATTCTGTGATCTTGTTTGAATTTATTTCCAAAAAAATTCCTTTAAGAAAAAAAGAAATCGCACAGTTTAAAACAGAGTTATTGTTTTTCTCAGAATTGGTTTTTCAGGTTTATTTATTCTTTATTTCAATAAGATTGCAACAAAAGTAAGTTTGTGCTATTCTATGAGTGTCTCCTAAAGCTACTGAATGGTCTTGGAAAAAAGAAATGTAAGAGCTTTAAAACCCCTAGTAGTCTCTGTAAGCCTGTATACCTGTTTTATGATGTATGCAAAATCCACTGTGTTTGACTCTTTTCAGAGGTGCATAAAGTTCTTTTTTTCAGCATTACATTGCTGGTGTTCACATGTTTGCCTGTATCTGTTCTCAGAGCAGATCATCTTGATTTGCCTAGTTTTGCAGGTTTGATTTCTGCTTTGGTGCACTTTTCTGTATTACTGTTTTGAAACTGATGCAAACCACTGCAAATCTGGGAGATCTGTGTACTGATGACATTAGTCCTGAGTGAAATGACCTTTTCTTTCTTTTTTAAGTAGTATTTAGTGCATTATTTACTAACGTCTTCTGCAACATAACTTTGTTATGGCTTCTCTGGATAGTTACACGGGTAATAATGACACTGGGTATAATCTGTCCATATCATGGAGGACACTAAAATGCAATTGCAATTAAATATAAAGGCACAGTGCATCAGCTTCTCCTTGCAATTTCGAAAGCCATCTCAAATTTGAGTGTGTGATGTTCTTTAAATAATATGGCAGGGGTCTTGGTTAGGAGACCTCCAAGGAGAGACCAGTTTCTGTGTGGTGTGTTTTTGCAGCTCTGTATGTGTTGGTCTACTGGCCAATGCAGTATTGAGTTACTCTTCCAGCATGAAAGTAGCAGGAAGTAGGATTTCACCATCTGTTCACTGAACCTTAAAAGCAGTGTCCTTTTCTGTCCATGGAAGAGAACAGAATGCTAACCAAAATTTACTAGCCAGATACTAATCTAGATAATATGATTCTTCCAAATTTTTGTTTTCCCTGCTCTTTGGGTTGAGTTTCTTCTCATAATGTCTCACACAGCTTTGTGTCTTCATCATTGTGTGTAGTCAGCTTCATCCTACAGGTAGATGGAGTGACCACATTTTGGGATGAAAGGTGCTGTTCGAAGTAAAAGGTGATACCATATCTAGGAGAAAATATCAATGCCCCAAACTGGGTGTGTTGTAAAAAAAGAAGACATTTTAAAAGTCTATTTAGATGATGCAGATTACCTGACATTAGTGTAATTTATGTTTGTGTTTCTTTTTCCAGCATCTTCACTAACTCTGTTTTTTGACTCGTGATACAGCAAAACTGATTTTAGAATAGTTAAGCACCAAGAGATCAGAACTGCAAACACTGATACATGGCTAATGGATCTAATAATTTTCAGGCAGCCAGTATTAGAATACGTAATGATTATTAAAGCTGTAGACCTTCCCAATGAGAATGAGTAGCTCCAGTTACTCTGTTGTGAAGATGCCTTATTTTTAAACACCTGCTGAATCAAGGTCAGCATGGTCAAAATGCATCTAGTAAGTTTTTATCCTAACTACTGTAGTTGTTATGGGTTTTTTTTCCTTCCCTGTGAAAAATATGAAGTTTTAATTTCATTAGTTATAGCCAGGTTGTCAGGATTTTTATGGTTTTTACTTCTGGGTAAACTTCTTAGTGTAAAGAATTCAGGGGAAGATTAATTGTTAAAATTATTAGTTTTTTTTTTAAAGGAGCATTTCTCTAGATTGTTTTGGGCACAGTGTGTTGACCATCAGTACAGCATAAATCTGAACAAATCTAATATAGTGAGAGTGTACTCTATTTCTGTTCAGAGTGGTTCTGTAGGCATTGTCTGAAGATGCAGGTTAAAGCCTGACAGGTTCCTAACCAGGCTTGTCAGATGTAGGACACCTGTGCCTAAATGCCACATCCTCACTTGAAGAAGAAAGGTTGGAGTCGGGTTGCCTGCAACCCATCTGCTTTTGTAGGAGTTCAGAGCTGATTCATTTGCTCGGAAGAGCATACATTATAAAATCTTAAGGACTGATGGGATACATTAGGCAAATACAGGCCAACCTTCAGGGTCATGCACATGGAAGTCATCTCTCCTCGTACACACGACAACTTGTGCAAAGCCACCTCTTTCAGAGTTTGTAGAACCTGCTATTAGAGCTTGTCATTGAACATGTAAGTGGAATGGTAACTGTATTTCCTACCCAAAAGAAGACATACATGATGGTGAAATCCAGAAAGCAGCATGCTAAAAGTCAAGTAGTCAGAAACAGCGCTCAAAGCTCATGACCAGTAGGTAGAGGTCTAGCCACTAGAGCATGTTCTCAGGCACAGTTTCTTACTCCCCAGAAAGCTTATCATCAGAACAAGTAGCTGAATTCAGTCCAATATGATCTGGGATGGAAGATTCAATAACTAAGACCAAGCAGTTTGTTTCGAATAAGTTCATTAGTGGACTGGTAGGTGCTAAATCAGTTTGGTAAAATGTATTAACGTGCCAGTTGGCACTTCAGTTTCTGTGTGTATCACCATGCTCAGAATCCTCTTGATTTTCCTTTCAATGATGTTTGGATACCCCAAACTGAATATACTAAGGTCAAATATTGGTTCTGCTGAATAAGTTACAAGGTTTTGTGTTTTTGAATGGCAGTATAGGATGCTGTATCTTGGAAATGGACATTGTGTTCAGATGCAGACAGATTGGATCAAGGGCCATTTGCCCCATTCTTCAGCTAGTGGAAATCATTGCTGTAAAATTTTCAAGATGGTCTGGCAGTGAAATCCAGCTGGGAAAAAAAAGATTTCTGCCTGTCTTACCTTCCTCTTCCCCCAGGTACTGCACAGTGTATTGGGATATGCAAAGAAATTGTGGTTTAACCTGAACATTTCAGAGGAGCAATGTTCAGTAAAAACTAACCATAATCTTCAAGTCCTGGTTAGGCTTAGTTTATCACTGTACAGTTCCAATGTGTAATATCTTATTTGTTGTCATGGAAGCACTGCTACAGGTTCAGAGTCATGAACATCATCTTCTACGTGCTCTCCCCCCAGCCTCCAGCATAGCAAGGAGAACTGGCAGAGTGGCTCTGCAAATCACTATTGCTCTGCAAGGAGTTTGAGGGTGGATGAGAGGGAGAGGAACGGGATAGCAGAGGATTTTGATCTTGATAAAATAGTACAAAGTTTTATGTTTTCAGATGATCACTTCAGCTTAACCCACTATGCATGGCAATACAAGAAGTGACTCTTGAAAATGCTGCCCTTTGGCTTTGCCATAGCATTGTTTAGTACTTATAAGGGTGAAAAAAGTTGTGAAGTAGGTCTTCTGGTCATGCCATGTTCCAGGTGAAGTTAGACCCTTTGTAGGTAGGATGTGAGAGTCATTAATTGCTGTTCTCACTGGTATAAGTCACTCCCTAGGCATTTTCATTCTGGACTTTTTTTTACAATTTAGACCAAAGTACTTTGGAAGCAATTTAAGCCAAACCAGAAAAAGACACTTTTATTCTCTAATAAGAAAAACTATCCAGGGCTGCTGTGGCAGGGAAACTGTGTAAAGCTACCAGTGTAACTATTGTGGTTTAACTGGAAGATTCTCACAGTAAACAAGCTTTAAGTTTATTAAGGTGCAAATGCTATCTTTGAAAAACACTGCAGGCTCAGACACTGCCCACAATGGGTATATTACTTGGTAGTCCAAGGTCAAATACACTAAGCATGTTTGCAGTTGGCATTCTGTACTAATAATTATATGTAGTAGTGTTCAATTATGTAGCATGATGATAAAGTGTGGTTCAAGGATGCACTGTATAGCACTGTGTGTCTTTATGTTCAAGGGATAGTTGTCTTGTTAGCTGTCTCTAAGGTGCTGTATTGCTAAAATTTGTAACATTTAGCATTAACTGTCTCATTTCTCATCACTACATTTCTGTGGCGGTTTAATGTGAAAAATTAGATAGCTTTGCTCTAAAAAAGGTAGCAGGTCTAGACTTAACATTGCATGCGGATCCTCTGCCCAAGTTTTGAGGGCTGGTGAGTGTCACATTTCACATTTTTTAAGTGTGCTTTGACAACTGGAAGTCTGGAAAAGTGCAAAGAAGAAATAGGCCTGGGGAACAACTTAGAATGGAGTCTAATGATCAGCAGCCATCAGATGGGTAAAAGCAGCACAAAAAAAGAATTGAAGTTTTGAGATCCACTGTGAGAAGAAGGACAAGATGGGAAGAAGAAATGATAGGAGAATAATTGCTATTAGCAAGAGCAGATCTCAAGAATTTTAAAAGCTAGGACTGAGAGCGGTGAAAAGGGAAAGGCTGGAAGGCCTGTTAGGAAACAAAAGGGGACCTAGCAAGGTAAAGCTCAAAGGGCCTCTGTGCTGGGAGATATAAGCATGCCTGAGTGATGTTTGGGAACCTCTCTGACCCCTTGCAAAAAAACATGGAATGAGGCTGAATTGGTCTCATGGAAGAAACAAGGTTTTTGTAGTGGACAAATGAAATATTCAATGTAAAGACTTCACAGGATTGTCTGTTCAAAAGCTGGAGGGTCAGGGAGAAGGAGGCGAAATAAGGAGGGAAGCCTGAGCAAAGAGTTTGAGTGAAGTGTGATGGTGAGGGCTCTCTACTTGGTGTTGCATAAGATGGGGAGAAGAGCCAAGAGGAAAGCTTTGTGTGGGGAAAAAGTAATGTTTTGTTGCTGGTGGTTGTTTTTTTTTCCCCACTTCAGTCCTTCTAAGAGCAATAGCTACATCAAATTTGTGTTGTAATAGCAATCAGAGTCCAAGGCCCTTAGTATGCTGGTTGCTGTAAAAATGCACTCCAGCAGTAGCTGCCACCTCATTTAAGACAAGATGTAACGAGTGAGTGTGAAAGCCATCAGAAATGGAGGAGAAGGTGGTGCAATTTCATATTGTGAGTAATTTAATTTATTTTTAAAGACTTTGTAGTAGATGCGCTGCAGTCTCTACTGTCCATCCACCTAGCTGCTTTCAGTTGGCAACTTCACTATTGATATCTGGGCATCTTTTTAAGTGAGCACTTAAGGTTGAGTATCAAGGGAAGGTATTTATAGTTTCAGCAGAGTGGGTTGATAGCTATTCTAGCCCCAGATGGGAATTGGGTTACATGACAGATCAGGCTGCCTTCCAATTTTATCCAATAGTAGTGATAAGGGGAGGGGGGAGGGAGGACAGCTGCAACCGTATAGTCCTTCTAGGGTTAAAGATCCTAATGCTTTAAAGAGAATGTCTAAAAGAAAATTTCTTTCTGAAATAATTTATGGAAATGCCGTGCTCCCTTTGAAGGTTCCATGTCACTGCATGGCACTACGCAATGTTCTCTTTCTTCACCTGTCAGGCAAGGACCACCTCGAAGAGTCTCACTGCTGATTACTAGTTAATTGTCATTAATAAGTGACAACTGACATTATGGGGGCTTAATGCAGAGAGAACAGAAAAGAGCCACAGATATTCTAATGAGCTGACTCCTACGTGCCCTCTATTGTTGTCGAAAATGAGGAGCTGTCGTCATTGTTCAGGAGATGGGCTTCAATTGCTCTGGAAAAATATTCTCTTTTAATTTCTTTATGCATAGATAATTCCTAGTGCACTCTCTCTCCCTCTCTCCGTCTGTCTCTCTTGCTCTTTCTTTCTCTCTTATACACACACACACACACACACATACACACACACACATACCTTTCTATGAACAGAGTGAAAACTTCCACTGATGATATGCAATATGTATTAAGACACGGTGAAGCTTTTTAGGTACTTCGATTTAGACACACACACAAGCTAGTATATGTGTACAAACATACATACAGACTATCTACACATAAATGCAAATCACCAGAGTGTTTATTTAACTTAAAACCCAGGAAAGAAGTGGGCACAGACAATACCACTAAGAAAAGGAATGGACAGGAGATGGTCAAGACTATAGGAGTTGATGTATGAAGTTACGATCAAGTCCTTTTCTGTCCATAGTGCGAGGAATTTTGAAGTGATGGAAATGAGCACATGCAATTTCAGATACAGGTACCTAAAATTAGGCCCTTGCTCTTAATTTAAATGCTAGCTTAATGACTCGATTTTCAAAACTGTCAAACAGGCAGGAGCTCCCTGGGAGGCGGTGGTGGCTGCGGATCCTCTACACTGCCTGCTGAAAGTCAAAACCATTCTTTGCACTTTCTGAAAATCTCAGCCAGCAGAGGGCCAGAAAACTGGGGGAGATGATTTAATGAGGCATCAAACTCCTAGTTGCATTTCCTGAAAAGTAGGAGTTCTGCCTACACTAGACAAGCATGATCAATTCAGGATAAGCTTACTTCTGTGCAATGCTAGGTATGTA
Source organism: Calyptomena viridis (assembly GCA_013390005.1). NCBI lineage: Eukaryota > Metazoa > Chordata > Aves > Passeriformes > Eurylaimidae > Calyptomena > Calyptomena viridis. The sequence continues at coordinate 113,054 of WEIV01016034.1, read as the reverse complement.
TGTACGCATATAAAAGAGACTCTCTGCCTTTGCAGATTTGGGATAAGCAGGGTTGCTGAGGGTGCTGCTGACAACCATCACTGCAAACCTTTCAAAAAGTCAGGAAATCACCCATGATTCTTGAGGTAAAAATTCAGGTGAAACTAACAGAAGCCAGAGGTGGTGTTATGATGATGCCAGCTTCTCCTATCAGTTTTGAAGCAACACAGTCACCTTCATCAAATCTCTTAAGTACAGACAGTGCTTGAGATCTAAATTGTAGAAGAGGAATTTTCTATTTTTGCCAATAAATATCTAAGAGTTTCCAATGTGCAACAATAGATTGCATGTCTGTATTACTCTAACATTTAAGGCTGTGTGGCTTATCCAGTGTCTTTCAACTACCTGCACAAACGGGAGAGGACATCATTTTAAGGGAGATTTCATTTCAATTGTATAGGTCGAGTTTAAAACTCAAGACTTTCAGGAAAGAAAATGAAAATGAGATGCCTCTCATATTGTGCTTGGAGCGAGGACATTCATTAGCATTCTCTGTCTTACTGCCTGCCAAGGTCCAAACAAAGGATACAGTCTGGAACAATGGCCTGAAATGAAGAACACAACCAAAGCAGCCGTGCAGGAAGCCCACCATTTCCCATGGTTTGGGGACCTGGAGCCAACATATAGTACCCTGAACAGACGTGTGGAAGTGGAAAACACCTCAAATGGGAGTAGGTAATTTTTAATTTTTTTTTTTATGCCTGGCTTCCCACTGTGAAGTCAATAGATACAATGTCTTACATTGTTGTAGTGCAACCTAGTTCCCAGCTCTGTATGTGACTTTGGATATGACCTCTGTGTGACTGAATCTACCCGTCTTTTAAAGAGATGAGATAATGCCTGTATGGCAGAGAAGACACGTGCTGTAATCAGTGGTGAAAGAGTTTGTAATATTGGGTAGAAAGCCCTTCTTGACATTGCAAGTGTCTTTTCAGTTACTGCACTGTCTTTAAAATTTCCTTTTGGAGAAGACAGCTGAAAAGATCACAGTCCAAGCCATTTCACCTCCTGAGGCAAGAGGTCAGCTTGCTGCTTTTTGTGGCACTTCTCTACCTTCTTACCCCCTGGGTTAGGAAGCTCCCCACTGCCCACCACTAAGCTCAGTCCAGGGTCACAGCTTCCAGGGCAGTTTCATATCCAAATCTATCACAACAGTTGTTACTCTCCTCATAATTCTTCCCTTCTTGCTTTTTTTCTAGCTGCAGCAAAACAGTTTTGGCAGCTTCTGGAACTTCTCTTCCCACTGGACCCCAGAAAATCTGGTGTTAGATACCAGTGATGTCAGCTGAAGTTAGTATATTGAGTGGAGTGGGTAAAAATTTGGATCCTAAATTAATTGAGTGTTTTATTGCTTTTAATAACATTGATCTTATTAATGCTACTGGAATATAGGAAGAACTGATGGAGTCATTCCTGAGTGGAGTTGTTCCTTTTTTTATAGAAAGTCCTGCAGCGTAGAATTGAACAATTTCGCTCCTGCCCTATGTACTTCTTCCCTCCCAAATGGAAGTCATTAACCTTATTTGCATTGCGTATGTGTACTAGAGGATGTCACTCAAGACCTCTTAGACATTTCAGCAAACACTTCCGAATGACTGGGACTCTGGGTGTGGTATTCTGTAAATAATTTACAATCATTAAAATGACATCAGACTATCTCCAGTTCTGGCATTCTTTTCAGTCGCTGTCTCTCAGATGTGTATGTGGGATGAAGGTAAAGCTGGGTCTGTAATGATGGATGTCTGTAGCAGAAAGTGGTTTAGAATAATCCAGGACACACAACAAAGCCAGAACTGGAGATAGTCTTATCTCACTTTTAGAGCTGTAAATTATTTAAGGGAGTGCTCCAGCTCCAGGAAACTGAGGTTACAGCAAATATTAAGCTTCCTGTATGGCTATTTTTCTTGTGTCAGGTGGTGTGGCAGAGTTTATTCATACACATTTAAAGGCTTTGAAAATAACCAGAAAATGAGGAAAATATTTAATTTTCTCTTGCTATTTCTTATGTCAGACTTCTAGAGAACTAAGGCTTGAGGTTTACGGCCCTTTGAATTGAATTCAGATCCATAAAAATCCTCTTGATGGCTCGAAAACATTGCACCAAACTAATAGATGCATTGTCAATAGAGATTATTACAACTTTTCACAAAATGCTCCAAGTAACTGTACATCATTTATCTAATCACATGCAAGATGCTCCAGTCCAGTGACTCTTAATAAATAGCTAACTCAAGAAACAACACTATGAAGTTGCAATGCATGAAGTGCTCAGTGATAGCTTATGCAGTCTATCTTGCTTCAGTTGGCATTGAAAGCTTAAACATGTTCCCTTCCTTCCTCACACATCCTTGCTTGGTACATAAAATATACATGAAAACAAGCTGAGATAACAAATACCTATGTGCCCTGCTGATACTTAAGAGGGAATTTCTGAATTATCTTGGAATGGGCTGCTTCAAGTGATAACAAAATGGGAAGGGATGTCTCCAGTGTGCCCTCTACGGCTAGCATCAGGGAAGAAGGGGCCCCTTCATAGGGCAGGGCAGAGCAGGGCAGAGCAGAGCAGGGCAGGGCAGGGCAGCAGCTCCTTTAGCTGTACCTAAAGTCCATACTCGTCTGCTACCTATCCTGTCAGCTCTACAGAGTAATCTAAAGGTAGTCTTTCCCTCTCCCCCTTCCCTGAAGCAGTTGTGAAGCCTCCAAAGATACATGCAGCTGGTCAGTGAGGAATGGACACCTGCCATCTCTCATGAGAGGAGCAATCCCTCCAGGACCCTTCAGTCACTGAAGAGCATGTGGGCATCCTCGATCTGTGAAGGAAATGCAACATCATGCTTCCTTTGCTAACTAATCCACGGACAAGGAGGAAGAAGAAAAAAGAAGGAGGTTTGATTGTTCACATCGAAGCATTAATGTCTTGAATTTGGAGGTGGAAAAATTGTGGGTTTTGTTCCAGTAATGACTCTTGCCTTTGGTTTCTTTTTAGCATTACGCTGACGGTAAGTAGGTAAAAATCAGACTCATTTGTGAAAAAGCATTTTTACGTAGTGTATATAGCAGTATCAGGAGATAGGGGTAGAATTTCAAAGCAGTACTTTTCTTTGGTTCTTTCCCTTTCAATAGCTGTTGTTTTGATTACTCTGTGCCTTAGGCTATCATTAGAATCTTTTTGTGTGTGGAAGTATTAAGTCCATAAATATGAAAATAAGCCTGTAATTGACCCATGGACTGAATTTATTTCCATTAGATTCTTCTGCTAGTATAAAAAGCACAAACTGGAAGAGTGATATTTATGTGCGTATGAAGCTCCCCAGCTCTGATGGTATATCATATATTTGATAACAAGGTTATGCTCTTAAAGGGACTACTCAGCAAGATGGGGTGGGGAAAAACAGGTGTCTTATTTTAGTTTTGAAAGCAAAACTAGGTACAGCCATAAAATACATGCACAGTACATACCATTATTTTGATTAATTGGACTGCTAGACAACAGCTTATAATGAAAGCTGATCAGCATGTCCCAATCAGTCTCATTAGGTTCCTCTGTAGACACCTGGAGAAAGGCAGGCAGTGAAGGGTACTTTGGAAGCAGAGGAGCTGAGTGATCTACCACAGAAAACACCGGGGTTGCCACACCTGCTTGTGTGCTTTAATGGAGCTTTATGGTATGCAGGGAGTTTTCTCAGTTAAATGGGACATAAAGCTCAGCTGCCTTTTGGGAAGACTGTGTGTTGTTGCTGTGCCTCATGCATCATGCGTAATATTCCAGTTGTTGCCTCTATTTGTGGCCACAGCTGTAGTTCTGTTGGGCTGGTACATAAAGTTTTCCTGGGTTGCTGTTGGTTTTTTTTCCTTCTGGATATTTCCACCTTCCCACTGTGTGAAGGGACCATATGGCACAGGTACTACATCAGGACCTACAGGCAATTCCCACTCAGACAGTATACCAGAGCAAGGCTGCACGTCGAAGAAGAAAACAAAGGAGGGAGGGAAGGCAGAATGCGGGCAAGATTACTTCCAAGAACAAAATCACAGAATATTCAGGGCTTTTGTCATGAGACAGGAAACTCTCCCCCACCCCCATAAGCCTCGTTATCATCTGCCACAGCCTGCTCTCTCTGCATGGTACAAGATGCTGGTACAGTTCGTCATCAAGGTCAGCTTGGCAGGAGCATCACAGCTTGCAGGCTCTTCAGTGCCATGGGCTTGCTCAGGGAATGACTCTGGGCATCCTCCTTTGGCTGTCATTCAGAAGGTTTATGGCAAGGCATGGCATGGCACGGAAGGGATATATGTGTTCCCAGGTAATTTCCACCCCCACCCCCTCCAGTCTATAATTTTTTTCCTCATATACTGGGGACTGAGCAATAATATAGGCCAAAAGGGAATCATACAATTAAACACAGTATAATTGAGATGTTGAGTATTTTGTTTGTCTGACTTCAATCTAAATTTGTAACAAAGGGGTTAAAAGTGGAGGTCTTTCAACAGCCTTCCCATTTGTTTCTCCTAGTAGCTGTAGAGACCATTATTAACACTGCTTTGAATTAATGGCCAATTGTCCTATCATAGTTTAAGAAGTATGATGGGCTGTGAAATCCCAAACATGATTCTGAGTACCTAACACATCTAATTAAAAACAAAGAAATTAAACAGTGGCAAATAAAATTGGTACCTTATCTCTGGCCAGTGCTGCAAAAAACAGACAGAAGGCTAGATCGTGAAGGTCTTCCTCCATCAAGCTGGAGGTCTCTGGTACAGGTTGCAAGGATGACCCTGCAAAAATTATCTGCAACATCATTAACTCCTTAGCCATGTGTTTTCCTCCAAGTGAGACCTTCTTGATGTTATGCGGGTTCTCATTACTTCACAAAGAGTGTCTGTGTACTCAACATTTGCATGTAGTACATTATACTTCTCCATGGATTCAGTCCATTCACAAATGATGTCCAACCAGTATTGGAAGAGAAGGATACCTTCTGCATTGCTGATTTTTTACACTTCTTGGCAGATAATAATAAGATTATATCATTGGCTAGATGTTGACATTATCTTTTTGGAGATTTTTTTTGTTTTTTTTAATGTAATGTGGTATTTTGACGAACTATAAAGAAACCACTGCTCCACTTTATGGACCTCAGAAACCAGAGAAGAACACCTGACTTCATGGTTGGATATACATTAACCATCAACCTGGCACAAGTGAGTTTCAAGTACATCCTCAGCAACCTAAGCACTAGAGCCCTCTCAACTACACTTCAGGTCAGGATGTGGTAGAAAGACAGGTTCTTGTCTGGGTGGGTGCACTCCCAGTCACAGAGGACAGCTGCACATCCAGACTTGTAGCCAAGTGTGGGAATGTGGTAATATGGATGGTATGTGACCAACAACCACAAAGTTCTTGTGAGTGTTCAAGCTACCAGAGAAAAGTGGCTTGTCATCACACAGCAACTTCTGGTTTTGTTGACAGTCACAGTTTCATTGCAAACTTTGCAATACTTGGTGGTGTTATTAATGTTCTAGTGCCTGTAGACAGGTGATTAGGGAAGAAACACATGTAAGGGAAGTTTCTAGCCCCCAGTTTTGCTGATTAAAGTTTTAGGATGTCATCCTAAAACTTAGTTACAGCAAAGAAAATCAATCCTCTCTCCTGCACTGGTCAGTTCATTGTGCTGGAGTCATGACCAGATGATATTTGGATGCTTCACTAGAGAAATACCATGGGGTTAAGAGCAGGAAACAGTCATTAAGAAAAAAAAAAAAGATGACCAGCAAAATCAGTAGAGGCAAAACTGTTCCTTGTGTTGTTTATGCCCAAGGAAAAAGGTGGGCACAAAGACATGCTACACCTGCTGGAAGGTCTCCAGCACTTAAACCACAGCAGAGACAATCACAGTAACATGTTACTGAGCAGGAGGAGAAGTAGTCATGGGAAGACTCACCTACAGTCAGCAATGGAGAAAAAGCAAGAGCATCATGGATATTGTACTTCCTGTTGTGCAGTCCTTATGGCAGGGGAGAGACATGCCCTCTTGGCGGTTGTGCCAGTGATGGGATGGGAGGAGAAGACTCAATTGGTCTTCTGTGCCACTCTGCATTGCTCCTCTGGGACTGCTGACAGAGAAGGAGAGTGGGAGCTGGAGTGAGCTGTTAGATAGCTTTCTACAGCAAGGGCACCATTTTTAGCACCGACTGGAAGAAATAGTCACAGAACTCCCATTAACAATAACACGATTGCGTATGTGAGTTCCTATTCACTGTACCGAAAATTTACCCCTAAGGGTCCACATAAATTTGAGCTGTTGACCGTGTGAAATGTTCTTTTATGGGCAATAAGGACACTTAGAGGCAGCTACATGTTTTCCTAAGCTCTGGCCACATACCAGTATTTGTCTGCATAATTCTTCAATTTTTCTTCCCAGATTCTTCATACAATGCACACATTGCTTATAGAGAGCAGGCAAAAAATGATTTTAACAACAGCATACTTTGTTATTAAATTAGGCCTTGGAACTATAATTCCCCATCTCTGTATTTTGATGAGAAACTCTCTGCAATGTTATCAAACTAATATATTGTAGTAAATTTTATATCTTCTGCCTCTGCCATGTATAATATGAACTGTATGAGAAAGAGCTAACTTGCTAGGGATTTTTTTTTCTCTATTTCTAAGAAACAAACAACTTACTGGCAGGTTGAGTATTCATGCTGCTGAATCTTACCTTTTATTTGATTATGTAAATGGAGAGGGACTATACTCTGGTACATCTTGGCAAAATTTAATTTCTAGTTGATGCGTAAAACTTTCGACCCCCCCACAAAGATTAGCAATTGTCAATAATGCTGTGTATTCTCACTCTGTCTCTTTCCCTATCACTTTCTCTCTTTCTTTTTCTCCTCCTTTCCCACTTTTTTTTCCTTGCTGTGTTATCAGGCTGTGTTTCAAATAAGTAGAGCAGAATTTTGCAGAGGAGGTGTATATCCTCTCAGCAGACACATTCAGCATTATGAACTCTATGATCATAAACAATGGACATGGGTATATTTTAAAAAGAATCTTGGAGTAATTTATCTTAATTTAAAACTGACTATTCCTGCTCAGCCTCTTTTTTCTTTTCTCTTGGAATACTACACGTATAAATCCTCAGACAATCTCCTGGTAATTCATATTAATACACTTGGGGAAATGGTTTGGATTCAAAACAAATGTTCTCAAAAATGTAGTTATCTCATCCTCCTTATTTCCTAGATCTCCAAGTCTATGTGGTTTAACTGTTTAACACCAGCAAGAAGTAATTTTCCCAGGATTTTCCCTGCAATGCTCAGGAATGGCTGTCTGCACCCAGAGAGGAGAGTGGTCTTCCAGCATGCACCTGAACTCCACCAAAGGGACCCATAGAGGTACCTGTGGGCACAGGGTGGGGAAGCAGGAGCAGCAGGAGTTACAGTAGAGATTCAATGAGTTCTGGGTTTTGCCTGTTTTGTGGGGTTATTCCTTTCACTAGCTTCAGGAAGATGTATAGTAGTAGCAGAGGAGTTAGGTAGGGAGCAGTTAGGGAGTCTAAACCCATGCTGTAGGTACTGACCTGCTAGAAGAGCAATTCTCAGTTTCCTTAAATAACACTTTTCTTGTTTCTTGACGGTTTTTCTTCCCATTTGTCTTCACTCAGGAAGAAAGTAATACAGAACATGTTTCTCCTTATTAAGCCAATTTATGGTGCACCAGAAAAGCCTAACTACACACCTGCAATTGCTAACCAGGATAGTTGTTTTATCCTGAACCTGAAAAGGATTTTTGAAAGCATCATCCTACCTCTAGTTCTTGTGCTTTTCCTTCCTTTCCCTGCACTGTTCTGGACATAATAAACCCAGAAATCACATGCTCTGAAACAGTGCAACAACGAGGTGTGCACACGCTCTCATTCTGTATAAACCCTTTTACTTGAAAATTAAACTTTAATTGAAAAATAGGTCTCTGAAGAAATCCCCAGCCAGTGTCTGCTCAATTACAGCAATGTAGTAGTTGCAATGGAAAGCTGTTAATGTTAGCTGCAGTCCATGTGGTATGTGGAATATGTTTCAGATGTAACATCAGCATTCAAGGCCATGACTATGTTTTGATGCTTCAAGCAGGAGATTTTATGCACTTAACATCAATTTTATGCACTATAGATCTTGCTGTACCTGGCCACAGAAGTAACCATACGATTCTGTGTTATTCATTCTGAATTAACTGTGAACAAAATATTTGCATCAACTATTCATACAGTGACTGCTTTTGCTATGTGTCTCTAGGCGGTAACTAAGTGACTCGGTGTCTTATTTGATTGGCTTTTAGGCAGAAGGTTTTACAGGTACTATAAGCCACGAAAGGAAAGCGCTTGGTTTGGTACACACATTGACTCACTGACAAAACCCTACATTACTGCTCACATCAGTGTGGTGTAGGCAGTTTCATTTGTGATCTCTTGTTTGTCTCTTGAGCAAAATGAAGCTAACATGCTGAGAGCTGTCTTCAGCTAGTCACACTTTGGCATGTATGTGTGGGTTGTTTTTGTGGTCATAAAATTTTGAGTGGTGTACAGCAGCGAGTGTATTAGAATGATACCTGATAACAATGCTGCATCTTTATGATGTGTCAGGCTCTGTCTGATAAATCCTCTTGCTTTCCTTTCTCTTCCTCAGGATGTTTTAACTTCCAGAGGAAACACTGATTTTTACTATGGAGGTGGGGGTGCAACTACTCAATGTATGTCAGGAGCAATGTCATACCCTGAATTAAAGCAAACAATAACATAAGCAGGGGTAGTAGCAACATGGGAACTTTTCAAAACAATTGTAGGCATATTTTTTACATTTTGCTATTTCCAGAACAGTTGGAAATTTATAAAAAAAAAAAATTGAAAGCAATTTAGTAATCAGCACCTGGATGTGGATGGCACTTCCCACCCTCACCCCCCTGAAATTTCATGAGATTTTAACAGATATATTCAGAGAGCTCCATCAGAACAGCTCCAAACTGGCTGTTACAATATTGATGTTGTTTTATACAGTCAGTTGTAAGTTATAGTCCAAAGGAAAGGTTTAGGGCAACATATAAAAACAGGATGTAACTGAGTGATTTAGAAGGAAGAAGGGAGGAACTTCTAGGAAATGGCATGATACTCTTGTAGGAGCAAAAGGAGGCAAAGACTGAGTCCAAAGGTGAAGATCAGAGCAGGAGAAAAATGAGTGGGTAGGAAAGTAGGCACATTTCTGATCAAAAGTGTTGTGGAAACGTTAATAGTTTGGGGTTGCGAAGACTGCTTTCCAAAGCTGCCCATTCTGTGAGGAAAACTGGTTACCACAGTGTACAGGCTACCTGCTAGACAGAAAAGTGGAAAGTAGCTCAGAGATGGTGATACAGGATCACAGACAAAACCTTACTTCCTGCTATGGGTGAAAGGACAGTATTTGGGTGCAATTATAGATAAGGGAATGAGTAATCTGTGCCATCCCTCAGGTCTACTGTTCATTTCTTGGAAATTCAGTAGTTTCTCTTTTTTTCCTATGCACAATAAGCAAAACCCCTCCTTTGCTCCTGCACTACCTGAGCCTTTCCAGCTTTAATGGGCACTCTGATGGTCTGCTGTACAATGCAGCAGGTAGTCACAGCTTTCTTTGGGCTTATAAGGACATGGAAAAAAAGCATTGCCTGAACCTCTTCAGCAAGATGAATCTTATGGACAAAGAGCCAGCACAGGAGTCACTTTAGACACAATTCCTATACCCCCTTTTATGTATCTGTGAAGGTATTTCGGAGTAACGTGTTCCTCTGCTGATTCACTCTTCTAGAAGATAGGCAGGAATGCTCCTGTCAGAAGGAAGTGACAAATAAAACTGCTCTACTTTCATTTCCAAAATACTTGTCAAAAGGTACTTTCTTAATGTCAAGGCAAGTGCTTTCAGAACTTTGGGATTTTAGATGTACAAGAGCAGAAGAGGTCTTTTTTATCAGAAGGATGGTCATGATTGTTCAGGAAGTGCAAAGGCAGTTGCTTCCACACCATGTCCTCAGAGCTCTTAGTTCATCAGAAGTTGAGCTGCATGTATCTGGAGTTTTCCAACCATCCCCACATGCATTTAGATACTGCTGACTTGTCTCATCTCCTCCCTCCATATTCCTGCCAAGCGGAAATGTCTTGCGGCTGTCTCATCCACGAATCAGTCCGTGGTGTAGGTTTCCAGCACAAAGCAATCTGTGACAGGCTGTGCAGTGCAATCACTGCAGGCAGCCTGACTTCACATTAAATGTAATTCTTTCCATAATTCTTGTTGCTTATTAACACACTGGAGGCCTGATCCTGATTCCTTTGAAGGCGATGACACAGCTCCTACTGAACATAGCAGGAGCTGAAGGGCAGCCTTTGCTGCTTGACAAAAACAAAACGTTATGGTGCTGGAGTTGCTTGAGAAGCATAAATCCAGCAGTCCTTAAACTTGGCATTTTCTTCTTCCCCCATTTTTTTTTGTTTGTTTTTGGTTTTGTTTTTTAAAACTACACCTCCTCATTATGGTGTAATTTTATGAAAATCGTGGAGCTAAAATCTTATCCCTGTTCCTGCCCATGCCCATGCTGTACCAGGGATTTGGCCACCACAGCCCCTCAGACTGTCCCAGGCAGGCCTGCTGGCCATCTCCCTATGCTGGTGTTGGGCAGAAGTGGCATGCTGCCCTGGCAGCAGCCTCCAGCTCAGCCTCTCTTCCTCATGCTTTGCCTCAAGCTTCGAGTTGTCCTGGGCCTGTGTTTTGCAAGCCTGGCATGTAGCCCCAGAAGCACCCGCAGTTGGGCAGATGGTGCCTCCTTGGTCAATGGCTGTGTGGGGAGCCTGGCTGAGAACTACATCTCCCACCGTCTCTGTTGGCCCTGCAAGAGAGCTGCACCTCTGCCTTTGCTCCTTAGCAGCTCCTTCATTTCTCAGTACCCCCAGCCTTCCCTTGCACCCCTGGGGTTTTCTTTTTGGGCAGCCTGACTGCCTGGTTGCTGTAATCATCTCCTGCAAGCAGAAATGGGGCTGTACCTGAGCAAGCCCACAGCCCTGAAAGCTGCCTGCCTGCCTAGCTTGGGTTTCAGCCTGCTGCCACCTCACCTATTGAGCTAAATTTCCCATTACAACTTGAATTTAAATATTCTAATAAATTTGTTTTAGAAACTCTTACAGCTCCCTTGTGCCATTTGCAGGGAAACACTCTCTGGATTTTTTTCTGGGAGATGGAGATTTCTTTGTGCTTGGGGTGACTGATTGAATTTTACCTGCGCTAAATTATATTTGCACATTCTAGTAATTGCAAAGGGCCACACAGAGAAACAAAGCATTGACTGCCGTTGTACTGGGATTTCCCAGATGTATAATTTCAAATTGATATGAAAAAAACCCTTGCAATGCATTAATAATAGCAGAAAATGTAACTCGGTTGGCCAAGGGTGAACAGAGGCTTTTTTTCCTAAGCTGCAAAACAAGCTATAGACCTCAGGTGACTAACATTTATTGTTAGAATGGGTTTTCTATTGCATACCTTCTGAAACACAAAATAAAGATTTATACTGAGCAACTTTGTTGTATATAACAGATCTGGATCATACTTGGGAAGCAGTGTGGGGGGTTTTTTTAAGTGAAAGCAGAAGGTTTTTGTCTGATTTAAGTGCACTTTTTTGGTTATTCAGTCTTTTGGCAGGTCACCTGTCCTTTTCCTGCAGTTCTATATTATCTCATGGTTGGAATTATTATATTTAAAAAGAAATCTTCAGCAAACAGCACATACTTTTCAAATCATGTCAGTGTGCATAAGAATGAGAGGGAATGATGCTCAGTAAAGATACCAGTGGTATACTTACATGTTTAGTAATAAAACACGAAGATCATCTTTTTTAAAGGTGTAGGCCAGTGTCAGAGAGCTAGTTTTCCCACTTTCCGCTAAATCAAAGGAGGCCAAAAGCCCTGATATACATTAATAAAAATAATACATCTAACACGTTATAAAAAAGTGTTAGATGCATACAGCTCTGCCTGGCTATCTGGTTGACTTTAAGGTGGTTTCTCAATGGCTTGGAGCATAGATGTATGTTAAACATAAATAACTCACTGAAATGATGCTAGAGGAAGGTGTTTCTGTCTCAGACAGAGAATGGACACAAAAACTATTAGCACATCTGTTTGAACAGGCACCTCAATGTCCAATCAAGCAGCGGTGGTACTTTCTAAATGAAGAGAGGGTACTCACAAACCTGAATTTTAGCCTTAGAATATCACTGCTTTGGCGGTCTGACTCACAACCTGTTGTGGCCAGTCTCTGTCGTCCGTGGAGCAGGCTATGAGCAGCCCCTTATGACCTCCCTTATGGGCATCCCTGTCACATATTGCCAGCCTGCACCACATTGTTGCATTCCTCCCTGTGGTTTACAAAGCAAACACAGCAACCTGGTTGATGGGACATTTTGCAGGACCCTGCTCAAAAGGTAGGAGAAGGACCCTCTGTTTGCAGGTGTTACCACTCCTTCCCGCTGCTGATTTCCAAAGGTGCTCACTGCTGTGCAGCAGGTCAGTGGCTGATGGCTGCTGCTGCTCGTAATGCAGCCAGGGCAGAACTGGATCGTTGTTTCTCAAGAAGGGGAGGCATATGCACTCTTTTCTTGTGTTGCACAGCTGTTTCTTTCTGAAACAGTATTCTCAGAAGCAATAACAAATCTCTATTATCACCCCTGTTTTTAATGCTATGAGCAATTTCAACTGGAATCCACCTCCTTGTCTGTGCCTTAAAAGCACTTCTTCCTTTCCACTCAAATGCTGGGAGTACACAGCTCAACTATTGCTGCCTTCATGCTTTTGCAAATTTTAATGCATTATTAATAATTTCGTAACATATTTCTTCAAGCTCTTTAGCAGAAAATGTTATTTCAGTGCTGCCTCTGATAAGAGTCTTAGTCACCATGTGCACTATTTCCAAGCTACCACACAACCTGAGCTTTTAATTTGTTCCCCCTGTTCAAATACAGGAAGGACCTTCTGAGAATAATATTCCTCATTATCTGATTGCTTTTGTGAATCGTTTCCTGCGTTTCTAGGTATGCTTATCATCATATCGTAGACAGTACAGATGGGAGACCTATTAACTAATCTAGTGCATGCTCCCCCTCTTACCCTCGCGATGAGACATCATTTAATTTGTGGAACATATTCCTGTCCAGATAAATCCATATTTGTGCTTCAGAAAAGAATAACAACAATACCAGGGAAAAAAAACCGCACACATACAAAAATCCACCAAATGAGATATTTCCATAATTGCTGAAGAAAGCAATCTGTCCTTTGGCTGAGGTCACCTTTGCCTATCCATAAATGTTTTTGCAAAAGCGAGGTCCAGAAAGGCGATCAGGGGAGGTGCTGGATGGAGTAAGAGGGTCATGCTCCCTCTCTTGCCCTTGCTGTAGGGTGCAGGAGGAAAAAGACCCAATTAGCTGAAAATTGTCAGCAGGTAAATGGTCTTTACTGTAGGCCCATAAGCTGCCAGATGACAGTGTAAGGAGATGGTAAGAGGTAGTCGCAAAAGGATCTGAGAAGAAAAGGAGATTGACAATTTTTGACTGAAAATGTATTTGTTGAAAAATAGTGAGCTGACAAAACTGAAATACTACAGAATAACATTTCAACTTCTTCAGAATGTCCTGATTTTCATAAAAAAAGTGAAATAGAAAATGCCTGTATAATTTTCTGTAAGTGTTCACATTTTTTCAGTTGACAAATCAATTTTTTTCTCAGTTTTATAATTGGATTCTATTTTATTTCTACCAAAATTCTGAAGAGGTAAAAACAGAAAAGGTGTGTGGGAGGAAACGATGCCGGTGGTTTTTTTTTTTTTCCTTTTTTTTTTTAATACATTCTTTATGGAAAAAAAAAAAGATGGGAAGTATAATTATTGCCTCATCCTCTCCCACAGGAAAAAAAAAGCAAGCTTTGTAGCTTTGTATTCCAAAATGTTGTGTTCAGACACTGCATGAAGGACTAAAATCTTTTGTTTCTTTTAAATAGCACGTATTCATGCACATATTGGTATGTATTATATGTAATCTAATAAGTATATGCAGTCCTTAAAAATTGCAGTGACAAATTGCCTAGCAATGGTTGTTCAAACCCAATCTTCCGCTGGACAGGAATGAGGAGGATTTTGTCTGCCCTTCTCAGAATTTGAGGGGAAAGCAAAAATGCCCTGGTGTCCTGGTGCTGCTTGCAGGGCAGTGACTGGGGTTGTGGGGAGAGCCCATCCCCATGAGCCCATGCTCTGTGGGTGCCCAGTGTCAGACTAGCAGAAAGGATCATTTTGTGGGGTTGGGGTGAATTTTGGGCAGTTACCAGGATGTGAGTCTATCTGTCTGTCTGTCTGTAGTGTGTATGAGCTGAGACAGTGTCAGGAGGAGGCGAGTGGGATGATTTGGCTGAGATGTCAGCACTTCTGCTGCACTGGTTGCTGTTGCATGGTAAGGAAGCAAAAAATTATTAAAATAAGTAATACTAGTGAGTTCTGGCCGCTCACTGCTTCACAAGAGACAATTCCTTCTTATGTCTAATTCTGCAACATCTTCCATTCATTACAGGGATAAAAAACCTGTCATTTTTGAAGTGTATTTTTCTTTCTGGAAGTTTCAGAGTCCCACATTTCAGACAAATGAACAATTTTTAACAACCTGGATCATGAACCTGAAGATTCTATATACATGGTGGCCACAGAGCTGATGAAAAGAACAGATGCTGGGCTATCACTGTGATTCTCCAGCTCTAAGCATTTTGTCACATCTGGTCTGCCCCAGCATATGGGTGTTTGTAGTCAGAGGAAAAAGGGGAACTGTCTGTCTCAGATAACTGGCTTTGCAATATCCTAAGGGATAGTGCCAATTTTATTCTGTCTTTTCTGTAGCTCAAAAGCCCACCTGCAGACCTTTGCCTGTTCTCTGCTGACATAGCTGGAGAAGGGCAGCCCTTCTGCTATTTCCCTTGTGGATATTGCTTACTGCTCTTTCATTACCAGTGCAGGACCCTAGAACTGTCCACTTCCATGCCATCAGCTTGGTGTGTTCCACTTGGCCACAGATTGGCAAAGGGCAGGGTGAGCCTCCTGGGGGACAAGCATTGGCGGGGCAGTGGGGAGTGGGTGGCCCTGGTGGGAGCACCCCAAAATGGGGCAGCAGGTGGCTGTGGGCTCTGGCAGTGCAGCAGCACAGTGGGGACATGGGAAGCAGCTCAGCAGAAAGCAGAAGGACAGACAGAGGCAGGCATTGCTCCACAGGGCATGAGGAAAAACCCCATTAATCAGGACATTTTTTGTTGTGAAATAGCATTTCCTCGTCTTAGACATATGCATATGACGGATAAAATGATAGTCATAATAGTAAAATGATATTCATCTCTGGCTATAGCTTCTTTTTGACCAGGATAAAAAGTGGTAATTGCAAGAATATAGGGAGGACAAGGGGGAAAGAGAAAGGAAAAGAGTGCCAGTGGTGAGGATTTAGTCTGCAAATCTGTGTGGCTGGCTGTGACTACTGCAGCAACAGCTACAGTGAGAATACATTGCACTTTTTTGTTGACTTTTCAGTTTTCTAATTACTGGCAAGCTGGTAATGGCATGCAGAATCAGATTCTGCTTCCTTTCACACTCCAGATACTCGTGTTTTGACCACAGTGCCATAAAATTATCAAAGGAAAATATTATTGGCTGTAACCACCTCAGTAATATTTTTACAACTCCTGATTGACCACAAATCTATATTTAATAAGAAAAACAAAGCAAACACACACCCCATTCACTTCTGCTGGTGCCTTACATTTAACTGGGGAAACACATTCATTCTGTAGGGAGGCAGGAATTGCAGACCATGCCTAGGAAAATATACTTTTTATACCCATGACTGGAAAAAAATATAAATTTTTTTTTCAGGTATTTTCATAAGTTGTCTCAGGCTTTATCAGCTCAACTGGCCTCCTGATAAATTATTGTAAATATTGTACTCTACATATTCATGCACATTAGAGAGAGACTTTTATGTTTTGAGGACCTTGCACAACATAATTCAGAAATTAATTCTTGACTGGTTGAAAAATCATCCCTTCAGGTATTTGGATTCCTGAGGAAGCATAACACAGCCTGAAATAGTCTTGTTTTCTCCACTGAGGTTTCAAGACAGGGAGGTCCTTTTCATGCTTCTAGGAAGGTTTTAAGGAAAACCAAGATAGCTTTGAACATTGAGGAAAACACTTGCCACTGGGAAGATACTCTGACATAGAGCAAGGGCTTATGGTTTCTGTCAGGACCTTCAAAAGAAAATATATTTCCTACAGAGTTAGCCTGAGCCTGGATGCTGGACTGCACTTGGTTCCCAGTCAAGCCACCAGGCAGTTGACTTTATTGAGGGTATAACCTGATGATCTCAAGGTGGCAAGAGCAGGAGTGTCCCTGGGAGTATTTTACTGTGTGCTGTGGGAACAGCTGCCTGAACTCTCTGGGTTAGGATGCTTGAAAAATCTCCCTGCTGCCAGCTTGCCCACCTGATGGCATGTCTACCATGTCTCCTCCTTGCTTCTGTCTACCCAAAGCACATGTCCAGCCAGTGGAGTGAGCTCCCGCTGCATGGAAGCAAAGTGTACAGAGTGCTGTCAGAGGGGAAAGGCATTTCCATGGCTGGTGGTCACAGGAGGTGGGGGCAGCTTGCTGCAGTGACAAGATGTATGTTGGAGAGTACATGGAACTGGCCACAACTATGCACTTCAATGTGTTTTCTGGCTTTGGTCTGGTGTTTCTGAATCAGGACAAATGACACAAAGCAAGGTGTGATCTTGCCCGGTGCAGAGATGCGTGGACTGGAAGTAACTCTGGACATTGCATAAGAGATGACACCTTGGAGAAGCTGTGGCAACTGCCTATGTCATTCTCTTTTAGCCCCATGCAGACAAGGGAGTCTGTGCCACCCCAGGGCTAAATTAATTCAGGTCACATCTACAGCTAGGAAATTCGATATTGACAAGTTAACAGATAGTACCTTGCAATTATTTCTGCTGCCAATACGTCTGAAATTATAGAAGCCATGAATAGCAGCTGGCAGGAGGTGGCAACTGGCTTCCAGGTGTCCCCAGTTTGATTCTGCCCAGGCAAATATACCCGTTCACTGAAAGGGATGGCACTCTATTACTGCACAGTGCTAGGTCAGCCACTGGTTAGCAGTGTGGAAGGCACAGTATGGAAGGTGTCTCCATGGACAAGCAAGAGCCTTGTTTCTAACACCTTATGTGTTCATCAGCACCTTGCCTTCCCTGTCTGGCTTTCAGGAATCCAAACCAC
This sequence comes from Calyptomena viridis, assembly GCA_013390005.1. Lineage (NCBI taxonomy): Eukaryota > Metazoa > Chordata > Aves > Passeriformes > Eurylaimidae > Calyptomena > Calyptomena viridis. Next base: position 95,648 of record WEIV01016034.1, on the reverse strand, counting down.
TTCCCAGCACACTGACTTTTAAGGCCCTAAGCTACTATTAGCTATCCAGAGCTAATACAGTGACACAAGTAAAGTCACATGATAGAAAAAGCCAGCAGGAAGTAGATGCAACCTATACATCTGCTCAAATGGCAGGCAAGATGCTGGCATGCCACATCTTGCATAGAGGATCAGGTTTTCTCTGGGAATAGGTTCAAGGTTCATAGGTTCAGTACCCACTTTTGTATCACAACCTTGCTCCTATTGCAACTGGTCGGTTTCCAGGCAAGTGGTGGTGATAAGGACTCCTGATACTTTTACTTCTTTGCAAGGCTAGAGATCATGCACTGCCTGATAGCTCACCCTCCCGCAGTGGCTGGAGGAGGCATCAGCAAAGCGAGTGTGACAATACACTGCTAGAACCGGTGTGGCATGGAAACAGTAAAGTACCTGATGCTGGGATTTGTCATATGCTGGGCCTTGTGAAAAATTGCCTTTGCTGTGCTGGGCTCACATGTCCTGCTGCTGTTCTCCTTATGGACACTCCATCCACTTGGTCTTCATTTCCCTGTTTCTGTTGCTATCTCCCCATATCATCCTTCCAGTAGATGATCTGCTGGACCTTTTGAAAGCAGGTCACTTCTGTGTCTTGTGGGATGTTATTTCTGCCACAGCTTATGGGAGAGTATTTCTCCACCTAATCAGGAGACCCAGCTAAAGGAGTGGAAAATCATATTTCTGTTTCCCGCCTGCATGGTGGAAAAATGAAGTCTCTCTCATTTTTCATTCTGTAGCTCAGCAAAGCCAAAAGTTGCTACTTGTATCTAAAGTTACGCACATAACTGACTTTTCAGTTGGCTGGATGCATTGAAATATTGGAGAGAAACAGTCTTTCTGCTTTATTTGAAGCATCTTTTTTTTTTTTTCTCAGGCAAATGGAAAAAATCTGAAAAATTTAATTTATGGACAAGTAAAACATTTTATTTAACTTATAATAAACATTTTTGTCACTATAAAATAAGAATTTCCAGTGTTTTCTTTCTGTGAAGGAAACCAAAATTTTTCTCTTTTGGATAGAGTCAAAATTTTCCAGTGAAAAGTACTCCATGATTAACTTTTATCTATGGGATATGCTTCCATCCTTACTCTCTTTCTTGTGTAGGCTTTTGGGCCTTTAGCTTGTCACGAGCTCAATGAGGACTCTGACAGGAGCAGTTGCAGCTACATCGTGAAGCAGGAACCAAAAATAAGAAATCCATATCAATGACCTCCCCTGCTCCCCACTGCCCCCCAGGTATTTGATTGCATGCTGTGCTTTTGCACAATTTAACTTTACAAATAAAATCGCCTTGCAAAGTGTAAGGGGAGCACATGACAGAAACAAAATTAGAGGCACGTTTATGAACAACTCCTTGTCCTTCCTCACTTGAAGTGCTGAAAATATTTTTGAGTTCTGTTTCATAACTTGGACAGTGTTAAAACCACTGAGGCACTTTTATTCACACATCATCAACTTGTAGGAAGAAAATAAAAAATAACAGTGCCATCAACTTTGATCCCATGTATGGGACAAATATTGTGATGCAATTAAAAAAGCGCTTTAATGTATGGCCTGCAGGACCTTGCACTAGGACAAGCCCACCACTTCCTATTGCTGAAAAATAAGAATATCTGTATAAATGAGGCCTCTGAATGTGTCCTTTGAAGAACAAGCATTGTTTCCTCTGATGATAATTTTACTCAGCCCTGCATTCGAGATCATCTGTACTTAGTACCAGTTAAAAAGTATTTTCATGTTCGGTCTTTTTGTAGAGGCCAAAGGAGTTCATTTGCTGCAACTTTTCCTAAGGTATGTTACTGTGATATACTGTGCCATAAACATTAAATACAAATATTTAGATATCTCTCCTATGAGGAAAGGCTGAGGGACTTTGAACTGCTCAGCCTGGAGAAGTAAAGACACTGAGGAGACCTTGTAGCAGCTTTTCAGTACCTAAAGGGGACCTACAAGATGGGAAGGGACTTTTTACAAGGGCATGTAATGATAGGACAAGAGGGAATGGCTTTAAGCTGAAAGATAGTAGATTTACATTAGGTATTAGGAAGAAATTCTTGACTATGAGGATGGCGAGGCACTGGAATAGGTTGCCCAAAGAAGTGGTGGACACCCCATCCCTGGAAACATTCAAGGCCAGGCTGCACGGAACTCTAAGCAACCTGACCTAGCTGAACATGTCCTTGTCCATGGCAGGGGGTTTGGACTAGATAACCTTCAAACCCAAGGTCCCTTCCAACCTGAACCATTCTATGAATCTATGATGTATTTGAATATAAAGGTCTTCTGCATGGTGAGAGCCATGAATGATCTTATAAATATATTTCAGTCCAATTTTCCACTGAAATCTGGGTTGTCTTTAGCTGCACGGTTAGCCCTCCAAGAGATTTGCCTTGTCCCATCTTCCTGGGGACCAAATCACACAATGGGCTCAGGACAGGTCTGTTGCACATGGATATGGGCTGTAGTGCCGCTGTGCCCATCTCCCTTTGACACCACCTTCACTGCACCTCTGCAAGATCAATAAAATTCTATGAACATCTCTTCATCACATCCCCTTCCCACCGAGAAGGGGAGGTTGGTATTAAGTTTCAGCAGTCGATGTTTGCAGCGACAGAAATTGATACACATTCCTTGTGTTATTGCAAGGCTCGAAGCTGTTTGCAGCTGTGTCTTTATCAGAAATTCTTGCCTCTCTGCCTCTGTCAAAGGCTTTTAAATTACTTAATATTTGTAGCTTTTGAGCAGCTGGATCTCTTTGCTCATATCCTTTTTTTTTGTTGAAATGCAGCAACAACATTGTGACCAGGGTAGCATACTTGAAAAATTATTTTACTTATGAAGGTGTAGCCTACCCTGACCAGTTCTGAAAGTAAGATGGGACTAAGAATTGGCTAACCAGAAAGCCAGATAAGGGCAGCTGCATTATCTGTCCCTGAATCTTAGTCCTACCACACAGCCCTGTTCCTTTGTGCACAAGCTCCCACATGTCTACTTAAAAAGCCTTGGTCACCCAGTCTGGGGACAGCAGCAACACCAGGAGCCTCAGGTGACCAGTTTGTCAGCTGTAACCACAAATAGCTTTGGAGCGGAAGAGTGTCTTTGGCTTGTGAACAAACTACCAGCTGAAATACATTCACACAAAACTTTTGTCAAATAAGTCAGAATAACTAACGCATATAGAAAAAAAGCAAAGAATTCATTAACAGAAAAGAAAGCTAAATTAGCTAAATAAATAATTCACCACAAATTTCTCAATTCTTTTTCGTACCAAACATTTACATTAACCTTCTAATTCTTCAAGATGCTGAAGCTCTGGGAGGGTTAAAGTCAGTTGAAATCTGACTTAATGAAAGTAATAGTACCAACCCTATTGCTATGGGAAGGCTGGCAGCTAGGTCTTATATAATTGTGGTTTTTCAACATTTGTATGCCAATTCAGGAGAGCACTTCAGCACATGCTTAAGTGAAGAGCACATTTATCCATTTTATCTCTTCTGATGCCTCTGTGAGGAATTATAGCTATTTCTCAGGTAAACATGCTTAAGAATAAAGTTAATGTGTGTTTCAAGATAAATGGAAATATCACAAAATTTTGAGTTTTTTGAATCACAAAACCCTCACAAATGGATGGCATAGGACCAATTTATGAGAGTCTTAAGTATCAAAATATTGAAGTCTTTGGTACCTGGGGGCACTGTGCATAGCCAGCAGCCTCCATTAATGTTCCCTAGAAAAGAGATTTATTTATCAGATGGTTGGGTGAAAAGCACAGGTTAACAAAATGCTCTTGTGGTGGTGCTGCCCAGCAAAGCTCCTCAACAGATGCTCAAGTGTTAGCAAATCTGGCTTAGTTTTCATGCTCTGTGGCTTTTCGCATTTTTAGGCCTCCATGTTTCACCAGGACCAGTGAATTGGCTAACCAATGGTATTTCTAATCATTTGAGTCAATACTGCTGTGTTGCCTTTGCAACATTGATTAAACAGTTAAAATACAGCATTGTGAAACCAATGAGAACATGGTACTTTGAAGTTACAGCTCACTACTGCTTCCAGTCACTTCCACAGATAGCAATAAAAAGTTCAATCAATGAATTGGGATTTCATCAGCAAGATTTAACCTCAGTCATCGTTTAGCAACCCTGAGGTTTTAAACATCACACCGTGACCCCTCATTACATCTTGGATACAGAGGCCTTAGCTGAACCAGCAGTCTCTGGTCAGGGATTTGTTTATCATCAGAGATGATTTTGTTTTTGCCATTACTGAATTCCCAGTGTGTATGTATCTTCTCTTTGTCTCTACCATTCAGAACAGTCTCCATTTCTTGTTAATTTATAAACAGTGCAATGAAATCAAATGAGACTCCCGTAGGGCTTTCTTTTTATTGTAAACATAGTAATGCTAGGTGAAAATGCTGAGGTATTCCAGCTACTAAACCCAGCAGGAAAAATAATAGTTTTGGGGAGGTGGTGGCAAGTCAAACACATGTATTTGTTTGAAGAAGCATCTAAAATAGTTATTTTATAAGCATCTGACATGTTGGTTTTCCCCCCAGAAGGGTTTTCTGACCACGTCAAGATGGAAAGATCAGGTAGGATTCTCTGTGCACAATATATGATAAATGTAATTCTTCCCATTTTGTGGGAAAAATTAAAAAAATTCAAAGAGATAATAGTTAAGACCTCGTTTCATCTTTTGGACATGTGAAAGATTATGTCAAGTGTCTCTTTTCATCACTCCAAATAAAAGAATAGAATTAAAATGTACTTAAACACTCTGCCAAGTTCTGCTCTGTCCCATCATCAGATGGAGCAGCAAATTCAATTTTTTTTTCAAAACTTAAAAAAACCCCTTTTAAAATACCTTATCCTGGTGGAACTGAGTGACTGTTTCCTGCTTAAAAAAGGCTAAAAAAATAGGAATTAATTACACTGAATGCATAAATTCCATTAGAAATAATTTCTGTTTCTAGACATGGGACATTGCTCTTTATTATTTTTATGATGTTGCAGAACTACTGAGGTTATAACACATTAAAAGTAGGAGCCAAGCTTTCTTAAATTAAAGAACTGGCTGTGCCCATGGCTCTCCTGTGATGAATCAGTATCAATTGCTGTGTGTACCCAGTGCCTGTACACCTGAGAGGTTACAGTAGCTCTCTCCTCACTCCATGAAGCAGAAGCATATTTTTCTGTAAAGTAGAGCAATGTGGCAGCAACACAATTGTTCTGCTGGGTGAATCCTTAAACAAAGTGAGATAGAGAGAACTGATAGACTATATTTAAAGTCTATAAAAGCCTCTTCTCAATAATTACGTATCTATAAAAAATAAAGATGATACAGGGCCAAAACTTACTGGCATTTATGTTAATGTGATACTGAGCACTCACAGGCAGTAGATACCTGCAAAAGTGGGTCACATATAGCTTAGAAGCTTTATGTTGTATATTCTGTTCAGCATGTGTCTGTTCAAATAAGTTTTTTGTGTGTAAGGGAAGCAAGTCACCTCTAGTATGGCACTGTTTCTGTGCATGCTACCCGTGCTTCTGTGAAACCAAGGAGGACTTAAAACCCTTCATTTGTTGCTGGCTGATACCCATTTGTTTCATATTCAAGTGAGAGCACATCTCCTGATTCCATGTCCTTTTATTTGCCTTTGTTCACATAAAGTCTCATTGCCTACTCAGAATGGGAGCAAATGAAAGTGAGAACTTAATTCCAGATGATACCAGTTCATTGTCATTTTATACTGGTTTTACAGCAGGCTGGTTTCACTGGGTTGCCCTGCTTAGTTGTTACTATGAGTGGGAACCTCCATGACTGTGTAACTAAAGGAGTAAAAAGTAATCTCTGCAGAGGCCAGAGTGAAGAAGTATTGTGGGATGAGGGAAAAATGCAAAGACCCTTGGGAATCCAGAGAAATATGTTCCCCTCTATTTTTTTAGCTGTAAACTCTGGTCCTCATTTCCTTGCTGCTTTTACAGAAAATTCAAAGTTACATCGGGCATTAAAATTACAAATTGGCTGATTTTGTCTGTTTTTATAAATATGGAGCACTATTTGCTTGTCAGGCAGCTTCATAATTAGCAGCGGTCTATGTGGTATCAAGGCAAGAGATCATCAGATCAAGTTTCATGTTTATTCCTCAGCCAGCATCTTCCCTATTGCTAATGAAAGTGTCTCTCAAGGACTGGCATATCTGAGCCTGGCAGCTATGTAACATCATTCTTTGAGCTTTGCTTCCATCCCAACCCTCATTCTCATTTGGTTTTTGATCATATCCTGTATTTATATATGTATCCTCTTATGAAATATGTTTTCAATGGTGCTTTTTAAGGCAATGAGGAACAATATGTTTTCTAGTAATTTTTGCCGCTGCTAAGTGTAAGTGTGTTTTTGTGGGGTGTGTGTTTATACTATCCTGGAGTGTGCTTACATTTGTTATTTTGTATGGGCAGGGCATGTGTGTTCACAAAGACATGAAAAGCTATCAGGTTCCTAGTAGCTCACATTTTGTCTTCTGCTCCTTCCAAAAGCTGGAAAATTTTAGCTGGGGAGATTAAAATATCTCTGAAAAGACATGATTTAATGAAGAAAAGAATTACAAATAATGCAAAGATGGAAATGGGATTCTTTGAGATTCTATGCTTTCATTCGCTAAAATACTTCCTGCAGAAAATCTCCTCATCTTACCTTTTCCCAGTCCAGCCTTCATACTGTTGTTGTGACTGTTTCTGTATAATGTGAAGAAGCTGATTGTTTGGTATAAGAAATAAGATCACAGGACTTTTGATACTGGAGCACTGGATCAGTTGTCATGTCATGACATACATATTCATAACCTAGCAGGCCTTGTAGTCGATTTATGCATAGGGGACTTATAAGAAAAAAAAATTGATTTATGATGATCTCAAAAACATGGTCTCCCAAGATGTATTCTGCAGCTTTGAGACCTACAGTTTAGGCTCTATTAATTTTACAGTGCTGTCTGGAATTATCCATCTGTTTAAAGGTTAACTGTCTTTACACTTTTGAAATGGGTAGTTCTGTTTTGGTTCTTGCTTTGTTCATGCCACTGATTTATAAATTATTAAATCTATCACTGCACAAAAAGACTGAAATTGGTTGCCAGATTACAACATCTACTTATTTCAAACTTTCTTTAGCAACTTTCTGATATTATCTTAGATACTCCCTGAGAAGTGTTGGGAGTAGAGGAAACATTGAACCCAATGGCACGTGTTGTAAAATGAACTTTCTGCAAGAAAACACCATTATTATTACACAAATGTTGCAATATGCACAGAGGAGCACGTCAGCCAAGGATCCAACAAAGTACTGTACCAGACAAATCCTAGTCTGGTCACACAGTGAGAGAGGTGCTGAGGTCACCTGGTTGAGAAAGAGTTACAGACGAGACTCATACAGTTTGATTTTTTTTTTTTTTAATTAAAGCAGCCAGGCTATATAATAGTGTTGCTTTTCTCTCAGGGCAACTGAGCTGGTCTTGGTCTTTTGGTCTTTGTCTTTATTGTTAGAGGGAAATTGAGAAGAATCAGGGAAGGAACAGTGATGTGCACAGTGTTCCTCTGAGTCCATATGCCTCCTAGCAGGCATCCCCCATCCCTTGCTTGAGAGTCTGACAGTTGTCTGGATTGAACAGCAGTGTGGAAGATGACTTTGAGGTCCATGGTTCCACTCAACACAGCCTATTACTGCTTAAGTATAAGTTGGCTTTAGGATGCTTGTTGACAATACTGTAGGTGACAATCACAAAGTTCTCATGTCTTCTACAGAGCACCTTTCTGCCAGTGCTCTTCAGGATCTGAGCAGTTGTCTTCATTTTTAGCATGTGAGCATTTGAAAAGACAGTCTGAGAACATACAGCTAGCAAAGTGTCTGAATTTCCATAGAATTTTCTTCTCTGTTGCACGCACTTCTGTGGGTTTCTGTACTGCAGCTCCTTCTTGTCGGTGCTCTCTGAGCATGTTAATCAATTGTGATAGGTACCTATCACTATCTTGATAACTGCTAGGCAGTGACAGTTTAATTGAAGTTATAATGTCTTGCATTTGTGTGTATTTGTTTGTACAAAATCTTGCAGATCTATCAGAGATTCTTTTGCAGAGCTAAGCTTTAAAAAAATCACGCAACAAATTTTCTAAGTTGATTTTAGACTCTTAATTAACTTTGGCTGCATCATACAAGCTCCAGCAAAAATTTTCTTTCTCAAAGCACAGGAGACCTATCCTTACATTCCCTGCTGCTTTCGGACAAATACTAACCCAGGAGAGCCATTTTGCTTGTCTTTCTTGCTGGATCAGCAAAAGCAGAAATATCGCCTGTGCAGTTCTCTTGTATATAGAATGAGTAGCTCAGCTTTAGCATAGTTCTGTGAGAAGACTATTTCACAGGAAAAAAAAAAATGCCTTGCAGTATTATTCCATCCCAGAGCTCGAGAAAAACTGCATGAGCATTCTTCGTCTGATGATAGTCAGTCATGGGTGAAGAAGTTTGTTACACAGACTGATAAATGTTGAGCAACTACTGTTTCCAGAAAGTAATATTCATAGTTTCATATCCTTAGTATTCGGATACTTGACATTTGCATAAGTAAAACTGGGGAAATTCCCAAGAGAATACTGAATACATTCCTTATGATCTGGTCCACCTCACTTGAGAGATCAGCTCTAGAACTATTAGAAAATAGCATTTTGCCTACATACAATTTCTTTTTCTTTCATTTAAAATTGAAAATGGACAGGCTTTTTTCAATGTTTGATTATTGTTAAACTAAATTATTTTAGTTTGTGTTGGAAATTGTAGTTCTTGGGTTTGAAGTTCTTGCATTTACAATGTAAAGTTGAAAATTTCTACATAAAAAGACACTTTATGTGAAATAAATTATTTAAATGAACTCCTAATTTTCCAGTGAAAGCTCAATTATGTTGGAAAATTTTTAACCATTTTCTCAAGAGTAGAATCCTCAAGAGAAATGGAATATAGCTAGTATATTCTCACAGAATCATAAAACCTATCCAAAGCTAGAGGATGCCTCAAGAGTTCACTTAATTTACTTCTGATAGTATGCAATGTTACAGGCAGAAAAAAAAGATAATGGTTTAAATGATGGTAATGAAGAGTTTAAAGTATTATTATCAATATATTTTAAACAACCATTGATTTCCAAACCACTGGCAAATAATTGTTTCAGTGTAACTTCTAATGTGCGACCCAAACCAACCATGTGATTTTTTTAAAATTAATTTTTCTTTTATCTCATGCTCAGAGATCCCAGTTGGGAGCAGGGTACTGTTGTGCCAAGGTATTTAGGGATAAAGGACTTAGCAAGAAGCCCCATGCTGAAGGGCATGTCATCTGCAGAATTCTATCTCAACAGTCTTCCTACAGATCATACTTGTTCCTAGAAGATTTCCAGTACACACTTAAACATGTTTTTGTCAGTAAATCACATGTTCTTTCTGAAGGGGAGCAACATTTGTAATTTCAATTTTACCAAAGATTGCACATCATAGGTTGAGCTTGCCAATGTATAACATCCATGAATGTAAAATGTCAGTCTACAAATTACCAATCTCTTCCTGAAGTGCTGTGGTCTGTGAGCAGACAGGGTTTTGCTTTTTAAGCAAGAGGCAAGTAAGTGAGATGCTGTTGTAGCAGATAATTAATGAAACCAAACCTCATGGATGTGATTGCAGGAGCTGTTGTGATAAATACAGGTAAAAATTGCAAGTCTGAAAATAAAAATGCATTTATTCAACAGCATTCTGTGATCACAATGTAATTGAAAAGGATGCTGAGATCTCATTACTACTGAAAAGGTCTCCTTACTATGTGGAAATGTGGACATAAAGCAATAGGGGAGAGCTGAACATTACAAACATTGACCTGCTTCCTTTGGCTCTTGATTAGTCTGGGGATGAGGAAGATATGCACACCCATCTGGCAATCTCATGTAAATATTGACTTCTAGGGAGCAATGCCATCCTGCCAGCTCACAGCAGTGCCTTCCTTTGTTACTGCCAGATTGTGGCATTTCAGATAATAGCTGCCCTGCACATGAAAAGTTTCATCATTCCTTTAAGGAGCTCAAGATACTTTAGGCACAGCTCATTTGCCTAAACCAAGATATCTAGGGCCACCTGACACACCCTGGGCATCCTGCTGGTCCTTCAGCTGCAGGGTCTGGTGTTGGCTGGGTCTTCCATAGGTCTCTTGCTGTATCTCCCAGTTACCATGTGGATGCTTAGGAAATCTAACTGCAGGAGCTACTTATGTCAGGGCAACTAAAAGATGCCCCTTGTGTCTCTGTGTCTGAGAGCACAGCTACCAAGCAGCGGTAGAGCTGTAGGCAGTCAAACACTTGCCTTACTAGCACTCCGAGAAACTTAGAAGCATTTCTTGCAGTATCATCTTTGTGGAAGTACCTCAAAAAACCTAAGGGAATTCAGGAGAAATGAAGATGAACCCCATGCCACTGGTAAATATTTGAGGCACTCCTTTAACTATGTTGGAAGCTGCAGTGTTTTGCAGAATAAGATTTGGCCCTTCAGAGATGTACCTGTCCTTGACAGGTTCCACTGAAGGAGCAGAAAGCTGAAAACAGAAGCTAAAGAAAAATTATCAGCTTCCCTGAAAGCAGTGCTGTGAACACAGCTGGAAGATTGCAGGAGATGGGGATGAAGAGATGGGTGCATATTCAGCAAAGTACAAGGCCTTGCCTGACATTCCGATGCTCTTTTGAAGGTCTATGGACCTCTCAGAAGAACATCCTACTGTGAAAAGTGCAGCTGCACATGGCCTCAAGTGCAGTTTTTGAAGTTTGCAAACAAGAGGTGGGATTAGAAACCAATAACCAATCTCAGCCCAGACCAGCTCCTTGCATGGGAGGGTGGGTACACTTTTGGCTGTAATGTCAAGAAACATGCCAAAGCTATTTCTTCTGTGTCTGGACTCCAGAAAGTGCTTATGAAAGAGCAAGGAAGACAGGCTGCACTTGTGCTGTGGTTCTCATTGGGCTGCCATCGGACTGCTCCTGAGGATGGCTGGCTGGAAAAGAAATCATGACCGAATTAGTGGCATTAGCTTTGAAATCATTCCTTATGACTCCTATCCTTCCCTGCTTTCGGATAATGCCTATGAAGCATGCATACTAATAACAATTTCATTTGTCTGGGAAGTACCTGGAATTACAGCCACAAGCATCAGCAACCAGCGCCGGTGACCATGAGCCATATCGTCTCTGTCTCAGATGCCTGGCTTAAGTCTTACTGTCACTTCATTTGCCCGCCTATGGAGGGATCTGGGGAATGGCAGGTCAGTTGAAGTGCTTGCTGCTGTCCTGAGTTTGGACAGAGCAGCTGTGGTGGCACCAGTTATCCACTGTCAGTAGACAGCCTGAACACAGCTCCCAGCACTTGTGCCACAACTTGCCACCTGTTACTTCTGTTACCTCTGCTCTGGAATGTCTTGCACAGCATTTTAAGTGCAGATACATGCAGGCAGTGCTTTGATATTAGTTGGGAATAAACAGGTATAGGCTCAGCTGAAGTTTTATGCTATCACTCAGTTATGTTATACAAATATCTTAATAGCTGAGGCTGATGGTCAAAATAAGTCTGACTTAGGGCAAAAACAAATTAGGAGGAAACAGAAAACATGGAATTTTACCACTGAAGCAGCTGACAGCTAACTTGTTTTGATACCATTTACTAACGATAAATGGTAGTGACCATTAATGGTAAGGGTGGTGATCTGCCTGGATATTTTTCCAATCCTTCTATCTTTCCCCTGCTCCCACTGCCTCTTTCTATTCAAAAAGATGTTTTCTTGCTGGATGCTGGTTCAAAACCTCTCAGAACTTGCTGGGAATGTGTTTTTATTAAGTGCCAGGTGGTGAAATAAAAAAAGACAAGCACGCAGAGACTTTTTGTTACTGTGATTAATTTTCACATTTTTAAAACTTCTGATCCTGGCTGCATCCTGATGTGGAAGATTCAGCATTTAAATAGCATTTATGGGTTGCTATTGATCTCGAGGTTGGGAGGAAGTGCATTTATTCCTCCTGGATTACTCCTCCTGCTTTGTAATTATTTGTTTCCACTTCTAGTGGGTTTTGTTATTTAGTGTTTAAAAGTAGTTTAATTAATCTCTTCTGTTGTTGTTGTTTTGAAAATGTGACAGACACTCATGAGATAGATAATGGATTGATAAAGAACACTCGAGGGGACCCTGGAGTGCTCATCATTTGCTAGGTAGGGTATGTTAAACATAGTACTGGTAAGATCAAGCCCTCCAGGACAAAAAATGAAAGAGGCATTTAATTGGAACACTTAGCAATCACAAAACCAAGACAGAGGTTAAATTGTTTTGAGCAAGAGAAATTAATACATTAAAGGTTACATTTCCAACTGTGAGGCTGCAGAGCCAGGCTCTTATGCAGTGTCAGAATTACATAAGGCAGAAGAAATGGCTCTGAAATGATTGTAGAATCATTAACAAAAGCCAAGGCAGAGTAAGACATTTCCCAGCAGGAGGGTGTGAAGAAGAATAAAGACATGGAGAGAGCTCATTAAGAATGAATTGCAGACCATAAACATTTGAAACCACTAAGTGTGGAGTTCTATCTGTTATCTAATGACTCAGAAATTATAAAACTAGCAATGACTTTCAGAAAAGGAGTTGACTTTGCAGGAGGTTGTTTGCCATTATGAAAAAAAGGTAATTTTTTTTTCTAGTTGGGGGAAAAAAATAAAAATCCTTCATCTTTGTAAATCAGCACAATTTAAGCAACTTCAGCTATACCCCAGAGAGATTTCCTTCTGTATAATTACACATTGTCTCAGATTTAGTAACAAGGATGTTGAAATGGAGGAACTGCATAGAGGATGAAGGAAGAGACAAGAGGTTCATTTCTTACTGTCTGACTGCAAATGATTAACCTCTTCATCTTTGAAAAGATCTTGCAAGTGCAGAGATCTCCCTAATTAGCAGGAATTTATTTTTTTTTCATTTTGATTAAGGTCTAGACCAGTCTTTTCCTAATAAACAAATAATAGTCAAAGAAACAAGGGTGAATTAGACACACTGACCAAATTCTATTTGGTTTATATGCTGCAGCCTCGGCAGATCTGCACAGAGTGCAGAAGGTGGCAGATTATCTGGCACAAGAAGCTACTTTTTAAATAAAAATACGTGTGTCACAACCATTGCACCAAGCTACCAGGACACTTCTCCCATCTTCCAAAATAGGAGTGTATTAGTGTGTTGAATTTATACTGAAGAGGTTTCCAAACTAAGCATCCTATTGGATGAGTTGAGGGAGGAAGAGGACAAGGAGCAAACAAGCAAGTTTAAAGAGTTGCATGAAAGAAATCCCCAGGAGGAGAAGGAGTTAGACGTTTGGGGAGCTGAACTATAAGGAAAATGGCCATTACAGGTTGCTGACAGGTTATGGAAAAGTTACAAAAGCAGGTCAGTTTGGTCTACCCTATGTTCATTTGGTTTCCAGTTTTCTCCTGATATGAAAATCTTGCATTGTGAAATAAGATGCCCTAAGCAAAACATTTCATTAATTTAATCTTTAATCATTCTCTGTTTAAGATTTGGTCCACTCTGAAATAAAAGGTACCTTCAAGGGGAACTTGTCATCCCCTGCCTTTTAAGATTCATGAACATCAAAGTAAAATTTCAGTAAATTACCTCTTTATTTAAAAAAAAGGAAAAATTGTTGAGGAACACACATTCATCCACAAATTCATCATAAATTCATGACTGTTGTGGTTTACCTAAATTTGCATTTTGAAGCAAATAAAACTGGCAAGTCAAAGTGCTATCCTGCTCTGGTGTGAAAAGGGAGAATGACAGGCTCTGGGAGAAGGCAGGCAGGGAAGATGGGACAACTGTAGAAAGGTCAGCAGTAGAATTAACTTTCATACTATAGGCACAAAAATTTCTCATTTGATATGGCTACAGAGATAGCTAAATGCATGCAAGGTCCATTTAATGGATCCAGTTTATAAAATTGGCTGCTGCTTTCTGACCAGCATTTATTTTGATGGTTGAATGACTTATGGTTCCAATTAAATGCAGCTAGATGTTTAACTCAGAGACTATGGCTATAGAAAATAACTTGCGTCTGCTTGGCTTTCATTTGTACTTGTATTTAAAAGGTACACACATCTGAACAGGAGTAGAAGCTATGAGTAATTCAGGTGAGCCGAATGTACCTGTTTGCGTGCTGGGCAAGCTGGGCTTTGCTCTCTCCTCCGAGAGGCGACCTGACCCACCACTGCTGGCACCCGCAACTGCAAGTGGGCACGAAGCTGGAGGTGACATTGAGGTGTCAGTCACAACCCTGCTGTGTACTGGCCCAAATAGAAAATACCCTGTCTACAGCAAGGACCTGGTCTGGGGATTTTGCTGCCAGAGGGAGCGTTCCCTGTGCCATCCCAAGGCCACTCACATGGTGAAATGTCAGTAGATATTTTTCTGCTCCTAATACTCTGCTCCCCTTGGCAAGTACCACATCCACCTGTGTCATTAGAGAGACAGACCCTCCTGCAGTGACAGGGAAAAAACAAAAAAAAAGCAGGGAGAAATTATATTAGTTTAAAATAGAGGCAAATATTGTGGGACAAATTCGGTCCCTTCTGAAAGGAGTGCTCTCCTGTTGTTTCCAGGAGACATGGCAAATTAAAATCAACAGTCCTGGATGTGACTGGGACATACTGAGGGAAGGTGTGTGAGTAAAATGGCAACAAAAGCAAATGTCCTTTTTGGCATTGTCTATCACCATGAAATATTCCTGTGGAAGTATTCAAAAAACTAAATGTTGTAAGGATCTATGTTAAGATCATGAAGTTCAGCTTGTCATTCAGACTTCAGAGTGGAGCTCATTTGAGAAGGAAAATGTCTAGAATTCGTAAGAATGGGAAGAAATAAAAAAGCCAAACGACTCTGAAATTTCTTTAATAACTAACCAGGGATGGAACAGCTCCAGCAGGCAGACCAGAAGTGACAGTCAAATGTAACGTATCACTCAGGACACCATCAGGCATTTCCCTCCTGCTGCTGTTTGAGGATCTCTGGATGCTGCAGGAAGAGGTTTATTGTGGTGCAGATTTGCTGCAGAGTGTGCAGCATGCTGCAATAACAGAGATATTTCCAATGGTCTTCGCTGCAATACCATGTACTGTATATACTTAGCTGAAATCAATGGGACATGTAAATGAGAATAGACACAATCCCTTCTACGGCAAGGAACAAAGCATCTGTGCTATCCTAAGCAAATAAAAGGATCAGCTCATGCAGGATACACAAAGAGCTGTGACTGCACTGTACCATGAGGAGTCTGTTGTGAACTTGAATATGTGTAATTTCCTAGTGGTTTGGACAGGGCAAGGGGAACTTAATACAAAGAAGGCAAGATCTTTGCATGCTTCTAGCAGCGAATATTAGGCAAAGGCATAAAACAGAGGTTTGATGAAAACCTCTGTGATAGGAAAGCAAAATCTTTAATGGGAGGGAAGAAAAGAAAGGTTGCATATATATAACTACTGAATAAACAAATTATATGTCGAGTCTAAATGATTAATTGCCCTGAAGAAATATACGGAACAGGCCAAACTGGAAAGAAAAGAAAAAGCATATTTCAAGGACAAGACAAAACCAGACCCTAAAAGAACCACGATTTTCAGAAATCCCCCCCTTGAAACAAATGTCCTTCTAAACATCCACATGCCCCTGACTAAACAAAATTCAAATAATAAAATAAAACAAAATCCAGTGACTTAAGGGAGAGATGAGGGTACGGAAGAGGGAGGGAGGGAAGAAATACACCAGATAAAGAGGAAATATACAGTGTAATATTTCATCTGCTGATATACCATGGTGAAACATAAACTAATCTTCATTCATATGGGAATATTCACTCAGAATTTACTTGTGGCTTTGTATGTTTTCTTGACTGGTTAGATTCCAGGTCTTCTGGAAGACCTGGAAAATTTGAAAACACAAATGGAGATAAGAATTAAGTGT
The DNA here is from genome assembly GCA_013390005.1 of Calyptomena viridis. Classification (NCBI taxonomy): domain Eukaryota; kingdom Metazoa; phylum Chordata; class Aves; order Passeriformes; family Eurylaimidae; genus Calyptomena; species Calyptomena viridis. The sequence continues at coordinate 79,552 of WEIV01016034.1, read as the reverse complement.
ATCAATTCACTGTTGAGTTGCCAGTTCCTCCCTCTCCCATAAAAAACCCCCACACCTTGCATACCTTTGTGTATGTATATAATAAAATAAATATGTTTAATGTAGTGTTACAGCCAGAGGTCATACGGATATACTTATATACAATCACACACAATACCCATTGCTCAGTTAAGTATACGGGGAAAAAAAATTTTTCTTTGAACACCAAAAATCAGACCCAAGGTAACAAAAGTAAAGTGTAATTTACCCTGTAGTTAAAAACCAAAGGAGTCTTTTTACTAGGGGGCTGCTGGATCTATTCATGCCATTCCAGAAGAATATAAAAGAGACGCTTTGGGATTTTGAAGTAAAAATTCACAACAGTATGTCTTTACTTTTTTTTTCCCCTTCAACCAAGACATCTTTTGCCAGAGTCCTTTATCTAGAGCTTTGTATACATATTTTTAATCCTATACAAAAATGATAGGATGTCAAGAAGGATCTATAATAACACCATTTTTTTTATTTCACTTCAAAGACTTGGCAATTTCTGATCCATGTGACATTCACACTCCTTCAGGGTCAAACAACATCTTGCAGCCTTCATAAAATGATTAAATATTTTAAACAGCTCCTGCTTATACCTCCATCGCCCCTTGAGACTGATACTGTTATCGTTTTTGTCAAAGCCAGTTTCCATCCGCATTTGTCATTCCTGCTTGCATTTATGAGTTATCAATCGCCACGTCAAAATGCAAAATAACTGATGTTCTCTGGGCGGGATTGGATGGTCTATCTGGGGCTTTTAATCAATGCTGATTTTTATTTTCCATACCCATACATAAATCTTTACCATTCTGGGCCACATATAATGCGTTTGTACAAAACGCAGTGACAGAAGCAGTAGTTATATTATCAAACATTATACCTCGGGGCTAACTGAGTATCAAGGGCTTTCAAAAGGGAACATTGGGAATTACTGTGCAGGAGAGATGGCTGCAGGAGAGAATATAAGGGATTGGTTGTTGCCATTTATAAATCAACATCATGCAAGCTAATCCTTCTCACTTAAATGCAGCCCAAATACTTTTCCTGATACTCTGAAACTCAGCCCTATCTATTTTTTTTAAAGCTTGCATAATGCACACGAACAATGGTTATATGCATTTTCTTATTTCTTGAACTTTTCCCTAGGGATGTATATAGAAACTGTGCTGCTGTGTTATTTTTTTCTCCCCAAGGCCTACAAGCCAGTAAATATCCTCTTTTTAATCATACCTGAATTATTAGAACTCTCTCCACCCCCATTTTTTTGCCTAAGCCACTATAATAAAAGGGAATGTGTTTCATTCATTAAAAAGGGTATCTGCCTCGTTTATTCAATGAAGACTGCAGTCAGCTATAGGAATAGCTCATCACCCATGCAAAGCAGGCTCCGAGGGCCAGGTCAGGCATAGTTTGGATTCAGGATTGCAGAGGAGCTGAGTGCTGTGCTCCCTGGGAAAACTAGGCACTATTGCAAGAGACCAAAGGTGACAGGAAATCTTCTGCCTCCTTTATAGGGACATCTGTGTGTGCTACATGATGCAGGCCTGACTACCACACTCCTTGCCAACTGGAACTCCTTTCGAGCTGGACAAGTGTCTGTATTGCTAATAATAGCAATAATATTTTTACCAGTGTTGAACTAAACTGTTCAGGACTCCCCTGAGCGAGATACTTTCAGACTCAAGGGTGGAAAGTTGCAGGGTGTAATTGTGTCTGTGAAGTTCTTTCTTCCTTCTTTCACTGCTGGGAGGGCCGAACTGAAACCTTGATAAGATCTATGAGATAAGGGGCTGTAAGTGGTTAGGAGCCTCTTTTGCTCTTCTTTTGTAACTAAGTTTTTGCCATGGGACCAAAAGCTTTTCATCAAATTTTTAGCAAAACATTTCTCTGAATAATCCACTTCTATTATATGATTCTCCCTATTATGTACACAGGGTTAAAGAAAATATGTTTATATGCCTTTTTTACTGAACTAAAGGACATTCACTCTGGGTATCTCCCGCAGGAAGGTTACCAAAAATTCTCTCCATTACAGACTAATACATTTTATTCTTTGTTAACTAGGACAAACAGGAGAGTCTTTGAATTGCTTCTCTGCTATCTCAGGGGTCACCTTATTTTATGTTTGTGACAAGCTACAGTGTTTGCTCTATGGCAAAGTAACCTTGATCATACATTCCTGCTCTGTGTCAAGGTCAAAGTGGCAAGTGTAATGCAAAAAATTAGGTTAAGAGGACTAGAAGAAAGGTCTCTGACAACCCTTTGGGAGCCCAGCGTTGCCAACCACTATTTTCAAATGTCTGTGAAAATTTTCCAGAAAAAAAATAGATATTGCTATACCATATTTAAGCATAAGAGGCACCTACATTCAAAATTTTTTCTGTTAATTTTCCTGAATATCTATTCCAAAGCCATGAAGTACCCATCAGCAAAGTGTTCAAATTGCCCTGATTCTGCTTTATGGGTGAAATATAATTAACCTTAACCCCCAGCTGCCTTCAGCACAGATGCAAGCTCACATCACTACCTCCTGATACTGGAGTTGGAAGATCCCGGGCTGGGTGGGGAGAAGACTCCTGTCATCTCTGGGAGTCACATGGGAAATGTTGAACTGAAAAGGCAGCAGTAGCTGGAAACCTTCGACTTGCAAAGGAGTCTGTAGTCACAAACATCTCTCTGAGGGTTTGGAGAGAAGAACATTTACATGAAGACTAAAACATGGTTTGAGGACTAATAGTTTATATAGCTTTGTGTTGTACAAAAATTAGTTGCACATGTGTTTTTTAGTTAAGAGAGGAGATGTTATCTTTTCTGTAAGCTTCAAGAGGAATCCTTAGTGGTATCATCACTCAGTCTTAATGATCCCTTTGATAATGGTACCATAGCATTCACTACCTTAGTCAAGTTTTAGACCCTCATACAGCAAAGTTTTAGAATATGGGCATACCAGCCTTGAAAGATGAACAAACAGCCATCCTACAGCACCAATGCACTTTTTACCTCCTACCTGTCATTTTAAAGCTGACTTCAGATATGGGAGTGCTCTTATTGGTGTAACTGAAGTGAATTTAGTCAATACATGCTTTTCCAAAGCAGTACCTAAAGAGCTGCATGCTTGATGACAGTGTGGAAAGGCTAATGTAAAACTGAATGAGGTCTAGTGTGGAAGAAACAGCCTTGCTGATCTGGTGATGTGCATAGGACAAGAGTTATGACAGCCTTTTATTTTCGTATCTGTTCTATAGGGGAGGTTCAGATAAAAAATTAGAAAAAAAGTTTTCCCTTAAGGAGTGATCAGGCATTGGAATAAGTTGACCAGAGAAGTGGTGGAGTGACCATCTTCAGAAGTATTAAGAGGTGTCGGGATGTGGCACTTGTTTATATGTTTTAGGGGTGATTATGGTGATGCTACATTAACGATTGGACAAGATGACCCTGAAGGTATCTTCCAAACTGTATGATTCCATGATTCCATATATTAGTGTGCAGGTTGTTTTCTGTACGAGACCCAGGAGATCTGGAGTCTCAACAGGTGGTTGATGGTCCTTGGCTGTCCTTGGCAAACCCTCTGTCTGGTGGGGTTGCAGACATTACAGTTTCTGCAGCTGTGTTGGGTCAAGGTCCCCTTCCAAGGCTGTTGATCAGCCAAGAGCTAGGAGACACAATTCCAGTTCCGGGCTTTCCCCTTTGTATGGCAGCAACACAGGTCTGTTAGATCACCAGGAATGTCATGTTAGCACAAACCTCTCCTTTTGCAGATGGTGAGAGATGAGGCATCCTGGCCAGTGTGTGGCCAGTGGTGCATCTGAAACTGCTGAACAGGTGAGAGGAAACCCAAGAACCTGTGGGCAGGGCTTTGTTGTTGGACTGGTCTTGAGCTCTTAACTCAGTGACACACCTTGTTTGTCTAATCTTCTTTCCAATTCTGTGTTCAAAGAGATTGAAAGGAAATCACCACAATCCAGATCCAAATCTTGTGCCTGAATTTGTTTTGAATAGAGCTCTGTGACTCACGTAGCCTTGCTCAAATCAAGGAGATAATTCATACAGTATGAACAACTTGGTTTGAGTAAAAATACAGGAATTAAGCCTCTATTTTGCTTGGATTCCTGGTGATGATCTCGTATGCTTGTTTGACCTGATCAGTCAGTCCTCATTTTTAAGTCAGGTTTAGACTCTCTGCAGATGTAGTTAAATTCTCTTGGTTCTCCTGTTTCTGCTGATGGCTGGGATCATCAATGCTTTGGATCTTGTTCAGTTTGTAATATATTTTATCTGGCATCTGTGTCTCCTGTGCTCTTCTCTGGCTTGCCTAGATGAGTGGGTGGTTCTCTGACTCCCGGCTTGCACTGATTTTTTTTTATTAACTTCTTTTTGCTTCACATCCTCTACAGTGGAAGTCACGTTAAATTCACTTTAAATAGCTTCTCTCAGTTTTGGTCTTCAAAAAAGATGGATTGTTTTGAATAGTTTTAATAATAAAGTGCATCTTCTTCCCCCTAGGATTCTGACTAGCAAATTTCCATCTTGTCAGAGACCAGTGGCACTGCTAGACTTACCTAGAACCCTTTGGGGAAATAAAAGACAAAGACCTTACTAATCACCTTTATATCTGTCTGTGGGACTTGCTTTTGAGTCACAAATCAGCAGATGTTACCTAATGCTTAGATTTTGCTGGTTTAAAATTAGTGTCCAATAGAAAAATAATATATAGCTTCTCCACTATCTTTGCTTCTGCCAGATTAATCTACAACAAAATCAATGGGAAGTTTACCTGATAGTTTTACATGTGGAGTCGTCTTTATTTTTGCAAGTGCATAGTTTGTGGGTGCTAAAGATATGAAGGGTATATCTAAAGCAGTTGTCTTTCTTTTTCACTGATCCAATTCAATATGAACCTAAAATTTCCAGTTGATGAAGTGTCAGTCACTTCATCTTGAGGAAAATATCCCAGCATCACTGAATTTGCATGGTTCCTATAGGTTCCTATCAGGACAAAAATAAACTGATCTTCAGACATGTTCTGTGCTGTGTCAAGTCAGAATTTTCTTCCCCACTTTTGTCAGTCCTAAAAGGATGAGTGTCAAAACTTCCAGGTAGTCTTTTCAGAAGGAACTGAGATTACATAAAAATGCACTTTGCTCATGCTTCTGACTTAAATAGTAATAAAGATGCTCTATCCTAAGTCTTTGAGGCAAAGGAAATTTATAAGCAGAATGAGAGAGAGGTTTACTACCTCAAACTGAAGTAAGAAATCTCATTGCTAGATTACCAGTAATTTGCAATTTTGCTAAAATGTGTAAAATGAAAAGGTTTCTCTTTATCAAAGAAAATTATCCATCTTGGGTCATTTAGCAGTAGCTATAAATATAGGCATGCTATCAATATCTAATCTGAATAGCTGTTCTTGTCAGAGGACACAGTACTTAAAGTGCTCAGTTTTCCCATCCCAGCCGCTCCTTCAGTTTAATATTTGCAATGTTCAAGCCTCACTGATTTTAAGGTCCACCCTTTACAGGGCAGCCCTCTTCCTTCACCCAGCACCCTCCATCCTGCTTAATACATGCTTGTAGATTAGGGTGGGGGGATCTTCATTATGTTTCACTGGTGCTTCTCTGGGAGAGAAACAAGATTCATGCCAGGGTCTCATTTTTCTGTGCTGTACCTGTCCAAACTGCTCTGTGTCCCCCAAGCTTTTTCACAGGCGGGGCTCTGCTGGTTGCAAGGTGTTTGACATTATCAGGTTCATGAAGAAAATTAGTAAACCTCATGTATCCTACGCATTTGGGAAGGATAACAGGGTCACCAAAGACTACACTATGGCCATAATTATGATTCCGTATTCAGCCTTTTGGGACTTTTCAGCTCCATAATGAGACAGAGGACAGTTACATGGCCTCAGAAGCCAAGGAAGGGTCTCCTGATTCCTTCTGCTATGTGACTGGAAGAAGTGGCATGAATAAGCCACTGACTCTGAACTACACGAGTTATAGTGGGATAGGGAAAGGGAAAACTGGGACAGACTTGATTTTCTGAAGAGGTTTGGCTTAATTGCTTTATTCATTTACATTAAAAATATCATATACTTGCAAAGTAAGACTCATAACACAACCAGAAATATCTGCAGTATACCAGAATATGAAAGATATTTTTTGGATTGAGGAATGTAACTCTGAATCATGGAGGTAGACATACTTCTGTCTTTTCTTTTAATTATTATATAGTTTTCCCTCACAAATCCCTAATTTACCCTAAAAATAGCTTAATTTGCTGTTAAAATAACAGACTTGTAACTAGATTAAATCAAAAGCTATAATTTCACTCCATTTAATTCATATAAATAAGAATAGAATTGAAATGAATTTCAAGTCTGTTAGCCAAATTCCTCTTGTTTTCAGTGGCGTCAGGACAGCATGTTTATGATAAATGCATATCCTTTGATGAGATGAAATGTCGTGCCACCATTAATTTTCGTTGATCTAGAAAATATCATCATTCGATGTTCTGATCCTAAGTGTCTGAAGGCAAGACCAGCGTAAGACTGGTCTGTCTGCAGGAGAGTTATAATATTTTGAACATTTTGTTCACATCTCTTTTGCGGGAGAAAGGGCTGCCAACATCACATTCCTGGGCAGAATTTATTGTGGAAATATCGGCAACATGTAAAATGTGACAATTACAGTTAATTTTACTTGAAAGTGTCAGAATCGGCATGTAGGAAGTCACAAGGACCTTACCAATGTTGAAGTGAAGAAATACATTGCTGTTAAAAAACAAGGTCCAAACATGTTAAAACTTTAAATATGAAAAATGGAGAGTGTAAAAGAGTGATATGGGAGAATTGCAGAAGGGAGGAAGGGACTATGGAAGACAAGGTCTAAGGTAAGGTGAAATAAGCCTGATAAATGTGGAAGTGTCAATAGCAAGTAAACAGAAGGTATTCTGGTATGTCTATATATATGTATGTGTTGGGGAATATTAAAAATTCCAAATGAATGCAGAAACATGATAAATCAAATAACTTTTGGTCATATACTTTAAAACTTTGAATCTGAACTACATGCAGATTCCATTATAGACCAGCAAGTCTGACTACCAGGAAATACCAATGGCTCTGTCTCATGGTTCTAGGGGCATCTCTAAATGGCATGTAGTCAACAAGAGAAAACCAGCAGTTTCTGAACAGTGTGTGCTCCTAGACTTTCTTACTGAACATGTACCTTTTTTTTAACCTGTGGTAAGAGCACGATCAAGTCCAACCCAGGGTTTCTCCACAACACAACAGATGGAAACCTGTTTTCTTCTGAAATGNNAACCTGTTTTCTTCTGAAATGAATGAAGAGGTAGTTATGAGTTTTAACATTATTATAATTAGAGGAGTTTGGTGTCTCTGTCAAGAAACATTCCCTTCCAGCTTTAACTGTGGGGGGCATGTGGAAACAACCAACTGCGCTTGGGCACTAGAATGATAGGAGCAATGAGACATTTTATATAAAATAAAAATGCTTTGTTATTTCAAGATACTAAAACCTACAAATGAATGCAGAAGTCTGCTATTTAATGTAGTGTATGCTGATATTTAAGCAGGTTTATATCTGTCAAACAAGCCTCTTTTCTAAGACTGGCACAGACTGTTCTGTGTTTGGTTTCCAGAATCAGCAAATTACATTGGCAGAACAAAGCTGTCATATTTGGTGGTATTTTGTTACATCCATTATCTCACTTAAGTTTAGACATCTCTTAGCAAAATCAGATCCCACTTAAAGACTGACTTATTTTGCAACATTAAACAAAATGACAGGCTGCTTAAAAAAAAAAGTTCATTAGCAAGAAATGAGTTGGTGGGAAAACTGCACGGCTGCTTCAGATATGAAGAATGAGAGCGTGAAATGCTGTAACCTCTCCACAGTGGGCCAAGAGCATACGTCAGGACTGTATTTGACTAAACAAGGGTATTAAATGGCTTCAATAAACAGAATTAAATAGAATGAAAAAATAAAGGATACTTTGGATTTGATTAAGGAGGTGTTACCTCAAGACCTGCTTGGAGGGGATGGTATCATTAACAATTTATGTCTTGGTAGTGACACATATGGGTCAGTCATAAACAGTGATATTGGAAAGTCTTTGCCAGCCAGAAGATGGTAGGTATACGACAAAACTGTATGCAGGGCAACCTGTCTTTGAAAAAGAAGGTTATGGCATGGTGTCTACTGTTTCTTTTTGGTTTTATTTTTCTGGGGCCTACTGAGGGTCAGTTTCTTGGAAAGTGAAATTTGTTTTAACTGAGTCTTCAGAAGGATAGAAAACCAGCTACTATCCTGCAAGTAGGGGCCAATAATAATGGTGGTAAGTTGTCACACTCTGATTTACGTATGGGTCAGAGTGATAGAGCCATTTCATTTCCATACAACTTTGAATTGCCTTGTCATCTTGTTTATTTCCTTGGAAGAAGGGACATGTTCTGGTCTGGTGATGGGGGCTAAGGCACTCATCACAGAGGTGAAGCAATACCACAAGCCACACAAGAATACATTTTTAAGCTGGAGATATAGTGTCATTG
>WEIV01016034.1:11821-52526 GCA_013390005.1 Calyptomena viridis | reverse complement strand
AATGCTATGACTACCTTCGACATTATGCATACAGGACTGGAAGTACAATATTTAAATGATCCATGATACTTTTGATTTGCAGCTGCATGCAGAGGGGGAAAAAAGGAGACTATTTTAAGCTACTGAAGCAGTCACTCTTGGTGTCTCAGCTCACCATTATTCTCTCTCCCTCAGCAAAGTCTAGTCAGCCACCATCCCAAGAAAAGCATTGCCAGCTTTAGGGAGAGCTATTCTCTGTTAAGTCTTCAGATCTTAAAGGGCGGTGGAAAACTTCACATTTTCCCAGCAGGAGAGAAGGGACTCAGTGTAGGTGTAAATCTCTGGCAGCTGATTGTTGGAGCCCACAAGCTGTACCTTGTAAATAATTCACTTAGGCACAGAAAAATCTGCATATGAGGATGAAATGTCATTTATAACTCAGAGGATATTGGCTTCACTGAGAACAAGTTTCCAGCCCCTTCAACTCATTAAGTAACACTAAGGAAGAAGGAATATAGATGATGGAAAATAAGCTCTGCTTCTGGTTTGCAACTAACAGAAAATAGTTAACAATAACCAAGATGAAAATTAAATTCTTTGGGAAAGAAGAAGGGGACATGGTGTTTTTCAAATCAGTCGGCTCAATATATATTTTACAGCTTCCTTGTTATTAACTCTGTCAAAGCCTCATCCTTCACAGTATAGGTAGAGCTGGACTTATAAGGAGGCCTTTAGCTGGAGGTAAGGTGCTAGAAGGTGTTGGAAGTGTTTGCCTTTATGCATTTTCGTGACTGGGAGTGCTTTGCTGAAAGAAAAGACGAGGTACTAAACAAGACCACTCTTCACTGAAATTCTGTGCTATCATAACTGATAGAATTTTTTACTTTAATATATTATTAGCATCCTAAACCTCTGTAATATTCTGTTTTTCAGAAGCCTATAATTTTGCAAGACTTGAATAATTTACTTGAAGTGTTTCATACCACCCCATGCTGAATGCTGCTGGAAAACTGTTCACTGAAATCCATGGGTGAATCAGTGGGTTTATGGAACAGAAGTAGGGAAAAGGTATGTGCTGTCTGTGTTATAAAGTCTGGGGAATCTGAAAGGGAAGATGAATGTGCGGTTTGAAGGGATGCAGGAAAGGAAACTGAGACTGAGAATTGAAGTAAAGTGCAGACTTGGTATTAATTATGACCTGATATCTAAATTAGGAATGTTTGTTTTCAAAGTGTTTGTTCCAAGTAGAATAGCACCTTCAAAACCCAGGCTATTTACCTCTCTTGCCTGTGAATGCTACACTATCTCAATTCTGCTTGTACAATGAGTGTGGTGGGTTTTAATCTCTGCTTTTCCACTAATTACCCTTTGTCCTCATGCCATTTTCATTGAAAACCAAGGCAAAGATATTAATTTAGTTTTGGGCCATTTGTAGGTTATCTTTAATCTCTGCTATATTCTCTCTCTTTAGAAGCTCCATTTCTTTAGTCAGTGTTCTCTTATTTAGACAGCTGAGGAAATGGCTGCTGTTTTTTTTAATCACATTTCCAAGGTTTAACTGGGTTTAATTTTACAGAAAACTTTCCTTTTGGGGAGATTCTCACTTTGTGTCTGTATTTCCACCTTGAGGAAATAGCTTTCTTTGCTGTTCAGACCTTTTCCTTGTTCTTTGAGTCCAGGCTTCATTCTAAATAGTATAGTTTGAGGTGGGTTCTCGTTCAGTTAAGCCTGGAGGCTTTCCTTGCAATCTCTTTCTTTCACTTTGCAGTCTGTGTGCTCTGCTGTTCAGGTGACTTCCTTAAGCAGCTTCATTACTCTGAGCACTTGCATTTTCCTACTGAAGATATCTGACAGACAACTCATTTTAAGTGTCTTTCCTAATGAAACCATCCTTGATCTGACAATGTTCTTGATGCTGAAGAAAGGAAGTAGAGTCTTCGCTTTTGTTTCCAGCCCCCAACGTACCCTACATTCCCTAGCATACAGATTACCGGTTTCTAGATCAACTCTGGAGAGAGGCTTCCTGAGTATCCTTCACAGTCAGACAGATCTGCTTCTTTGTGTGATGCTCCGCTCTCTTTCTTCTTCCTGAATGAAATCCTTCATTCTGAACTTCTCCTCACTCTTAACTGCATGTCATTCTCCATTCTTTTTCTGCTCTGTCCTGGCTCTCTTAATTTTTGGTACATAATTTTCTGCTTTCTCCCTCAAAACCTCATTTATTTTTTCTGTTTGGAATTTGTCTTTTATGAATTTTCTCAGGCAAAACTTCTTGCATCGATAGCTCCTTGTGGTGCACAATGTACATGTATATGTAGAATTTGTGCACCTGGCTGTTTTCACTCTCTACCTGCATTGCCCAAGTAATTGTTAGAGATGAGCTTCAACTTTTACAGAAAGAAGAGTACCCAATCTGCTCCAATCACCATCTCCCATAAAAAAATCCATTCTTTTCTGATCCCTGGTCCCCCAGCTCCACAGCTAAATGGATGTCTCATTTAAAACTTTGTGTCTTGGGAGCCCAGGCTGATTGTTTCTCATGTGTCATGGGGAGAGAGGTGTCAGTCAGTGGGCAAAATATTAACTCCAAAAGCTTGCTCTATTTATGAGTTGTTAGAGTAGCTGTTTATAGCGTGGCAAAGATAAGATATTCAGATCTTATTGATGTCACCAATGAAAAGAAAAAGAAAATGGAAGAAGGCAGGATCAGGATCATATCCACAGTCTTTCCAGTCCTTTTATGATTAAAGGTCCCAGACAGTGAGTGGACATCTACTGCTTTGTACTGAAAGTTTAGACAGGTTGGGCCCTGACTTAGAAGGCTGGAAATATATGACAGGTGAGTAAATAAACAAACAAGACAAAGTGAGGAAGAAAGAATGTGAATTTTCATCAGATGGCAACCACACAGGCACAAGGGGCATAGGCCTAAGATCCGGTCAGCAGCAATTTGTAAGTATAGTAACAAATGGAGGGTCAAATAAAGAAAAAAAAACAAACCACAAAAACCCCGAACCACAAACCCAGAGCCCTTTACTGACAACAGAGAAAGAAGTAAGTAAGTAAGTAAATAAATAAATAAATAAATAGCATCTTTCCCTTGTCTCATATTGAAAGACAGTAACAAGAAGAAAACTCATCTGAGTAAGGCTTTTTAGGACAGCAGGAAGAAGAATGGGTAAGCAATAGCCAAAGGGGTTCAAGTGAAGAAGAAAAGCATATGAAATATATTAAGAGAACAAAAAATACAGGAGAGAAAGTGGACTCATTAATAAATGAGGAGGAAAATATCAATGATGGTTCTAAAATGGGTAAACTTCTGTAATGCTTTATAAAAATCTGTTAAATGAGAAAAATAAGGGCAGAAGAAATGGATAATTAAGGAGCAATAATGACTTTGTCAAAGCTATTGATGAAAAGCAGGTAAGAGAATACTTAAAACTTCTGAATATATATACAGATCAGCAGATGTACATGCATTTCCAGGTGTTAAGGGAATTAGCTAATGAACTTACAGAAACACTAGCAATTACTTACAGAAAGTTACAGAGTGTGATGAGAAGGTACCAGAGGGCTGGGGGAAAAAAGGAAATTAAATAGTGAGCTTCTGAAAGGTAAAAAGTAAAAAGAAATAAACAAAAATCCAAGCACTAAGCATTCAATGGTCTAATTTCTATTCCTGATTAAGTAATAGCATGTTAATTAAGATAGAAGTCAAGCCATAAGCACAATTAAAACCAAGGTTTTCTACAGAATAAATAGTGACAGAGAAACCTTATTACTTTTTCAGATCAAATCACAAAAGCGGGCAAAAAAGTAAAGGAATGTAGTGGATCTGGACCCTCTTGAAATCTGACTGGAAGTCTGAATTAACGTTGTTGTGGCTGTCAACCTTGCCATGTAAACCAAGAGAAAACTGAAGGTCCATACAATAATGAAAATGATAAATTGAGGTGCCGAGTTACTGAGGACTGCCTACAGTGACATATATAGGTCTAGTTTTATTTAACACTTTTTATGAGATGTGGGAAAGGGCATAGAAGGACAAGATGCAGAGTAGTAGATTGTGTTTCTACATGGTCTGCACTAAAGCAAAGATGATAAGTGATAACAGTCTTGTAAATGACAGGGTACGTAGGTGAGTCAAAATAAAACAGCAAAACTCAATGCAACTGCTCATATTGACAGCTGCTACATTCCAGCCAGCATGCAGAACCTGTTCAAATAATGTAAAGTATTATTCATAAAAGCAAAGTGGGAAGTTAGTTTCAAAGTAAAAGTGAAAATGCTTTGCTCTGAAGATGTCAAATCATTATGCTTTCTTATGGAAAAGAGAGATGAAGCCAATGCCATTTGGTTTCCTCAAGAGTCTCTCTGACAAGTTCCAGCAATGGTTTCTTTTTCTATGGCACTATTGAGGCTGCATCAAAAGAACTGTGTACAGTTTGGGACATGTCAATCTCAGAAGGCTGTCAAGAAATTGGAGACAGTCCAGAGAAGAGTAATCCAAATGATTAAGAGTCTCAGGGGATTCATTTATAAAGAAGATTAAGTGAATTATATTTTGATTAGGAGTGCATTTTAATGGTGTATAAGTAAGAGAAAGACATAAACACCAAGCAGGGAATGGAATGATTTAGGATGGTCCCAGAGGTTTTGATGGGATGAAGATTAAAAGAGAATTTAGACAGGATATCAAGAAACATTTCTTAGCTCTGAGGGATTTTGATTGCATATTCCCCCCTTTTGATTACTGAATGAAGACAAGGAGAATGTTCTCACTTCTGGAGTTGTCACATAGGGCAGAGTAAGACTTCTCCTCCTGAAGGAAAGGATCTTGCAGTACGATCTAGCAAGTCTCTGCACTTTAATTCCTTCTACATCAGGATAGAGATAGGAGGCCACCATTCTCAGTGAGTTGGCCCCATGTGGTTTCCATTCTCCAAAGCACTCGTCTGGCAGTGTTACCTTAACCCCGACTAATGAGTAGATCAGCTCGTAAAGGAGCTCCCAGGGATGACTGAATGGGTGAGGAACTACATTAGCTGATCACTACTGTCGTTTATTTCTTTATAAAAATAAAAGACAGTCTGCTGCTGTTGTGCACATCTACTGTCAGTGCTTGGCTAACACAGAATCAAAAGACAGCAAGGTATGAGAGAACAAATACAGGAAGCTGGAGCTGTATTTAATGGAGGCAATGTAATATGCCAACTTTCTCAAATTAGAGTCTGAGAAAATGTTTATTTTTTTCTTCCATGTTGCTACAGAAGCTTAAATACACATATAAATTCAGAACTGAAAGTATACATAGGCTGAAGAAATCTCATTTTTAGGAAAAATATTCAGTTCCTTTGGGGAGAAATAAGAACATTCCCACTGATTTGGGTTCAAATAATTTCTTCCACCATGTCTCCTACTCCAGCTGTTTCTGCGGTGATGAAGTGTTTCTGTAATCTACATAATCTAACAACCTAATAACCAACTTAGGTTAAAAGGCAGATAGCTGTTTGTTTAAACTGAGATTAATCTCAGAAAACTGGACTGTGAAAAGAAGTGTAATCTTAGATTTCTAGTGAGAGCCATGCGCTTGGACTTAATATCTATTTTTATCACTTGTAGCTGTGCAGCCAGATCTTTTTTGAGTTAAAGATACACATTACAATCAAATATGGGAATATTTCCTGGTACAGAACGTCTCAAATATCTCCTTTGGTTTCATAATGACCTAATTCCTATATATTACCAGTTATATGTTAAAATGCTGCCTTAATATTAGTGTGCCTTAATGTCTACTCCATAGAGGAGGGGAGGACCGCAGGGTGTCTCTCCCTTTTGTGTATCTCCAGATATGCAAGGCCCAATTCAGCTCAGATGCTCCCTACACTCTGAGCAAGCCTATCCTGCCAAGTGCTAGGTCCTGTGTCACTGCAGGCAGCTGAGATGGGGCATAAGGAGGTATATTGCTTTGGATACATAGCAGTGGTTGGCAATGCTGCTGACTGAGACTGCAGGTGACTGCTTTCTAAATTGTGAGCTAGGAATAGTATAATAGTCCTTTTTTGTTGTTGCTGCTGTCCCCTCTCTGTCTCATTATTCTTTAAGAAGTCTCCTCTGCCTTACCTGTTCTTTTATAATGTATGTAGATCACAGCCTCTCTCAGAGGGAGAATTGACATTTTGCATTAAACTCTGAGGTCTGCTTTGTTAATTTTAATTATTGTTCATTTGCAAGTGCTGAATATTGTAGACTTTGTAATGTGTGCATGGTGGTCCTTGTAATGCATCCAATTTGCAGGTGTCAGGTGCTAGGCATCAGAGGTTGGAATGAATCAATGTATGTGCAGGCAGTTTTAGTCAGTCCTTACATCCTGAGATGGAAAAGGATCAACCAAAAGTTTAGGCCATGTTTAGACTCTGGGTGCGATCCATGACATGGGTATTACGGCAGGTCATCTTTTTTCTACAGTATGTCAGCCTCCTGCTTGAGAGCGCTTCCTGACACTGCTGCTCAAAAATGCATCCACTCCCAAAAAACACTCCTCAGGAAAGATGTCTGGATATAGTACTATAGTACTATAAAAAGGATGTATATTCCAATTTAAAATATGCACAGATCATTCACTGAGGTAGCAACTATTTTTTTTCCCTTCCCCCAAGATAAGAGTGTAAATCACATCTTCTCAACAAGGCAGGTAGTGAGGATGACAAAATTCTTACATTCTTAAAGTGTTATTGGAGGAAAAAATGTCACCTCAATGCATAATTGCATAACTTTACTACCTGTCATTTTCTATCAATCAAAAAAATGTTATACTTGAATTTGAGGACAAACATGTCTAATAAGATTTTAGATTGACAGCTGAATGGCTGTATTCAACCTTATTTTAACTCTACTTTTTTGTTGTTGTTCACTAGATCAACATAGAGAATATTATACCAAAGTTAAGGGAAACAAATAATCAGATATATTAATCCCTCATGCACATTTTACCTCAAAAAAATAGAACTTCTTTCCCCATAGGTTTGTTAGTCAGCTCCCTTCAGCCTCACCAGTGCCGCAGCAGTAGACTAATGTTTCTTTGCATTTCCAATGCAGTGTTGTGAAATTTTGTTTCAATTATCAGAGAAATTTGTTTGATGACATGTAATCAGCACCAGTGCCTGCAGCACAGCAGTAGGTCCTCCAGTGGCACCCCACTTGCCCTCAACACCTTCTTCTAATAAAGGGCTCTGGTTTAATCATCCTTAGAGGGAAGCATTTGGTTTCCCACACAACAGCTCACCCCTCATCCCAGCATTTGCCCCCTGTTCTTCAGGGTATGCAAGTCTTCATTTCTGCACATTGGGAATTTATTCTTCTTCATCAAGAAGAGTAAAGTACAAAGGTGAGTAAAGTACTATCTTCTCTCCTTTCAGTTTACCCTATGTCAAACTGCAATCTCTTTCCTGTCTCTGTATAGTTGTACACAACTATATATGGTTGTGTACCTCTCTCTCTCTGCATCCTTCTTGACTATCTCCTGAAATTCCCAGGGAGCATCTTCCCACCACTGGTTTTCTTCTTTGACGCTGCTTATGCTTTTCCTTGATATCCTCTTCATATTTCTTTTTGATTTTTCCAAGACTTTTCAGCCTTGAATAGGTTAACAAGGACCTGTTTCTCAATTTTAGGCCTTTATCTTCTTTGTGTTCATTTTCAGTCAGCTCTAGTTGGACCTCAACCTCTAATGCATTAGTAATGGTCCAGCTCTGCTGAACTCTTTCTAAGCCATCACAAGTGCTCCAGAATAGGCTTTAAAATGACAAAGAAGCTACAAGGACCTCTTTAATACAGACACACAAGGAGGCAAAGGTAGTCATCTAATCTTGGCCATCTTCTGCATTTTGTTTCAGTTTTGTGTGTGAAATCACCATTCTGTTCTTCTAAGGTACATCTGGGTAAGGAGTAAAGTTAAAGAGAGGATAGGGAAAACTAGCTATTTTTGCAGAAAAATATCTTGCTAAAACTTCACACAAAGAACAGGATTATTTCCCATCAGAGGATCTCAAAGCATTCATAGGTTCAACCTTACATTCCTCCAGCTCTAAAGGAAGGCCATGGTGACCCTCCCATACTGGTACTGCAAAAGCAGCTATGGCAGGGATGTCACTTACCCATGAACATCTGGATGAGCAATGATTAGGTTCAGGTGAGAAGCTGGCCTCTACCCTCATCCTAGTTGTTCAGTGTCCTGTGATGGACCAGACACTCCTGGGACAAGTACTGCAGACTTTATATGGTTGATCCATTTTGTTTCTCCCTTGCAGAAAGAAGCAAATGCAGATGGGTTTTTTGTGCCTAGGTTACAATAAGTGTTGTGAAAGAAGAAGGGTTAGAGATTCTCAAAGTTGATCTTCTTTTAGCTAATTGACACTGCAGAAACATTGATGTTGAGGCAGCCTGAGCATTGGCATGAGCAACAGAA
The DNA here is from genome assembly GCA_013390005.1 of Calyptomena viridis. Lineage (NCBI taxonomy): Eukaryota > Metazoa > Chordata > Aves > Passeriformes > Eurylaimidae > Calyptomena > Calyptomena viridis. Next base: position 44,080 of record WEIV01016034.1, on the reverse strand, counting down.
GCCTTCCTGGAAGGAAAGGTACAAGCTTTTATTCCATGCTCTGCTGTGTGCTCACCATAATTAGATGTAAGCTGGCTTTGCCTGTACATGTGGAAATCACATCCTTGATTGTACTGGATGTCCCAGCAATTCCTGGTCTGCTTCTGAAGCAACACAGTGTATGCTGTATGTTGCTCATGGCTTGTGTCAAAGCCATAAATGAGTGTCCAGAGATTTCTCCTGGTGAAATGTCAATACTGGAGCAATGTTATCTTCCAAATGCTTTAATGCATCCATTCTGAGTTCCTGAAATTGTTTGGACTAACTTAATAACAAAGGAGCAAGTACTTAAAGGAGCCTTCATATCTGCAAGAATAACCAAGGAGCCAGATGTCAAACTGCTATGAGCCAAAGTCACAATTAAGTGCAACCCACAGATTCTATAGCAGACACAATTAATTGCAGGCACAAAACTATGAGTGCAAACGAGGGGTCATTAAAAACAGAAGATTGAGGTGAGACATTCTGCGCATTCATGCTATTATTTAAATTAAAACAAATAGTAATCTTTTTTGCTTTGCAGGATCTTTCATATTCAATCTTTAAAATTCTTTACAAAAAGCAGTGGTGCTGTGTCATAATATTCAGTGAAAGGGAAAATCCTAAGACTCATTGGAAAGTTTCAAATCAAATTAACTTGTTTAGTCCTGATATCACACATTCTGCTCAGGCCAGATCTTTTCTCAGTGAGGAGAGCAGTCTTCTGACAAAATTAGAAGGGGGTATTTATTTGACTAATTGTTCTCTACTAATGATATTCATATTTCCAAGCTTTTATGATTTGGATTCAAGGTATTGCCATAAAAGTGATCCATGTTGTGTAGGTTTTCTAGGGGTCCCTTCATTATTACTTAACTAGTGCAGCAGGTTCACAGTGGTGCTGAGAAAGGCCTGCAGGACCACATTTTACTGAAGGAGCTGTGTCCTGGCTGGGCCCTCCAGTATGCCTTTCCAAAAGCAATTTCCTGTGTCCCCTGCAAATGGTGACCAGAAGTTGTCTTTCTTAAAAACAAAATGTTAAGATCTGTGCACACAAGAAACAGAGAGTCTTTGTGCAGCCAGAGGTGGAGGGGTGGACAGAGCTTTGTTTTTATTCACAGACTTATGAAAATGTTTCACCAGCCGTAGTTCCACCTCTGCATGGAAAATTGTTCCGCCCAGATTTCTCTGCCTGTCAGGCTTCAGGACCAGAAGCACAGTGGCAGAAACCCAAGAAACGCTCACAGCAGAGCATACCTGCCTTCTGGTCTTTCTATGGGCCGTCCTCTCACCTCGTGAATATCCTGCCAGGGCGATGGGAAAAGGGTAGATGAAGAGAGTGAGGGAGCAGAAGGTACTGGGGATCAAACAAAGTGCAGGAGGGAGTAGGGAGCTCTTGCCTGCTACATGACAGGCAGATGCAGGCAAATGAGCTGCTTTATCCACTGACAGCAACCTGGCTGCATCCTCTGCTTGAAAACGGCACACTTCCTCTGCAAAGTGATTGAGAATTTCTACTGTGCCTTTTATCCCCATCCTTGTTTTCTGTAGGCTGAGGCACACCAGCTTTCTGCCAGTGCACTTTCTGCAGTCCAAACTGGAGGCAGTGCACCGAGGACTGGGAGTTGAGCTGTGTGGAGGGGTACCATGACTATTCCATCCAGGTGATCTCCTGAGGCACTCTCACAGAATTGCCTGTGCTGTTGTTCAGCTTTATGCCTGCATCTGGTGACCATTTTTACCCCTGTTCACTCTGTTCCATTGTGGTGTTCAGGTAGGAAAGGCTTCTCAGGGTCCCACTTCTCTGTAGTTATAGTGGGACATCTGTTCAAAATGGGATGGTTTTCAAAAAAATGTTAAAAAAAATCAAACTCAGGCAATATTCCTTATTTTGTTCATGACATCATCAGCCCCATCTGTTTTATTGTTTCATGGGATTGCACTGGAATTGATATTGTGGGGCAGAAACTGATGATCACCCCTCCTTACTAATGAATCAGCAGAAGTAAGGAGTAAGCTGACAGAGCCCTTTCTTTGTGTAGGACTGCTGCAAATTCTAGGCATGAGTGTTTGTGCTGAGCATCTTCAGCTCTTGTCAAACATTGGTATGGTGAAGGATGCATACAACTGAAACCTTATGACTCCTAGTATCATAAAGTTTTAGATACTGCTCTTAGGACCACACCTGAAACAAGGTCTTGCTATGGCCCACATACCATTACACTGCATTTCTTTCATATTGAGATGCAAAAATTACATTGCCAAGTTATAAGTAGTTTACATAATCCCAGCATGCAACATAAGAAAGCTTTCAAAATAAAAATGAATAATAAGATCAGCATTTATTGGTTTTTTCCTTCTACATCACCACTGAAAATTCTCATTGGTGTGGCATTATATGAATAGTTCTCCGGAAGTAAATTATGAGCAAAATTCAAAGCCATCATAAATTAAATGTGCTTTTTTCCTGCTTGGTGTACAAGACTTTCCATTAAGCTAGCCCCATATAATATACCTTGGATGTGTTCAAGAAAGCCCTGTAAATTATAGTAAGTATTTAAAATGGTAAGTAGACATTGAAAAAGGCCACATTAGGATTAATGAATGAAAGGGTTGATACTGAAAATGCACTTGTAAATAAATAACATGAAAAGTAAAGATGACACACTGTTAGGTTAGAGTTACAAGTAGGAGTATGATGATAAATCACACGACTGTTTGTCAGAGCTTCACATGTGGTTGCACGTACTCCTTAGTCCCTTTCTTCCCTTCCCCCCGAGCAAAACCTCTCCCTTCCCTTGCCCACTCACAGTGCCTCTGGGAGAGTGGTGGAACTTGTCTGCTTTCAGCAGTGACTTTTGTTGCTGGAGATGTGCTGGGCTGCTGAGTTCTCTACCTGTTAGGAGCAAGGTATGCTTCTCAGGGCTTTGTCTGGGCAAGGGCAGTGCTTCAGGTCTGCTCCATCTATTCTGGAAATAAAAAGCATATTGCTGACAGTGGGTGTCTGCCAGGTTGCGGCTGAGCCTGGATTCACTGCTGCTGTTCACAGGTGTGTTGGGTACTTGGGTGTTTCACTCCCCTAGCAGCTCTCATTGGCAGTGAGCTGTATTGGATGGAAGCTGGTAGCAAGAAGTGGGAAGGTGAGAGCTGAGAACGATGTACAGTGTGGTGTAGGGGATGCAGGACTTGCAGCAGGTGGAGGAGAAAGCATCTTCCCTTCTCCCACACCTCCGCTAGTCCTGTGTTTAATATCTGCCTGGCTGTAAAAAGTGCAGCTGGGATTGTAGCAGCAGTGCCACGATCATGGTCTGAGGCCTGGTCACGGTGCAAAGTTTAATTGAAGCTCTCTGCCTTGGGTTTAGCAAGTTCTCAGAAAATGTACCAAAACCCCAAACCCAGAGATGAAAAAACTTTCCTTCTAGGCAAGATTTTCCCATGTTTTCATTGTGCCAGCCATAAAGGCCATATATACTGACACAGATACTGGTATCATCACATGTTGTATCTCATATCATGTCATCATCTGTGGGAGCAGTTCTGTGCAGCCCGTTCTGGCTCACCACTGAAATAGCTCACAGACTGTGATCCAAATCATGGAGCAGAAATGAAATGGCGGGGGGAGGGGGGAAGGAGGGCTGTGAGACCAGAAAGCATGTGCGTCAGTACTTGCAGATCACCTAGGTAAAGGAAAGCATCTGCCTAATTACATTAAGGTTTGTATGTCTGAGAGAGCATGTGTAAGGTAAGTAGGTCTTAGGACTGGGAAGTCCTTGTTAAGGTTTTCTCTTCTTAGAAACAATATGATGTGGTTGCATGCAGTCAAGTTCTGCCTCCTAACGACATGAGGCAAGTCCAAAGTGTGATGGCCTTAATGGAGCTACTTTGGACGCAGAGTGGCGCAAGACAGGGTTAGGCTATGGCATGTACATTACATGAAGTGATGGGTGGGTATGTTTTTATAGCCTGATTTTACTTCTCTCCGTAGTATTCAATTTTATCCACATAGGCCCATTGAGAAAACAAGGTTCTGCTCTCAGTGAAATGTTTATGGGCCCATACAGCCAAAGGAATACCTTTTATGTGCCTATGATACTTTGAATATCTTTGAATGAGAAGGAATCTTTGTGGGCAAGAATAAATCCACATACTTTTTGGTCTGCCATGCAAGGAAGGGCAGAGCGGCAGTCAGTGCCACCTAAATCTTTGCTGGACCCCAGGGAAGGATTTAAGTTCAGGTTCCCTATTTGAGTAAGCACTAGGAACAAATGGTAACATAAAGGTTAGTAGAAGATTATAAATAGGATAATAAATGGAGAAAGAAGGATTATATTACCACATTAGAAATCATTTGAAGGGAAGGTAGAAACTCTCATGCTTTGCAATAATTTTTGAGTGCCCAGATTGATGGTAATCTATCTGTTTTATTTATTATAGTGATGTATGCTTTGAAATAATTTTTAAAAGGGCTTTTTTGAATTATTAGGGCTACAAATAGAGTAGAGCACCAAAACTCTAATAGGCTGAAGTAGAATGTTAATGGTGTAGATATAAATATTTGCTGTGGAGATGTGTCTGAGTATACCTAATCAGCTGAGAGAGGAAAAGAACATGTTTCTCATGTGGCCAGTATTATCAAAGTAATTTGGCTTATATTTTTGAATAGTCTTGATTAACTGTTTTATGAAAAACACTCTGTCAGATAAACTCAGATAATTGGTAAAGGGGAAGAAACCACAGTCCATCCATAGAGTAAATGTGAGCAGAAAGAGGTAAATTAGCCCATCTGCTTTGAACTCTTCATTCAGCTCAATGCGGTTCATAAAACTGAAAAGTCAAATAGTGTGTAGTAAAAGGGCTTAGGAGTTTAGACAGTGGAAAGGGAGTAACAATCTCTGCTCTTTACTGATCTCCGTAATCAGATTTTGCAAGTGCCTCTCAGCCTTCAGTTCTGTACTCAGCAGTATAGATGCTCTGGCATCTAGCTAACAGATGCAAGAGGAAAATTATCAATATCTGCCCAAGCTGAGTAACATCACTCAGCATTAACCTGATTGGAGCCACTTCCCATTTGAAAAAACAAAAAATCCAATTTTCAAGTAGAGTAGTATTTTTTGCAACCAGGCTGTGTTAACTCAACTGCTCAGGACCAATTTAGCAGTCTGCGCATACTACTCAGTGGAGTTATGCAGAGGTGATCTGTCACATGCCCCACACCATTTTATAAACAAGAATTTGAGGAGTGATGTGACTTCCATGTGTTTCTAAGTCAAATCTGTGATGGAGCCAGGAACATCTCCCCCATCCCTGGATCTGTATCCTTCCTCGTTAGATATATGTAATTAGAAACTTGAGGGTACAAGCTCTCTGTATTTCAGTACATGCATCTTATTGCCTTCTAGCTGACATATATGTCTGCTATCGAGGAAAGTGTAACAGCAAAGGCTCCAGTGTGTTCTTCATAGTCAAAATAACAGGAGGTTCGGACTGCAGCTTCACTGACAATGTTGCTCATTTTCAGCCACTCAAGGCTAATGTGGGTGACCATAGCTGAGTTGTGATTGCAACTCTTCCTTCTGCTGTGCAGTTGTATGTGTGGTGAACTTTCAAATGTCAGTGAGTGTTGTGGCATTGGCAAAGTTGGCATTGGGTGGGGAATTGACAGCAGCAAATGAGAACAAGCAGAATTGAGATAATGAGCAAAATCGTCATGGGATAGTCCAGGAAGGAGGGCTCAAGCCATGATCATGACTCAGCCACTGGTCATGATCATGAACAGAACAGGAAAGGGCAGAAAAACCTGATGCCACTGAAGGTAGAGGAAGATGTGGACAACAGAATCCATATCATAATGCCCATGCCTGGGAAGGGATGGAAGCAGATGCCAAATGACAAAGCAAACAAGGACATTAATAGAAAGAGCTACCACTGCAGTAGAGAGGACACTGAAGATTTCTGAAGGACAATTTTCATTAGGTAGACTTCCACACTCCTTTTTCCCTTAGCGTGGTTGAGAAGTCTGGCAAGGAAGATTTCGTTACAACCTGTCACGTGTTTGGGCTAGGCATCTAAACTACTCACTGCTTTCAAAACACACCTGAAATGCTGGGAAGCCCTGGGGAACTTCTGGGTTGCACTCCTGAGAAATGAGTCTGAGGAGCAGCCTTGGCTCTTGGGTCTCAGGGCATGGGTGTCTCACGGTGGTGAGGGTGGCCACCTTCTGCTACCTCATTGCCTGTGTTTTTGGCAGGTAATACTTCCAGCCTTGGTTATGCTGGTAACATTTCAGTGGTTTAGTAAATCATTAAGCAATCTTCATGAAGTTGAGTTCGACTCTGTGTCTGTATTTCAGAAAAGTTTCATTATATTTTAAGGACATGGGGTGTTTTGTTATTTGTTTGGTTTTTTGTTTTTCTGTTTTTTTTTTTCTTTTTGTTTGTGAACCTGAAAGCTTTTTACCTGTTTTTGCCACTATCAGGTTTCAGACTATGAAATTAGTTTGACAATCAGGAAATTACTAGCATCATGCTAATTTTAGTATTGTTCATGCATTGCAAAGAAACTTGCTACACAAGAAAAAACAACACACTACGTTTGAGCTATATTGGTGCAATATGTCAGACATGTAGCAATATTCTCTGTGATTATCACCCTATACAATTTTCAAAGCAGTGATGAATTGTGACAGATTCTCCTCTGAAATAACCCATCATAGTTTATGCAATCAGTGGAAGTGTATCAGCTCACATCAGCTGAAGATCTGGGCTACATTTCCAGCTTTCTGCTAATACTTCTTTATGATGGAAGCGAGTACCTGAGATGACCTGAGAGTTAACCTCTCTAGGTGCACTTTACATTCTTCTTGTGAGAAACACTAGATATGTTTCAAATTCACTTAAAAAAAGATTCAGCCACTGAGTATTGAAAATGAATAACATCTCTGGCTAAGTCTGGCATAAGTACGGTAGACTTTTTGTAGCAAGGATTAGGGAATCAAGGGGAAGTTACCGAATTTCTGATCTGTCAAGCAAAGAAACTTTTACAAATTATCACAACAGAAAGCAGACTGTACTTGCTACTTTTTTTATATAAGCAATTTGTTTTTACCTATGCTCAAAAACATTTTTAATAGATATTTATAATTGCAGTGAAATTATAGTAACATGGGATCTATTACAATACCATCAGTGCAATTTTAAGCTTTACCATGAAAAAACATCGTTCTCTCTGTGTGAATAGTGGAGCATGGGGATTAGCAAATTGTGACTTAGTGCAGTTCTGCTGACTGTCTAAAAAGATATATATCTCTTTTTCTCGTCATTTAGAGGTGAAGAGGAGTTAATTCAGAAAAGGCCAAGTTACTGACACTTTTAATAATAAAGTAACATATCAGAAGGGTGGTGCAAGATGAACGATTTGTAATGACCAGTATAACAACGTGAAAGAGACATGTTGTGAGTTTCTCCCTCTGTTAACATCCCTGAGACTGTTCAGTAGTTGCCATCCTTTAGGAGCTTTCCTAGTAATTTCTTTTTGTTTATATATGTGTCTTTTTTTCCAAAATCTGCCAAAAATGCTGTTTAAAAAGGCCACACAAAGAAATTATCTACCTCACACAAATGTCTGGTGGGAAATAGTCATGTAAATTTTGATTTACTGAATGCACGAAAGAAGGAGGCCACCACCTAAGAAATGGATGACAGCATCTGAAAGTGGTTCCAGCATTTTAAAAGCAATTATGGGAGGTAGATTTATGCATGAAACCTGCTCTGTACATTAACTAAATTTGTGGGTTTAATCACTGGAAGGAGAAAACCAGCTATGAAATACTCAAAGTAACAGGTCATTGTAGATATTCCCTCGAGGACATAATTTGTGTTGGTGTGTGTAGACAGGACTGCACATATGTGTTGCAGAAGTGACAAAGGAAAAAGTCACTGAACATCTTCAAAAAGCAATGCAGGAGAATGCTGGAATATATGGCTTCCTGAATAAAGAAAATAAAGCTGTGACTATGTGAAGATTTCTTAGTATGGGAATGGCAAAGGAGTAATGCATTCTTCACTCCAATGGAAATTAATGGAGCATGCATTCCTCATTCTCAGTCTATTTGAGGCTGCAACAGGGGATATCACATCTGGCAAAACTACTTTGAGTCATGTTATACCACTTATAACATCATCTGGACCTTAGGAAACAGCTTTCTGAAAATAAGGAATGCTGTACAGTACCTGACATTAGCCCTGTTGAAAGGTACTGATGAGTTGCAGAGGCCTAAGAAATTAAGGGCCACATTTGCATGGAATTTCCCTGCACTTTATTACCTGCTTGCCCTGGTTTTGCAATTTTAACTGCCCTTTTCCCTTAAGCACCTTCCCTTCCCTGGGGTGAGTAGGGGGTGCTCATTTGTGAAAGGGAACCAAATCAGTCAGAAAGAAGAGCATCTGGGACAACACCAGAACATTGCATACCCAGAAACATTACAAAATCTGGTATAAATTGAGAACATTCATTATTAATGGAAATACTATTTTCAAACTATGTCACACTTTCATCTCTGAGGATTTCACATGCTATAATCCTGATCCTGTGTTTGTATTCCTAACTTCCACAGTTAGCTTGATCAGATTTGATAGATTTAGTGGTGTGAGAAGGATGCACACTTTACAAAGCTTTGCAGAACTTGTCCATAGACACAAACAACTTCTTGAAATCTTTACTGCTGAGATGGAGGTCACTGTCTTCTGGATTTTTCCATATTTTCTGCAATTACAGAATTGCAGGAGGGTGGCTGTTTTGGCAGTGGATGGTGATTTTTTTTAAAAGCACCCTTGGAGTCAGACAGCACTCACAAAGAACAGAGCCCTGATGTGTTGGTACCTGTGAGTGAGAGAGGCCCACACACAGCACTGCGTTGCATGTGCACGGTTCGCATTTACCCTCCTACTCCTGTACTAGAATAAGTGATGAATGGCAACATCGTGATGTCCAGGAATATCTGAAATAAAATGAAAAGTGATCCACAGTCCAGGTGGTGGTCAGAGCTGACTGCTGTTCATAAATTGAGCTGATGGTAGATTTGGAAATGCAAAAGAGAGAAGGAAAGTCTGAATGTCTTAAAATCTCCTGCAGGAATACACTGGCTATGGATAGGTTTAGTGTTTGTTTTCAAACCATATTGTGACTCTGAGTCAAAATACCAGATCTGTGCACTCCTATGGATGGTAACCCTTAGAACCAATACCTCCATCCAAATATGTTCACTTGGCATCATCTATCATCTGGCATCAGCTATCATCTGGCATCAGCTATCTTAATTATCCCAGGGAAGTGATCATAAACTAATGGAAAAACTCTTTTATTGTGGGGGTAAAGGAAGGTGGGGGATGGGTGAGTGTGTGTGAAGGAGTAAAAGGTTACCAAGTGCTTTTTTTCAGGGGTCAATAGATTAGAGACTAAGACAGACAGTTATACACAGTAGCAAGCAGTTTACCATCCAAAGTAAGCTTATGCCCTTATCAAAAATATACAGGGGTGCTCATTTCTGCTATAAGATTATAATGTGCAGACTTTTATAATTCTTTCTTTCTTTAATGTTTACTTGTTTCCAACATTGGCTGTAGAAAGTCCCTGGTGTCCTGTCTTGCACCCATGATTATATAAATATTTAAAGTCACAGGATGGATATATAGCTAGGAAGACACATATTTTGATTTGTGTAATACTATGGTTGAGGCACACATTTGAAGGCAAGGTTTTTGGCTGACAACAGCATCACAATAGCAGTCTTCCAGCCATATATTATAGTGATGACCCCTGAAAATTATCAGGGTTTAATACAAGGCTATAATATAGGGTTTCTGAAAACTCTACATAAGCAATAGACAACACAAAAAGTCATATTACTATTTATGTGCCATCAAATCACATTAGGAGGGATTTGACCACATAAATAGTAAAATGACTTTTTGGGAATATGGAAATTAAAGAAAAATGTTTCAAATAGAAACCATAATTTACAGAAAAATCACAAATATGAAACCATGGTATGAAAGTAGGAAAGTAAGAGGCAAAAAGAGAAAGGAAGACTTCTTGGAATCTTTTCCGTATACTGTAAGGTTTTATTTTTTTTAACACACACAATCAAAGATGCATCCTGTCATGTCATATCATTATTACCTATATTTTTTTGTATTATATGGTTAGTTACGTGGGAGTTGACTGATATCTATGTTGTCAGCTGTTTGCCAGCTGTTTGCTCCTGGGATGAGTGGGGTGAATGTTAGCTTCTCAGAACCATCAAAATAAACAGTATCATTTCTCTTTGTTCTTTTTCTGCTGCACAAAAATGTTCTGTGGAGAGAAAAACCTCCCAGTCTCAAAATCTCACCCTCTTTTCTTGAATTGGTTATGAATACGTGCCAGTATTATGTGGTTCTCATTGTTGATGCCAATAAATCTATAGAGTAAGCAAGAATAATAATTGTGGCAGCTATGGAATATCCGGAGTGTAATGAGTGCTGTAAAGACAAGTGTGAAAGTAAGGGGCTACGCTAAGTAAAAGTCTGTTACCCAAAGAACATAGTTGAAGTTGATGGAATTTTTACCACTGATGTCATTGTGAACTAGATTGACTTTTAACCATGCAGATATAATGGTAGATGAGCTGTGGCATTGCCTCAGGTTCCCTCTGTGGAACAGCATGGCACTATGCAGCTGCAAGCCCAACCCATGGTGGGTATTATCCAGGTAGCCCTTCATTCCTTCTCTGTGGCAAGAGCACAGAGTAGACTCAAGTTTGCCTCTGATGACTGTAATGCAAAAGCACAATATATTCAGAATGCCAGCAACTGTTGCCCCAGGTTTTTGGGATGTGAGGGTGAAGAAGGAGTTGTCCTTCCTGTGATCTGGTTTCTCTGATAAAGAAATTTCTCTCCTATGCGCCTGGTTTGGTAAGTGGTTAACTCATGCCTAGTGTCAAACACGTATGCAGTGCCACCAATTTAAAAGTGAATTTATCTTATGGTATGCGAATACGACTATTCATTTGCCTAAACTTCACCATGTGCCTAAGTGCTTTGCTAGAGAGATGGTCAATAATCTTGGATTATTTTTAAGAAAGAAAAAGCTTTTATTTTGAGGTAGTAATAAATATGAAATTCTTGGAAGATTAAAGGATTGAGGAGACTTTATATGTCACTGTTGTGCATGCACAGCTCCTTTTGAAGTCAATTGAACCTTTGTGTGCCAAAGGGCAGAGACACAGGGTGGCAGAATTTCATAATATTGTGACTTAGGAACCCAAAAAATATCAGGGGATATCTAAAATGAGTATACCAACTTTGAAATGCTTGAGTGCTTTGAAGTGCTCTTTCTTATTTTTGTTTTTGTTTTTTTGGTTGCTTGGTTGGTTTTGTTTTGATTTGTTTTGATTAGTTTGTTTTTTTGCTGGGTAGGTTGCTTTGAGTTTAGTTGTTTGGGTTTTGTTTTTTTTTTTTTTGAGGAAAACAACCTGAAACTTTCTGTTTTACCTAGAATGTAGCAGCTAACATCCACTTGAAGGAAAAGTTGTCATTCAGGAAGCTTTCCTGATGGTAAAACAGAACAGCAGAGGTTGTTTAGAAAAGCTGAGAAGAATCTTGGACATATACAAAAGAAGCAAGGCGCAATCTAGAGACTGGAGAAGATGTTACTTGAAACAGGAAGGTGAGCTCTTGACCATAAAGCAGAGATACTCAGGAATCAGAATGATTGTAAACCAAGGGAAGGTGTATAAACCATCCAGGAGAAAAGCACATCAGAATCTACCTCTGGGAAATCTGTTGAATCAGGGAGGCTGTGACTGTTTTGCACCTTGGATTATTTGAGTGCGCTCAAGCAAGAAAACTGTAGAGCTATTTACCTGCTTGCCAAAAGAAAACAATTAGATAGCATTCTTACTGATGCTCTTAAATGAGAACATTACTTTTGTTTTACAAAACATTGCTCTTATTTATTGACTTTATTTTGGAAGCCTACAAATGTTGGGTATCTCCTTACATTAGGGGAAGGCTTAGAGCTCTTGATGATTCTTGTTTTCCACATGAGCTACATCTAGGAAAGTGCTAAGGAAAGAATGAAGGGTGCTTAGCACTCTCCTGCATCGCCTAATATTGTTATATAATTGTGACCTTCAAGAGCTGGGATAGAGACTGTGGGGCTGAACTATTCCATTTCTGGTAACAATAGCATAATGTTAATCACTTATTAACAGTCTTGGTCATTTGGCTTATTTCTTCATTTTCTACTGACCTTTTGAAAATCCTGTTTTGCCCTTGCTGGTCTCTCACTTATGAATGGCATCAGCAGCTGTATCTCGGTTTGAAAGGTGTATGTGGAAAGGGAAAGGAAGAGGGCTGACAGGCTGTAGCCAACATACTTTTGCAAAATGACTGCTGGCTTACCACATTGCACTCTTCTTTTTTTCTGCTAATTACAGGAAAAGAGATTTATTAATATTTGTGCAATGGTAACTTCTCAGCTCACCCACAGCCTTTTCTAATCTAGCCAATTATTTTTAGTATTACTTTTAAGCTCTGACTTTAATTAATGGGGTACAGAAGTTTAAGGCATATGTAGTTGCTTTTCTTAAGACTGGGAACAAGCAGAGTTTAAAAACCCTGCAGTTACACTTCTCAATACTGCACTTTAAATCTGTTCCTGAAAATACTACATGTAAGTTGTCACATTTTCTTCAGCTTGACATAAAATTCTGTGACGTGTCACATCAAATAGCAACAATCATGAAATTTTTAGGGACATGTCAGTCTTGAGATACGTACTTTCTTGCTTTGATCCGCCATGGTTCAATTGGAAGATAAAATAATCACTTCCATTTCTTACTACTTTTTAATAAAAACGTATAATAAAATATATATATTTAAAAATTTTCAAAGTATTTGTTCTGAAGCCCCTTTAAACAGAAAACTCTTGTTGCTGCTAAAATCTGCTGCAAAACCAGCACTTGAGTTTCAGTGGCGCTTTTTGCCTGCTCCACAGGAAAGCTTGAAAGATGCCATCATTTATGGGATCCCCATCGTCATAGCTGGGCAGTCCAGTCTTTCCACATCTGGAGCACGATCCCAGCCCTGTGAAGTCAGGGGTGGTGGCAGATAGTCAATGCTTTGCGATCCAGCTCTGCCTGAATAAAACTTCATCTGCCTTTTCAAGTGACCAGAGATAACCTTCCAGCAAATCCTTGGCTGCTCACCGCTTTCCCTTCAGCAACAGTTGGATTGAGGAGTGTGCAAACTTCGCTAGGATTTTACAAGGAAGGCACATATACCGGCTGAACGAAGCGGCAACAAACCCTGTTGCCCTGGGCTCCCCCCATGCTGTTCCCACCGATCCCTCTCGAGGGGTCATTTGTCTTGCGTGCCCGTCATGGCCGTGGTGGGTGGCAGCACACATCTGTCGGGGGGCTGCAGCACAGCTGCGTGAGAGGAGGCAGCGCTGACCGGCAGCCCCATCCACGGGGCGATTTATCAGCAGGACGGCTACTGCTGGGAAGAATTCCTCCCCGACGGGATGAACCTCCAATGACTCTTCTCGGCGGCTGAGGATGTCCCCCTCCCATGCAGGCAGACCCATCGCTCAGCCCGGGGTTGAACTCTCCCTCACCTCCTGACCCTCTCTTCAACTCCCACACTTACACCAAGGCGTGAACTGGGGCTCCATGAGGCCCAGAGGCCTCCTAACCCATCTCTGCTTGATTTCCAGCCCCACATAGGACACCGGGGACTGGGGAATGGCTGTCCTCAGCCCCACAGCATCATCTCTGTCTCCCTTCACACACTGCACCAAGCTGAACAGGCTTGCCTGCTGAACTCTGTCGGGACTGTTGCCCCATGCTGGAGGTGCAGGCACCTTTTAACAGTTTAGTCTTAATCTCCTCCTGGCCTGGACCCTCTGGACCCTCCCAAGCCTCTGCCCTGCAGACCCCATTGCCAATTTCTGATTGTCCCTGGATACACATACCAAAGGAGAACTGTGAAGTCACTCTGGGAACTTGACTGGTGTCAGATGGGTATGTCCCCTCCATTTTGGAGGAGCAAGTGGTGGCTTTCTCTTGATGGCTCTGGGAGCCATTGCCAGGCTGGAGGATTGTGCTAATATCCTGCGTATGTGTGACAAAGGATGCAGGGGGTGCCAGTTCCTGTTTCTGCATCGTCTGGTCTGACTATGTTGTGCTTGGAGAAGCAATAAGGATACAGAAGCACAAGGACAGCAGCTGAACCTTTGTGCCTTTATATACTTTTTTTTTTTCCCAAGGAAGCTTTCAATGTGCTCGCCTGCTGAGTCTTCAGGGAATAATGTGCTCTGGCAATTCATTACACTGTCTCAAGGCTGAGTCTGTTGCTGCTATGTCAGGGAATTACTTAAGGAGTTACTTAGGTCCAGGTGGCTGCTTGAGAACTTATATCAAGAACTTATATCAGCTGCTTTCTCTTGTAGTTAAATTTAGGTTCCTTCTTTTGGTTCATTTCTCCTTTTATCAGAGTATAATTTAACCACTGGTCACTGGAGACAAAGAGGAACCTAAATAAGCTTTGGAGCCCACCTGAGAAACTCTACAGGAGAGAGCTAAGAAGCAATGTTTTCTTCTGAAAATCGGTGTCCTTTCACAGTGACCCTAGTAGCTTCTGCCCTCCATGTTGGATGAAGGAAGTAGCAGACAGGAGAAAGAAAGGAAAAGATAGCATGACAGGAGATATCAATAAGGTGAAGGGAAAGGTGAAGGAAAGATATTTGCTCTCATCAGAGAAGAAGAGGCAGAACTTACATTTCTTTACATTTAAACTCCTTGACTAGGCTCACTGCTGTGTTCACAAACAGGGACAGAAAGTATATAAGGGGTGGCATGAGTGACAACATCCCGTGTCCCAGACTTGCAAGATGAGTGCTCAGGCGCTCCAACACTGTCATTGCAGGCCAGGGGAAAAGATTAGGGTCAGGAAACAGGATGTGCAGGGACGCATTTCTCCTTAATACCAGGGAATGTCCAGTTTCAGAGGCTGGTGGCAGAAACTCTATGGAAAAGCAGCTTGAGCATGCTTTATATTTGTATTGCAATGAAATGCATGTTTCAGTGCTTTGGGCATTTTTGTAAAAGCATAATGATGACTACAGAGTACATTTAAGTATATTTGGACTCTGACTGCTGGGGACTGCCTGTATGGGGACAGGTGGTAGAGGTACCTCTTTCTATCCTGCGTCATTTTCCATAGAAATCAGCTAGTGATTATAGAGAAGCATTTTAAGGCAAACCAACACCAGTGACAGCTGCAGTGCAAAGTCTGCCCTGTAAACTGCAGTGGTTTGGGAGCTGATTGACAAGGAGCTTAGACATCTGGACACCAGGAGCAGGGTAGACAGCTGGAGCTGCCAACCTTTTCAGCTTGTCCTGAGATAAGGCTGTCCCAGCTCATCAGTCAGCACCCTTACATTTCATAGGCCTTCAGATTTTAAAGAGGCTATATTGACTCATAAAATCTAGTAAGACGAATGGGTGTGTTTTATGATTTTTTTGCTGAATAATAATAACTCAGAAGTCTCAAATGTTTGAAGACTTCTTTGCTCGCACCTTCTAATGTGTAGAATGAGATGTTTCATAGCAGTTTTTCTTTTTCCTTTCATTCTGGTGGAATCAAAAGCAATGAGTGTAGCAAGTGCCTATAAGTCATCTAATTATGCCACTGTTTTTTTCCAAGGAATCTTCAAGCATTATAGAAACTTAACAGCTAAGGTTGTGCGATGCTGTAGGTCAGCAGTCTTTTGAACACAGAAAACCTATGTTCACATTTGGGTATGAGATGTTCATAACAGTGTACTGGATTTGCTTCTCTCCTTAAGAATCTTCTTGTTCATTACAAAATGCATTACACAATTTAGTGCAAACTGTAGTGCCTTATCAGCAGAAGGAGAGGAGATATTAACAAGTGTATCTGAACAGATTGAGATGTAATGAAAGTCTTGCCAAGAATTCAATGTGTCAAGGAGTTTTGAAGACCTCTGTAACCTACTTCTGAAATTTATCCAAGCCAGTAGCATAGGCAGTGTGATACACCCAAAAACTCAAAGTAACACCCTGTCATGACAGTCCCTGCATGGGGCATGGTGCAGGTCACCCTGCATCCTGCTTGGGTAAAGGAGTTTCATCACTAAGCAGAATTCTGTCTTCTAAGCAGAAGTAAGTCCTTTAAGTGATCACTCACTTCATTACAGAGGATTAAAAAAAGAGGGGTTATGAACAGAGAATAGACATATAGATTTAACTGCAGGATTGACTCTAGAACTGATGGATAAGACACAACTTTCTTTCTCAGCCACAAGGTAAAATCGCTGGCAATAATACCACATCCATCATCCTAGCCCTAATCCCTCTCTGATCAGAAATTTCTTCTTAGTTGTCTGTGTGCAATAGTCTTTCCTTCTGTGGCTCATAAGCCAACCTGAGACAAGCATAACCTAGAAAATCTCTAGTACTCGTTACAGGTATAAACATACATGTAGTAATTTGACTTGGGATGTATCAGAGCCCGTTGTCATCAATCTGTTTTGAAAGCTATCTTCCATTTGGTATGTTTAGTAATGAGAATCAATAAATGGTTATTGGTGGTCCTGACCCATGTCAGCTGTATCAGTCTCGTCACAGTGGGCATTTGCAAAGAAGCCTTCAGGTATCATGACCACAGCTGTTCATCAGTGTGATACTGAGATGTGAGATGTCAGCAGTAAAATGGGCTTCAATTCTAAGAATGTCTGAAGTGACATGGGACTGATCGTCAGCCTGGCATGAATAGGTACTGTCTCAGAAATGTATGAATAATATACCATAAGCATTGGTCATTTGTCAATCTGGTGTCCTGGAAAGGACCATACATAAATCAGCTTACATGAATCCTTTGGAGATAGAGCTATAAAAAAATATTTATAATTGTGTTGACCAACAGTCCCTTTCCATTTCTGGGCCCTCTTGGGGAAGTTAGATTAAAACAGAGGAAATATTTTGCATTAAAATTATTTTCATGGAGTAACGAATTGAATGATGCACAAGTTATGGTGCATCAGTCACACTGCCGAAATAACATTTGATGGATTTAATGAAACTTCCCCCTCTCTCTTTTTCCTGAAAATATCTATCTTTTTCCATATGTAACTCTGCAGCTTCATTGTGATCTTCTATAACTAGTGTCTCCTTAATATAAGGTAAAGAGCAAGCCAAAAGATACAGCCTTTTTCCTTCTTCAGCTACTATCGAAACAGTGCAACAACCCCAGTCACAAACTCAAGAGTCTTTTGACAGCAGCAATTAAGCAACTTAATTAATGAGTGAATAAAAATGATAATATTTACTGAATGGGAGCATCCTGGTTTGCATTTTTATTCAAACTGTGCACCTGAAGAATACCACTGAGTATACTACCTCCTCCCCTCCTGCTTGCAAGCTCTCTTCATTTTTTTTCCCCACACTATTTTGACTTTGCAAGCACCCAAAAATTACTGCATGCCTAGTCACAGGCATGATGCTGAGGCATCAAAAGACTCTTGCAGGCAGCTGAGGGGAATAGCCTTAAAACTTGGTTAATATTTAAGGAACAATTTCTACAGTGAATTTTGTAGGCTTTTTTGAATGAAAGTAGGTAATTAATTACTGATAAATGCCTAATAAAACATTAACGCATCCTGTAATTAACTAACCTTGGAATGACAGTGCTTTTCATCTACTTTATTGACATGTTTCACGTACATGTACACAGACTTCTGCTCCCTCATATTCTTTATTTGACTGTTAATCTGTGCAACCTTCATATATTTCATATAAATATATATTTTAGCCTATATGGGTTTCCTCAATAAAATATATAACCCACCTCAAGTGCAAGTATAGCCCCATACATAATTATTTTGGAATGACAGACAGTGAATTCCTTAGCTATTATTTTTGACGACCCTGTCATGGATGCCAGGCATATATTGTGGTAAGAACCTGAGAAACTTGGGAAAACCCACCTGGGGAGCAAACTCCTTTTTTCTTTATGGAAAGGTTCCCCAAGTGACAGGCCTGCAATACTGGGTGAGCTTAATTAAAGTCAATAGAGAAAACTAAAGCATTCAAAATTGCTGCCTTTGGGGCTTCCCCACTCTTCTTTTTCTTCATTTGCTGACACTTTTAAGGGGAAGGTGCATTTTAAATTCCTTATTTGGGGCTTGGGGCTCAGTTCATCACATTCCCCTTCTGTTCTGTATCCCACATTAAATCTCTCTGACACTTCAAAGTGTTGTTTCCCATGATTTATGGCTAACTAATGCAGGTGCACTGGGCCTCCTGTGAGGTGCTGAATGTCCTCTTTGACATCAGTATTAATGAATGAAGTTTTGGCATACAAAGCCAGGTAAGGCATATTACCTAAAAGCACAGATAGGTAAACTGAGGCACTCAACAAGGTAGAGAAGAAAACAAAAAGAATTTAAGCTTACTGGCTCCCAGAGTGCTGAAGTATTTACTAAGCCTCTTGTAGGATGAGGTCTGCTAAAAGTATCTCCTTGGGTTTTTCCAAAATCTGCCTGACCAGACTTGGTGCCCCAATCCTGCCTCATTCTTTCTCCTCTCCTGCCAAAATTGCCTGTCACAGGCCAGAGACACACAGAAGCAGTGGAGCTGGAAGCACACATCGATTAAAAAAAGCGACTTTGTGTAATAGGATCTTGACCATCTGCTGCACCTGCCATTTCAATCCCTTGTCTGTTTTGAATCATACATTGTCAAATGTCACAATCACTACCAGGCCTGAAGCTTGGATTAGTTCTTTAGCTTGTAATGCTTACTTTTGAAATGAATGGCAAAATGCCTACTGACTTCAGCACAAGAAGGTCTCATCAACCGATAGGTACAATCGCCTTAGTTTGGACCTCACCTATACCAGCAGAACTTAATGCAAATGGTGTGAGCAACTGCAGTGGAACTGGGAGAGGGACTGGGGCATTTGCGACAAACTGGTTTTGGGTTTGCTTTTGGAATAAAATCCTCACTTACCAGCCTCTCATAATGAGGTGGCCACGCGACTTAAGAGTGAAGGCGTTTTTGTTAGTGCCTAATACTAGATACCCTGAATGAGGTTTGTGGATTAGGAAAACACTTTAAACATTCAAGTGATCAAAATCTCTTATGATAAAGACCAGTGTCAGAAATTCCCCAGTTCTGATTGTTGGTTCTATACTACTTATATTATTCATTACATGTTAATCTAGGATGTTTGTACATTTATTGTAGAGGTAGGATGGTAGTAATTATTTATTTTGTCCTCCACAGCACTCAAATGTAAGAGGTATGCTATGTCAAGATCAGGGGGAAGTCAAAGTCCAGTAAGTATACCTCATTGGGTTTAAAAGCGGAGCTGCTTGTCTTGCTCATGGAGTTGGAAGGGGCTGAGTTGAGGAGATCCACTCAGATTCATAACACTGAGGGCTCTGTGCAAAATACTATGGCAGGATCCCGATTATGAAAAAAACCCCTTCCCATTCTGTTTGGGGCATGTGGGTTATCTATATCAAGCAGACCTAGTTCTGATTTATTTGTATTTTAAAGTGTGGCAGACCAAGTATCTCCTCCTTTCCCTTTTCCTCCTTACCATGGCTCGCTTCTTTACTTCCTTCCTGCAGGAAGGATATCAATGCTGAAAAGGTTAAGTGTGCTGCCTTATGAGTTGGGATGTTGTAAAGTTTACAGTCATTAGCTTCTCTGGGTGGCCATCAGGTATTTAATTAATATCCTTGACATGGGTTGTTGTAACTGATACCATGGCTTCCAGATGCCCATTGCTGAGAGAGACAGAGATTGCACTTGTGAAGAGTGACAGCTTTCAGGAGTATGCAGAGGCTTTGTAATCTGTCTTGCAAGAAGAGAGACAGTTCTGGTTGCCACCTTCTTCCTGTGGGAAAAAAGGGAGAAAAAAAACGGCAGCTTTTTTGCAGGTAGCCTCACTCATGACAGTAACATCACGTCTGTTTCTGCCCTTGTCAACACATCTCACTGTCCACAATCACTCATCATCTCCAGACAGACAGCACTGGAGGAGATCATCAATTGCCAATGCAATTCAGCAGATACACTTCATAAATTTTAATTACATTCCCACTGAAAATGAATGGTCAGAAAATATAAAACATCTGCCATCCAGATCATTTACATTTTTCATACAATAAATCATTGGCAACATCCAAAACAATGGATTAAATCATGTGGAGTGTGATAGGTCAAGAAAGAAGAAAAGGCACCCATTGTGTGATTACTGTTTGGACCAAAGCCATTACACAGTGTACAGTATCAAGGAAAATAAAAGCATTAAAAAATAGTAATGATTTGGATTTGTCCTCATAAATAAAAGATTCCTAGTCTCTGATAGACCCTGCTAATGGATCTACTACTGTGTCTATGGAAAAATGAAGGATTGTTTAAGTAAAAAAATATTTAATTAATTAAGATGGAGGGAAATTAGCATTTTTCAATTGAGTGTCTGGGCTATTTAACTTGTAAATAGAATAAAGAAGTGCTGTCAGTGGAAAATAATCTGTTAATCAGGTTTAACTAACATCATGACTGTTAAAATAACTCGATCAACATTGTCTACAATAGAGTGTTGGGAAATTCTAATGTGAAGTCATCAATGTATCCAAATTAGGTATTTTACCTGGAAAAGTATCTGAATGTAGGCTTATCAAGCCAGGTATGGGTTTCAGAGCAGACCTACTACATCCTTTTGGGCTCTGTTTGGCAAGTGAGGCAGCCCTGATGATGATGGTGTAGTGATACTCGAGCCCTGCCCCAAGAGGTAAGAGAGCTGTGATCAGCTCCTGTTCTCTTTCAGCTACTGAACTGCTGGGAAACATGCCAAGGCAGCAGGATCATATTTTCCTCCATAGAGGGTTCAAGGCAATACAGCCAGAGCCACAAATGCAAAAAAAATTACTTTCTGGTCTAGGCACTACAGATTTCCTCAGATCTGGTGAGATTTAGGAATCTCAAGCTCCTGGGAGTTTTTAGCCCTGAATTGTAGGTGCTTTGTATTATTCGATATTATATGTAATTTTTTTTTCCTGAGCAATGATATCATCATTATGTCACCTTGTGTTGCATTTTCACTCAAACGATGCTTTCTTCATCAATCCTCATCACTGCTTGCACTGTTACCTAACTTGGGACATCGTCCTCTCTTCCTTAAGCCATTCTTATTTTATAAAAACTGAAAATAATTTTGGTTGGATCCACCTCAAGGCTTCTTTTTTTGTTGTCTTTTAAATAGTACCAATACAAAAGCATAGACATCCATGGGAGCAGCAGACTGTGAACACATTCAGTCACAAGTTGGTAGATACATCACATCTTCACCCCTAGAGCAGATGAGAGATTAGTGTGTTTGTTAACTTCTGTCCTGTTGAATGAAATGGGTGAAAACCAGGTAGACACTGTGCAAATGTTTATTTTGACTGGAAGCCCTGTCACTCTGTGTATTTATGTGAAATAGAGAGATGTATGCTTAGCCTGAGGAGGTAACTGCACTCTTCAAAAAAAGGCCATTGATGAATGGCTGTAAAAGCTATACTTTTATCTGTTTTATGTTCTTCTAATGCTGCTAAATTGTTGTATATTAGGTTAAAAAATAGTTCATTCTGATGTTACAACATGAGCATGTCTCGCAACGGTATGTGCAATATAAGCCTTTTTCATTTGACGATTTACTACTGTTAAAAGAAAATAAAAATCCTCATAACATATGAGAGAACAATGTAGCTGAGAGATTTTTCAAGATGTTCAGCTTGAGTTCCTTGAACTACGAATAATGTTTTTTGACTCAATGTATCTGCATATTTTTAATTCACTTACACAAATATCAGAGGGAAAGAGGTAGCAATTTTTTCCCTCATAGGGATGTTTTACTTCATACTAAACTCCTTTACAACAACAGTAATTATTGAAAAATATCACAGAAGTGCTGCAGCACGTTATTATTATTAGTTACTATTTATACAGTGACACATATTGCTCTACAGACAAATAAATACAATGTGGCTTTTCCTCTCTAACAAAGATGGTTTATGGGCTTTTTATTATGAATTTGGACAGCTGGTTTAGATTTGACAGGTAATTTTCCCCAAATCTATTCCTTTTGCCCTAAGCCCTACCCCAAACGGATAAGTTTTTTAAAAATCACAAAGTGTTTGTGCCATTCAGTGTCTGCTCTTCCCACCTTGTGCCCCATCCCCCCACTCCCACCCCTTCCCATGCTTGTCTCATCACCCAACCTTTCCTGTTTTTTTTACTCCCATTACTGCCATTTTCACATCTGCTCAGTCCGAGTCTAGAACCAAAAATACCAAGGCATAGTGCAAAGTTCCTGGTATATCTGTCTAGCTTGGAAATAAAAGCCATCCACTATTTCCAGTCTTTGGCCTCAATGGTGCTCATCTGTGTATGGGAGGATATGGGACAGTCCATTAGACCCACTGCTTTCTTACGGCTTTGCCATTCACCAAAGTGCAGTCTCCACATTATCCACTGTCCATTGCTTCCTCCTAGACTTTCACAGGAGTGTCTAGTGAAGCCAAATGATGTTCCCAAGGCAGTGGCTTGCCCAGCATTAAAAGAGGACCTATGCTATATATTCTTAAAGGAAATTACAATTATACTTGTGCTGTTCAGGGAGTGCTATGATCTGGTAAGAGTAACTCTGTTAAGCCTTCCTTACATCTTGGATTTACAGATTTCAGGGGGCCAGTTGAAGGCGTACGTTCCAAAGAGCTCATTCAATTGGACACAAACAAGAAGTTTAGGAAATTTGTCCAGTTCTTCAGCACTTCTTTCTCAATGTACCTCCAGCATTAAACATTTCCTGCAAAAATTACAGAGTTTGAGGAGAAACTTCAAAACGGCATGTACATGCCACTGAGGCAGAATGCAATTGCCTAAGTTGAAGTAATCCATCTAATTTCTTATGCATCTGAAGAGTAGCTCAGGTAGAGCACCTAGAAGTTTCTACCACCACTTTAACACTGGTGACTTGCTTTGGATCAAGTACGTGCTGTTGATGCTCCAGATCATCCCACCAACCAAACTTTAATTTGAATCCAGGAGCAAGGTCAAAATGCACCAGCTGGGTTCCTCTTGGATAAAATCCATCTGGAAAAAACACTCCTGGAGCTCCCTGAACATGCCCAAGGCAGAAATGGGTGTCTCAGCCCATGACATAAGGCTGCAGCTAGTCCAGAGAGAGTGCCCTAAAGGATGTGTGCTGAGGACATGCAGTCCTCACTCGCAGCTCTTTCGTTGTACACATCTGCTCCTATTGGTCTGCATGACTAGTGCAGGCACAGCCACTGTAGCTGTGCAGCTCGTCCCAGAGCTGACTGCATGAGTACATATGTATGTGGGTCCATGTCACTGAGATGTGTGTGTGTGCGTGTGCATGCACATGTGTGTACATGTGCAATTTATCATTTTTTTGTGTGTGATACACCAAAAATAATGTATGAGCTCCCTCTGCTGCTTTATACAAAGAAATTAATCAAGAAAATTGCTTGCAAAGCTGAGAGCATTTTATTCATATCTTGCTGATAATGCTGCATGCACAAGTAGTACTAAAAATAAGCGCGTATGATGCTTGCAAAGCACTGTCCAAACATTAGGTAATTAAATAAATAAAAGAATCTGTGTTGGCTTCCTTGTCTCATAAAACATTCCAAATATATCTGTTTTTATGGAATGAAATGTGTCAACATTTTGGGCAAAAGTGTATTTTCTGCCTTCTAAGGAGGCATAATCAAATACAGTGAAAGCTTTATGGAGAGGTAAGATACATTAAATATAGCTAGGTCTTTTTCTCTTCTTAAAGAGAATAAATAATTTTTAAATGTTTAACAGAGATATATTACTGTTTTAGTAGTTTTTGGATGCCTTCTGCATTTTGTTTAACCAGCTTTATATAGTTAAACAACATGACTTAAGCTACTTCTTGAAGTTTATCTGAACTTTTAAGACCCATAGAAAGAAATATCAGATTACTTTAGTGATGCAAACTGAATCAGAACGAAGTATGTTGTTCTAAAGAATCAAAAATGCTCTAAAATATATTTTTGTCTTTTCTTTCTTTTCTTCTCTTCCTAATTCTTCTACTTTAAAAGTGGTGCAAGAGAAGTATCTGAAATACATTATTATTTTATGTATTGGAAAGGCAATTTTGATAAATTGATTTGCAAACAGGTTATTTCCTGAAGGGGCAAAATCAAAATTTCTATGAATATTTTCAGAGAAAAACTTAGACCTGAATGAAAATTTTCAGTCAATTTTTCATCCTGAAAAGTATAGATCTAGTTAAATATGAAAAAATTATGTATTTCTATCAATTTCTATATCAATTCACAGGATCAGTTTGAATGACTTTGGAAAGGTTTTTTGACATTTTGAATTGCAGAATAATAGACTGAAGGTATCCCTGCCATCATCTGGTCTCTGCCCACATTAAAGTGTCTCGATAGTGGATGCTTTTCTCCAAAAATATGCTTTCTTTTAGAAAAAAAAAAGAGGATATACAGAAAAAAATCCCAAAGTAGATGAACATTTTGAACAACACTAGACACTGATTGTGACATAAAGCAATGCTTGACTTTGTCTTTCAACTTACTGAGAATTCAAAAAATATTTAACCAAAAAATAAAACAAAATAAATTTATTTTTAGAACTGTCCATGAACAGTCATAGATATGTGCAGGGCTACTTAAAGTCTTGACCTGAACTGAGAATAAGAGACAGTAGGAACCAAATAGAACAAGACTTTCCCTGGTGTTGCACCAACCAGGCAGGCTGAGCCAAACATGCAGTGGAGCTTGCTGCATATTACAGAACTATAACATTTTTAAGGTTGGAGAAAACCTCTAAGATCATCGAGTCCAACCTTTGACCAATCACCACCATGTCAACCACACCATGGCACTAAGTGCCTCATCCATTAATTTGTTGAACACTTCCAAGAATGCTGACTACCACTCCCCTGGACAGTCCATTCCAATGCTTAACAACCTTTTCTGTGAAGAAATTCTTCCTAATGTCCAGCCTGAGCTCCCTGGCACAACTTGTGACTATGTCCTTTTGTCCTGTCACTAGATGCCTGGGAGAAGAGGTCAACCTTCACCTGGCTACAACCTCCTTCTAGGCAGTTGTAGAGAGTGATAAAGTCCCTTCTGAGCCTCCTCTATGCTAAACAAACCCAGCTCCCTCAGTTGCTTCTCAATATGACTTACTCTTTAGAACCTGCACCAGAAAGGCAGTGAAGCTAGTGAAGGGCCTAGAGAATGTCACATGAGGAGCAGCTGAAGGAGCAGGAATCTGCAAGAAGTGTAAAAGAGGATAAACTTTAGTAATTTCAAGTTTTCAGAAAATGTTCATTATTATGACCTCTTCTTCATTTTGACTTACAAAACTGAGCATTTCCTTGGCTTTTGAATAGTTGTGTATTTAGGATTCCCACAATACCTGTAACTGAAAGGTAATTCATCGCAGTCACTTTTAGTTTTGGGCTATTACCTCGTTGGTCATAACTTTTTAAACATCTGTAACTTGCTTCTCTATGTGTATACAGAAGTATTAACATACACAGACAATTGATAACAAGGATAGCAAGGATAAGATGCATTTGAGATCCTTCTTTTTTTGTCAAGAATTGCTCCAGTGAAACTACTAGAAAACAGTATTTCTATCTGAATAAGAGTTGAGCTGCGATTCAGAGCTTTGCTAAGTAACAAGTATAACAGAGTCCTCCTTAATTGCTGTGTATATTACTAGACCATATTGTACAGTAATATTGGGTAGCTGCGTTGAAAATGGGTACACCTCTCACAAAAACTGAGCTTTAATAAGCCATCCTTATTTGTCCACATCTTTCAGTGCTTTGTATCATGGCAATCTCTCTATAAACACTTCTGATAACGTTAGTCTCTATTCTGCTTCTATTACTGCACCAAATTTGGGTCTAATAAATACTCTTCACTGATGGAGCTATAATTATCCAATCTGCAGGCTTTGCACATACAGGAGTTGTTGAATCAGATATTCTAACACAGGGCCTGATGTGTCTTCTGGCAACTTCACCACCTCTGTAGTTTGTGTTTTTCAGTTTTAAATTGGTAACATTAAATGTCTTTAATAGCTTATTACTGGAATCCTTTACACGACAGAGACG
Source organism: Calyptomena viridis (assembly GCA_013390005.1). Classification (NCBI taxonomy): domain Eukaryota; kingdom Metazoa; phylum Chordata; class Aves; order Passeriformes; family Eurylaimidae; genus Calyptomena; species Calyptomena viridis. The sequence continues at coordinate 17,795 of WEIV01016034.1, read as the reverse complement.
TGGTGAATACAAATAGAGTACTTGACAAATCACAGACTGTAATGGTTGGCAGATCCCATTGGCAATTTAGTAATGTGCTCAGGATCACAGATATTAGAGTTGGAAAAGACACTTTAGATGAAATCCTAGGTTGACTGAAGAAAACGTTGAGTTCAGTGGAGCCCATTGCATTAATAGTGTTGCATTATATCACCTTCCAGTATTGATCATAGCAATCCAGTCTGTGTGCAGCTCTACAGGGAGCTCCTTGAATCCAAGCACTGAGGCTTGGTAGAAAACTATGTAGCTCTTAGCTTTATTGATTACTATATTCATTTAGCACTGGCCTTACCTCTGTGTTATTCAAAATTTACTAAATTTCTTCTTGTTGTATAATCCTGGTCAGGAGACCAGGAGGATCTCCCTGGGACATTACACAGCACAGCTTGAAGTGACTCAAAACTCTCACAAGACCCAGAATGACTTTTGTTGAGCTTCCCAGACATTTCTAGCAAGTACAGTAGGCTTATGTAATGCTACATGTTGGAGCCATGGGCTCCTTCTTAAGCCTTGAGTTTCAATATTTTCCATTATCATCAGAAATATAAATCAACCTCTGAAGAGACAACTGAATGTGCCTTCTATAACAATGTCCCCTCAGATGACAAAGAGGCAGGAGGCTATGAAGGAAATAAGGCAGTTTGTCCTCATTGAGGCTGACATTAAAAGAGCAGGGCAGGTCATTCCAGTAGTCTATAGTAGAGGGCATAATTTGGAACACCCTAAACTTCATTTGCCTTCAGGTGGTCCCAAATATTCCTTGAGTCCATTCTAAAAGTTGCAGTTCAAGGTTAGTAAAATGGAAATGTGACTTGGATGCACTTTTCTGTTTGTGATCAAAATGAACATAAACTAAGAACTGAGTCCCTGGGGTGGTTGCACCAAGTTTCACTCTCATTTCAAGGCTTCAAGCTTCTCTCCCGCTGAATAGAAATTAGAGGCCAGTCTCCAGATATGAACCCTTGAGAAGAAAAGCTACTAACAGCTGCAAAACTTTAACTGGTGCACTAATATATTCTGCTGATAAAATCCCATGGTCATGTATCATTTCAAATTCTTCCACTGACTTTCAGGCAGTAACTGAAAATCAAAAATGCAAGGTGATCATTGCCTTAATAATAGCCTTTCAAAGTCAAATGTAGATGAATGCTGTAAATTGCACATTTTTTTCCCTGTGCATCTCACAGATCTGAATTCCAAGGATCAATCAGTTGCACACAGGAGTCATGACCCTGCTCTCTTTGCTCTAAGGAACTGTTGTCTCACTGCATGCTATGACCCTTGGCATGAACCTGGTAATATTACTACTTGTGGGTCTATCAACAACAAGCCCACTGTGGTCCCAATGTGCTTAAGAAAACTTAATTCCTCTTGTTCCAAATGTAGGGATCTCTTTTGTACCAATTACCCTTTGACACTGCTATTCAAGCTTGCTTTTCCAAACACTGGTCCCATAAACACTGTTCCCTTCACAGAGATATAGACTAGCAATAGCAAGGAATGCCAGTGCAAAAATGGGGTTTTTTGATGTTCTGATTTTGGGACGTCTGCTAAATGTATGCCACTGCCTTTTAGGAAGCTTTGCATAATGGCTGGATAATTGACTTCCTTATGACTTAATCTTCAATTTTCTTGTAGACTTAGCAGACAGGTTGTAAATGCTTTATGATTCCCATGGTAGTGTTAGATCTTGCTGTGAATCTATGGGTGAAATCAGATTCGTACAAGCCACTATATTTGATGTACCTTAGCATTGACTGCCTGGATGGTCACAGTCTCAAAGAAACCTTTATGACCATAGTAGCCTTTGAAATACATATTTCAGTTATTTCCACATTATTGAACCAAAATCACTTCCTCCAACAAGAAGGTGAATCCTGATCGAGCCAGTTCAGGTGCTGCTGCAGCAGCAGCACTGTTGATGCCCACAGTTGCTCTGCTTGCTAATTCTGTAGAAGGAACATCAGAGTGGTGCACATATGTCTGTTAGAACTGTCTACATGTGAACGATCTGTCAGAGTCTGGGAAGTGAAAACTTGATACCGAACACACCAGAGCACAAGGGAATTCTTGGCCTTCCCCACTAACTTCTTCAATGATTACTTTTGTCTATCACTCTGCTCCTTTACTGAACAAATAAATAAATTGGTCACTGGTTTCTGTGGTAAGGTCCTTTTGCCTTTTCTGGCTGAGTGGCAGGTTGCCCCACCAGTGGGCAGCTGGGCAAGGTGGTTTAGGTTGTCCGTTTGCTAAGTGAGCAGGTTGGTGGCCCTGGGGTGCAGCCTCACTGTAAGAGACCTGAAGGAGAGGAAGCAAACCTGATGGCAGCTGATAGCTTGATGCCCAGAGGCTTTTCGAAGGCTCATCCAAAGCACAAATGCCATTTCTGGGTCTTGAGAAGGGCAGAACGAGCTTAAAAAGGATAAAGGCTGACATTGCAATGCGTGTTGTTGGGAAAGACTGGGCTCTCTCACTTATCTGCTCAGGGGCTTTCAGAATTGTGCTGCCTGGTACTTAGCCATGATTTCTGCACTTTGCTGTAACTCACAGAGCTAGACTCCTTGCTCCTCAGGGCAAGGCTTCTACTGCCTGCCCAACTTCTCAGCAGGGCTCCTTAGGCTGTAGTCAGCCCAGCTCCTGCCACACTACCCTGGCTGCTTCTTGCCCTGAAGGGGAGCAGGGAAGCTCCTGTGCATCCATGAGGAGCCCACAGCCAAACTTCAGCTGCCGCTGCATGTGAAGCAAGGTGAGCATTCATCTCATATTGGGGGCTGCAGCTGGAAGCAGCCACCATGCAAATAAGTAACTCTGCTCCCCTCATTTCTTCAGCAGCTAAAGTGGTAATGGAGTACCTCATTGGATGGATGAAGGCAAATGAAGGAGTGAGCTTCTGGAAGAATTTGTTTCTCTAATGCCTGTCGCTCCCTTGCCCAAAGACCACGAAGACGGCTTGTCACCCAGTTCATCTAGCCTGAAGATTTCTGCTTTAGAAAAAGAAAAATAGAAAGGTTTACTGTCTGCTTTTTATATTCCTCTGGTCATTCTGTGAAAATTAATGTTTCTTTGCTGTTGTTGTTGGCATTTTTAGCAGAAAGTCAGTAGCTTGGTGTTGTGGTTTTAAGTAGCCAGAGTTTTTTGTTAGCTGGGGGGGGCTAGGAGGGAGGCTTCTTTAAGAAGCTGCTGGAGTTTTTCTCTGCTCTAAGCTAGCCAAGGTCAGGCAACAACGCCTCTGTGATAACATATTTAAGAAGGAGTAGAAAAAAAAAGCTGCGCAGAACATCATGGCCGCTTAAGAGAAAGGAGAGCGTGAAGTTTGATTAGCACCAAGGTCAGAGGGAAGGAGAAAGAGAAGATGCCTTAAACACTGAAATAGGGCCCCATCAATCTGTGAGGAATCATAGGAGCAAAAATTTCATCTGGGAACCCGTGGAAAGACTGGGAGATTTTTCCACGCTGGACAGAAAAGTGCTGGAAAAGAGAGGCTGTGATCCTGTGTTTGGAGCAGAGGGGCCTGGTGGAGTCCTGTGGGCTGTGAGAAGAAGAGATGCTGGAGCAGCAGAGCAGCATTTCCTGGGAGGACTGGTGGCCCATGATGAAGCAGCTGAGCAGCACCTGAATGACTGCACCTATGGTAAAGTGACTTATGTGACAACAATACCTGGAAAGCTGTTGTCAGTATAATAAAAAGCCCCCACGAGGAAAGCTGGGGTGGGGCTCTCTCTCTCTTCTGAGCAGCAGCAAAGACCACGTCTGACTGTAACCCCCCCCACACACACCCCAGCTGCTGGGGGAAGGTGAAGGATCTTAAAAGGGAGGGGTGGGGGGAGAAAGGTGTCTGTAACAACTATCAAACTGCTCACCCTTAAACTCTTAAGCTCTGATTTTAGTAGTAGTAGTAGTTGTAGTAGTAGTAGTAAATACTTAACATTCTAAGTTAGAGCCTGTTTTGCTTGTGTGAAGTCGTTAATAAACAGTTGCTTGTAATCCTTATCACAAGAGTCAAGGTTTTTTTTTTCCTTCTCTGAGAAATTTTAGATCTATGTATGGGCTCTCGGCTTTTAGCCAGAGTCAAACCATGACACTTGGGAACTGGTGGTCTGCCAAAGCAGCCTCCATGCACCACAAGGTAAGGGCTGCTCTCTCTAGCTATGAGCTGGACAGGCTGCAAAAAGGAGCAGGGTAGAATGAATGCAAGTGGATGAGGATTGTAGCATCAGATTCACCTTTCAGGGTTACACTGGATGGTCTTTATTATTGTCATGTTATCTGCTTCCTTCTCCCCAGGATGTTTCAGTCATGTCCCTTGAGGCTGCTCATATAACCAACAGTAAATTTCCTTCCCTTAACAGGTGGCACTGGTAAAACCATGCTCCCATTGCTGGCAGATTTAGTGAAGAAGCTACTGTCCCGGTCTGAATTTACTGCCAAGTCCTACTGTGGGCGCACAGAAAAAGGGAGATTTTTTTATATATACACTCAATGTATTGTAGATGGCTTATCTTTTGCTCTGAAAACTCTTTGCCTAAGCTGAAACAAAAAATGGAGATACCTTCAACCCTAAGGAAGAGAGCTTGGGAAAGTTACATGCAAAGGAAAAAACAGATACACACTGAATTTGTACAGACTGGTTTTTTTTCTGACATGCTAACTAATGGCACTGAAATTTTAGTGGGCTTTGATCTTTAATTCTGATTACAGTAACTCAATTTCAAAGCCCTGACTTGGGTTGCCTATTATTATTATTATAGTAGGTTTAGTGGTTTTGTTTGAGCAGCTCAGTTAATTTTAGGTGAAAAAGGCCTTATTCTCCTGTAGTTAGCACTTTGAGTAGTCACTTCCTGAAGAGCTTCCTATCTGATGGCTCCCTTTGGGCACTTATTTCCAGTGAGTTAAGGTGGGCTTTTGAGTCAGAGCTTAGAGAGCTGTGAGTCAGGAGAGAATCAAGAATGATGTATTTTCCTCACTCTATCTCTGTACTGCTTTATTTCTAGAAAATCAAATATAACAGTTTAATCAAAAAGGAAGTAGGAAACAATGTAAAAATACTGCCTAGCTTTTGCACAAATAAAGAATAAATGAAATAGAAGCATATTCATCAAAATCCAAGTCAATAGTGAAATAAAGTTGGCCCCTGTTGGTATACGCAACACAAAGGGAAAAAGCAAAAAGTGGGGAACAAAGCACTTATGGAAAGGAATTTTTTTTGTGTGTGTGTGAAATAACTGTTTTTCAGAATATAATAGCAGTAACACACACTATGCATAAACATTACAGGGGGGAAACTCTGGGTTTGAATTAGATACTTTTCTTTCTCTCCAAAAAGAATAGCAGAGAATAGCTTTGGATACATCTTAGGACTGGGAATTACAACCTTTGTAATTTGAAGGGGCTGAATTACAAATATCCCATGTGATTGATGGTAACAGGCAGATGGGCTCTTTAAAGTCTTGGCAAGGCAGGAGGTCACACTCATAATACTGCGATGTACAGGGACCGGGAACCCACCCAGGGGACTGGGAACCCTCAAAGGGGCTCCCAGTCAACAGTGTTAAATAAAGTTCTGGTGCAGAAGGAGTTTTGGAAATGCTAAAAAAAAAAAGAATAAGATAAAAAAAGAAAAAAAAAAGAGAAAAGACATGACAAAGTAGGGTGCAGAGGGACTATCAGTAGAAATATTTGTTGTGGTTTTAAGTAACCAGAGTTTTTTATTAGCTGGGGGGGCTAGGAGAGAGGCTTCTTTAAGAAGCTGCTAGAGTTTTTCTCTGCTCTAAGCTAGCCAAGGTCAGGCAACAACGCCTCTGTGATAACATATTTAAGAAGGAGTAGAGGAAGAAAGTCTGCACAGAACATCATGGCCGCTTAAGAGACAGGAGGGTGCGGAGCTTGATTAGCACCAAGGTCAGAGAGAGGAGAAAGAGAAGATGCCTTAAACACT
>WEIV01016033.1:3269-21844 GCA_013390005.1 Calyptomena viridis | reverse complement strand
TCCTACCTCGACCTGACCCCCCAGCAAGTGGAGAGTCAGCCACCAGCTTCAAATATATAAGAGAAGAGAGGGAATTGTTGTAGTGTTCTATTTATCTATTCCTATGTTTATATGTTTTAATATGTAGTTCTGTATCCCCAGTTTAACTCTACCCTCACTCCTCCATTCTCCCCACATACGGACTCAAACCACTCCTATCCCTCCCTAAACCACTCCCACCTCCCCTTCCCATTGGCCATTCCCCAATTCCCTCCCCGAATCCTGGACCCCTATGTAAACCCATGCACACAGGAAGTCGGGGTCAGACCCTGTCCTGGACCCTCCTGGGTTTGACCTCCTCTGGAGCCTCATGGCAACAGAGGATCAATAAACCATGTATGTTCACCACGAGGGTCTCCATGCAATCCTTTACCCTTCGATGATGCTTTCCTGGATGGACTGAGCTAGCGAAAGACCAAGAACCAACCCAGGCATTGCATCAGAGGAGGAGTTGTATACATTAGCCACCTGGTTCATATATCAAGAGGTCAAAGGAGGTGATCCTCCCTCTCTACTTGGCTCCTGTAAGACCCCCCTAGAATACTGCATCTAGCTTTGGGGTCATCAGCACAAGAAAGATGTGCACCCATTGGAGCTGGTCCACAGGAGCACCAGAAAGAGGATAAGGATGGAGCACCTCTCCTGCAAAGACAAGCTAAGGAGACTGTTCAGGTTGTTCAGCCTGAAGAAGTGAAAACTTTGAAGAAACTTCATAGCAGCCTTCCAGTACTTAAAGGGGGCTTAAAAAAAGAAAGAGGGACTTTTTACACATGAAGATAGTAATAGGACAAAGGGGAAGGGTTTTAAAATAAAAGAGGTGAGATTTAGATTAGATGTTAGGAATAAATTCTTTACTCAGAGAGCAATGAGGCAATGGCACAGGTTGCTCAGAGAAGCTGTGGATGCCCCATGCCTGGAGTGTTCAAGGCCAAGTTGGATGGAATCCTGAGCAACTTGGTCTAGTAGGGACCATCCTGCCAACTGCAGAGGGGTTGAAATTAGGTGATTTTTAAGTTCCCTTCCAACCCAAGCCTTTCTATGATTTTATGGTTCTTTGATAATACTAGAGAAGGGGTCTCATATTCATTAGCTATATATTGGTCCCTCTCTATTTTTCCCCATTAAAAAATATCATTAGAATAGCAGAATTATAAAGATAATTTTACAAAAAAATACCAAGTTTGACATTGATAATATGTTGGATTTATGGTGTTAAGCTATGACTTGAGAGGTGGACCTTGAACCAGTTCAAGAAGTTAGAACTTTCTAATTTAGTCTGATGGAAAGCTCTTAACATTAACATTCTTTTCATGTGGACAAAGAGGAAACACACTACATAAATGCAATAATTTATTGATAACATAACAATCTTAACATTCTAATCTAAGACTTGCTAGTCCAGATCTAGTTGTTTTGGAAAGACAAAAATACTTGTTTGTAGAAAAAAATTAATAATAATAATACTTCAGTGAGATTCTTATAATTCCTAGTTTGTATTCATTTTATGCCCACCCTTCCATGACTCTGCTGGGTTGTAAAATCAATGACTTAATTCTGGTGTTGGTGGTGGTCTGTTACAAGAGTCATCTGCATCTGAGGTTCTCATGGGGATGTATCTAAAGCTGACACTGTTTTTCTACCTCTTCCTTCCTCCTTCCTCCTTCTTTCTTACGTGCCTGGGTCCATTCCTATATGTTTTCTAACATGCTTTTTAAACTTTGCTTTTTTCATTAGTCTGCATCTCCACGTTACATGCCTTTAGTGGATGTTAGATTCTGTTAGATACCTGAGTTCTCTTTGTTGCTCCTAAAACCAAACCAGTTTTGTCTAGCTCCAGCCTGCATTTCTTTAACTAGCATGTAGAAAGTTGCTGATAGCCAAGAAGTCTGGTGTCCAGCCCGTGTCCCATTCCTTCTCATCACATACTTATATTCCCATGTGCTGCATCCTTTATCTCCTGATATGAGAACACCTCTTGACATGAGCTCTCTGCTCTCACATTAGGCTTATATTTCTCTATACTGCAGCATTATGTTTGGGTCATAAATACTTTATTCTAGAATAGCTGCCTCTTATGGTTATCTATGTAAAACTATGATCACACCATGCGAACATCAACAAAAGTTAACAAATTAGACGTAGCAACCCCTGGTCAATTAGAGAGAGGGTTGTTACAGCTAAACCAAGCAAACCAAAGGTGCAGGCAGATGAAAATTTCAAACAGAGCAAGCCTGGTGAGTCCTGAGACTTGCAAAGTTGTCGTGATCAGGACTGACGGTCACCGCTTTTTGTCCCGGCTAGCGACAGGAACCGTCTCCGCCGGACAGCAGGAGAAGCTGCCACCAATCTTGAGAAACGGAGCAGCTCCTTAAAGCCTTTGCCCCTTATCGGCTGAGGCTCCTCACCGAACCAGTCCCTGAACAACTTTGGAAAGCAAGGACAAGGAGAAGGCTCAAATGAGGTATTGTAATCCAGAGCTTTATCGAGCTTCTGAGACGGCAGATTCTCAGGGCTCCTTCCAGCACCAGAGGTAACAAACTCAAAAGAGCGAATCTGCTGTTTATGCAGCGATTCTTAACTCGGGGTGGAAACACAGGAGGGGTTTGGGATTCAGCCAATAGGTAAGTGGGACAGGAGGGATCAGAGATAAATGGGCATAGAAGGAGAACCAATAACAACCAGGGGTGGAACTGGGAGAGTCTCAGGGCTAATGAGAGACAAAGTTTAAGGGAACTAACAGGGAAATGACTAGACTACAGGGTGGGTTTTGGGGGAATTGACAGAACTGAGGGGTGTAGATTTTAACATACCATTCTAAGAAAAGAGGCAACAAACCATTCTCAACTCCATGCACACAACACTACTCAAAGTCAATAGAAAGTTTGTGGCAATACTTTATATTACAGAGCTACAAGATAACAAAACTCAAGTTGAAGATACTTTAGAAAGTCTGTTTTGTTATGCGCTTGTAATTACTGTACTGTGTTGTCTTCTAGTAGAGCATACTAAAGTATAATATAAAGTATATATAAAGTAAATATAAAGTATAATATAAAGTATAATATAAAGTATATTGTCATTGTTTTTATGTATTGATGTCTATATAATTAGGCTTTAAAATTATATATATATATGTATAATATATGTCTTATCCTTTGAAGATATTCATTACTTATTTTTATTCTGAATTAGTTATCTGTAGTCTAATTAATTCCATACTGAAAAAAAGAGAGAATAATATATGTTGTGTTCCTTTTATGACATCAGTAATTGTAGTAGTGTGTTTTCCATCCTGGTATATTCTGTGGAAATATACTGAAGTAGCATGTTTGTGGAAATTCCTGCTACATTTATCTAATGTTTTACCACATACTAACAATACTCATTTGGGATATTTGTTCTTCTTTTTCAGTGTTTTGATGAGAGAGACTGTTTCAAGTATCCTAAAATGTTGTTTCTGTAGGTAAATACTGGTGTACTAGTGTCTCAGAGGAGAAAGATGGTTCTGCTCTGCAAGAGAAAGCAAGCAAGGGATTAAGGCTGACAATAGAGCGGGGAGGGCAGTGGCCTTTCTGAGAGAGCCTGGTCCCACATAATAGGTCTAGTGACAGTAACCGTGATGGTTGTGTGATCAAAAAACTGCTCAGCTGGTGCATGGTGCTGTGGTGGGGAAAAAAACTCTGAGAGACTCTGGCTTTTGCCTTCAGGGTCTGGGCATCCCCTTCCTGCAGGAAGTCAGTGATAACGTTGTGCATCCACAGCCAAGATATGGTGAGGGTGACTGGAAGGATGAGTCATGCAGACTGGGGAAGGGCAAACAATCTCAGGATATCTGCATGGCATAGCTAACCAAAGAGGTATGGTCTCACAGGTGATGGGCCCTCCATGGTTCTCCCATCTATGGCAATGGCAGTAGTTGGGGTGTGGACTGGGGTGGGGTGGACATCCTAGTTTTCTGGGCAAACTGAAAGATCGCTCAAACTATGAGATACCCTCAAAACCAGCAGAGCAATAGTTTATATTCTGCTTTCATCTGGCATGATAAAGGAAAGGTGTCCTGTGAGGCAGGACTCTAGTGACTACACATCCAGCTGCACCCCTTTCCAGTGGTCAAGGCAGGGTTTACTGTGCTGGATGGCTTTCTGATGGCCACTTATACCAGAATAAAACCACACTCACTCCCTCTGCCTGTGCTCTTGATCTCCACATGGGGAGGGAGAGCGGACTCCCATTGTGAGTGCTGGGGAAGGTGGTACCGAGCTCATTCATGGGTTTTGGAATCCTCTGTTGAGGCTCTGGCAAGCATCCCTCCAGGGTGACATCCATGTCTGAGAGCCAACATACTTTCCCATGCTCCGAGGCAGCTTCCACTAAGGGCTCTCCCAACCCCCCACACAGCCTGTGCTCCACTCTGGCTCCCCCGCTGGGCTGGGGTAGCACAGGGCACAGTTCCCAGTCCAAGCTGAGCTTCCAGAGCCCTGTGGTGCCCTCAGGGCTCTGGCAGTTAGCTGAGAGAGGAAAACCAATGATCAGTCAAAAGGGGAGAAATGTATAAAATAAATTCACACGACAAAAGTGTTTGCAGAGATCCTGATTTTGATGTAACATGTTTACCTTGGTGGCAAGCAATTTGGAACGTTAAGCTGTGTAAACTTCCAACGATAACTAACTTCAGTTTTTTCATAGCACTTAATCATAGGTTCCTCCTTTTCCATGTTCATTTCAAGCCTGAAAAATGTGTTTACTTTTGTAGCAATTCCATCGAGTAAGTTTCATGAATCCTTATAATATATGAATGATACAGTACTACAGTGACTGTATCTCTTTTCATTTTTAAAATAAAACCACCTCCCAGTGTTAGTCTTGTTTCTTCTAAAGGAATCACAGAAGAAACTTTTGCCATTAACCAGAAATTTTTGATTGATAGCTGGTTGGGGTGATTAATGTAATTGTACAGGAGATAAAAAAAATGAATGTCTTATGTCTTCAATTGATCACTTTCAAATAGTAAGCAAAATATAAACATCATATGCCTTTATTTTTAATGTGAAAGAGATTATGTGTTAATTCTTCTTTATTCTTTTTATTCTTATTTCCTGCTCATAACATTTTATTTCATATTGAGTGACATCTCAATGAATGCAAGAAAACATGGTATGTTGAAAGAGACTCCGAGTTGAGAAAAGCTAATTCAAATCACAGGCCAAATTTATTCAAACTTTTCCATTTAAGTTTTTAAAATGTTTTAGATTCATTCCCCCACATTAGTAACGTGCAGTCCTCAATTAAACTATTTCAGAATATGCCTGATGTTTAGATCCCTTTGCATTCAATGTATTTCCTGAAGTACTTAGGAATAGTAGCTAAAACATGCTGAACTATTGCAATAAAGTAAGATTTAGGATTCTTCTAGGATTCATTTAGATTTGAAAACAAAAGCAGTGAAGTCAATTATTTTTAATAATTTTCCAAAGTTTTCATGAAAAGGATGAAATATTTATTATTTAAATTTTGTGTCATTTAAATTTTATGTGCTATTAGCAGGAAAAAAAAAGGACCTAAATATGACTTTACAAAAGGGAACACAATCTCACTTTTCCTTGCTTTTAATATTTCTTTCTCCCTGTGTTTCAAATACTGCAAATATTATATACTCATGCATTCCTAATAGGTTCTTAGGTAGTTTGCTGAACATTGACAATATCCACTTCCAAGTTTCAAGGCATTTTTATTGCTAGAATGAAGAAGTAGCATACTTCATAGATTTGTTTCTCTTGTGAGGCATGATTCTAAATCCAGTCTTCTGCACTGATGAATGGTGTCCTAAGTGTTTCATGGTTTTGAAGAAACATATATGTGCTATGAAATCATAGCACTACTGATCGTACTAGTTCAGATGACTCAATCATATTAGTACGTTCACCAGTAAAATTCCTATGTGTGATGTTAAGAGAGATCTAGTGGTTTAAAGGGCTTTCAGCATCAACTGTGGTTTTAGTAGGAAAATGCATTATATTTCCTCATCCCTGCTACATGAAATGCAAGCTACTGTGATGAATTTGCATTCATCTCCTCGACCTTCCCTTGTATAGAAGAAATCAGGAGAAAATATCACCAATACAATTAGTTTTCGCAACAGCTTTTCTGGATGCTATTTGACCTCCAAATAGAGGTGGGTTTTTTTTCCCTTTTTTGCATATTCATTCATGTTCCCAGTGAAATGGCATTGCACTTAATTTACATTGGTTAATCAGAAGATTTTTGCAGCTTTGACTATCGTGCGTAATACAAGAAGCAAGATATTTACCATATCTATACTAAAAAGCCTGTACCATGAGTTTAATCATGCTATTTAATTGCTAGGCTTAATTTGAAAATAATTGTTCACAGCAATTAAGTAAATGCCCCAATTTCATTAACAGACTTCCTAATTAGAAAGTACAACATAAAAGTGCTAATGTTGCTTCATTAAGCTTGAATTACTGGTTCTAATACTACTTTTTTATTATCTATACAATATCTTTCTATAGTAGAATATCAGCCAAACAACTGGTACTAGACTAGTAACAAATTTAGAGTTGCAGCACATTCATGCCCCAGCCAAATGTGCAATGATTTATTACAAAGGAGACTCAAGTCTATATTTTAATTTTTAAGTATAGTCTGAAATGTAAAGAAATCTGAGATATAGCAATATCTAATAAAGTGTGTAGCAGTTAACTGCTTTGAAGAATAATAAAACAATTTTTTTCAGAATTTAATGTCAATATATTTGCCACTTGCTATATAAGAAATTATATATGATAAGTAAATGAGAAGTAAAAAGATAGTAAATTTGGCTACTAATAGGATATAATGATGACTAAAATAATTATAACAGTGTCAGAAGATGTCATTATAGATGCCATGCGAAATATCATTAATAGTATTTAACTGTCAGAACTACTATTTCTTTAAAACATTGAAGCATCATTTCACTTTTTTACCATATTAATGTAACTGTGTGCAAGATGAAGGATATTTCTATTCCAATCAAGATGATTCCTTTTCTGTATATAGAAAAAAGAATTAGTATTCAGTAGCTTTATCATGCCATGGAGTGGAGAAAGGAAATTGTAGAAGAAAAGTTGCATATAAAAGCAATAAAGAGAAAATTAAAGGAATGTAACAGTATATAAAAGCAGGAAATAAAACAGTTCTTGCTTGTTTCTAAGTTACCTTCAGGCTTTTCCTCATTTTTCTTTAGTATTTCTTGTATTGTCTCTTGCTTAAAAAATAAGGATGGATAAAAATAGATGAACAAGAAAAACGTATTGATATATTTGTTGTGAAATCCAGCTTGCTGTGCTGATCATTAGTAAATAAATGCAGCATTGACAACATTTATATAATTATGGATTTTAGTATTTGTAAAAGTATGCTTATAGTTAGAGTTTGAAATTTTTTTATATATTGTCTCATTCATGCATGTATATGTAGATACAAATTGTAAAGCTCATAAAAAAGCAAGGAATAATTTTGATGCACTACTCTACATCTAAAAAGATAGAATCCTGATTATATGTATGGAATATGGCTATGGAGATAAAGACACAAATACATAGAAAAGTCCCAAATAGACCATGGATGCTTATTTCATGGGTCAAGGGGAGATTGAGACAATTTTCCACATCAAAAGACAGAACCAACCTCTTCTTGGTACTGAAGAAAAATACAGCAAAGAATAAACATTGCCAATTGCAGTTAATCTGGTTAACTGGGCACTACATTTCAGTAGCAGAGTAGGGCAAGTTACCCAGAGAGGACAATGCTCATCCTTGATGAGCTGGATGAACCTCAAGAATCATGAACATAAAGCCACAGCTCTCTTAATTTTACAGGTTTAGGTTTATTATTTTAACACAGTTATATTTATCCATGGCTTGATATTCTGATATGTGAATTTGCTGATCCCTCTCATTCATGTTGGGTTATATGACATTCATAGTCCCACCGTGGTGTGCCATACGACCTTAATGTAGAACTCTGGAAATACTGCTTATCTTCATCTCTGCTAAACTGGAGCTACAACTTTTTTGCTCAAGCTGTTTAAGTTCACAAGACCTTGTGAGGTGCTTCAAAGAAGATTTGGCACTGATAGAGGAATAAGTGAACTGATAGGTACAATACTGCACTGATAGAGAAATATTATTGTGTGGTATGAGTGTGGGAAAAAGGAAATCTTGAATGGAAAGCTAAGTTTCACAGAACACAAATCCATAGTCTCTAAGTACAGTATATAATACCCATTCTACATCTAAAGTTATTTTCCATAAACCTATCAATTTTGTTAAAATTCTTTAATTAATTTCTGATAATATCAGCTTCTCTCAGACCTTCTGACACTATCTACCACTTGAAGGAATGAAGTTCCCCATCAGAGACACAAAGTGAAGTTTATTAGGATAAGGCAGTCACAATGTAGAAAACAATTACATCACCTTATGAGTGGGAACTATTTTTCTTCCATTCCAAACTTCTTGTGATCTGCCTAATAAGTATTCCTCATTTCTGAAGAAAGTTACCTTGCCTGGCACCCTAAGTAAGGGGAGATCACCAAGGCATGGGCCAAATGTTCCTCAGGAGTGCCCAAACCAGGTACTCAAGGAGCAATTTACACACCTTTCCTTGGAAGTTTCTACCGTCACCTCTCAGTAGTGTCATTTCCCTGTTGAAATGGAAGCTTGGGCATTGCAATTGATGTTTAAGCTTAAGCCCAGCACAATGAAAGATCAGAGCTCTGAACAATGCACTTCCACTTTATCTGGATTGTCTCCTCACGATATTCTATACCAGTTTTTCCATGCTTTTGCCCAGGACCAGTGTGAACCTGCACACAGGCAATAGTTATGAGAGCAATGAAGTCTGCATTTACTTTTAAAATATACTAACACAGTTAGTTTTGTGTATGTATACACATTTATACATATACTTGCTGAAATAATTTCACCCAGGTTCAACAAAGGGGTGAACTTATCTTTGTATCTTTCCTGATTGCCACAACTGAGCAAAGTAGTTCAGCAGACTCTGTTGGTCCACTGTATTTAGCCAGAATCACTTATAAAACCACAAAGCTTTTGCAGCCTATCTTCTGTGCGGCAAAATAAACTCAGTTTTAGAACTACTGTTGCTATTTTAGGACTCATCCTTTCATTCTCAGAGGATACTACAGCTGTTAGGCTGGGCAGCTGCTGTAGTTATAAAATCTACAAGCATTTTCAGAGATATGCTTTGCCAAAATTTGACTTTAGATAGAATAAATGCAGTTAAAATGCACCTTAAATTAAGGGTCCCAATTCCTTCAAAACTGAAGAGCTAGATTTACTTCAGTATATCATTTAACCTCTTCTTATGATTCCTCTCAGAAAAAGGATGTTTTAGAAGCATTTAAACACTCTAACTGTACCCAAGGGTAGTCTACTTGCATATAGATAGGCCCCCTTACTGTTGTATATGAACATCTATTTTGTTCAGTTACTTTGTAAAAGTAAACTTTTTTTAGTTCATTTTCCCAAAAATGCTCTTTTGCTTAGTTCTTTTAATCCACAGTCCTATGTGAACAGTCCAGAACATGTACACTCCATTGCTATTTATTATCTTAACTACATAGAGAACATGTCATAAACAGACTACATACAAGTGTCTTATCTACATAAAATTTGATCACTTCATCAGCAGGCACTACATGGGAATCTGTGGGTCACACTGAACAGGATGTTAATTAACAATTAAGCACACAAATTAGAGTAGGCACAGCAAGAATTTCCTGAGGAAATCTCTAGAACTATACAAAATTCATTGTGAAGCACTTTTCTAAATGTCAGCCAAATACTTCTACTTTGCAAAGGTGGCTTGGAATTCAATTGATGACCTATTTTCAGGTCAGTTCATTGTTTCAAAGGAGTCAGTTGTTTTCTCTGTGCTGAAGGTTAGCAGTATGACCTGAGAAATTAATGACTTAATTCCACTGGGC
Source organism: Calyptomena viridis (assembly GCA_013390005.1). NCBI lineage: Eukaryota > Metazoa > Chordata > Aves > Passeriformes > Eurylaimidae > Calyptomena > Calyptomena viridis. The sequence continues at coordinate 11,793 of WEIV01016033.1, read as the reverse complement.
ACACACAGTGACACAGCCCTGCTACCCTGCTACGCATATTAAGATCATGGAACAAATTTGTTTTTCATGCTCATGATTCACTCATAACTTAAATTCCACAGGTCCATTTATTGTTGCCACAACTATAAACACTCATGAAACTGGATACAACAGTTGGGTCCTAAGTGAAATTCATAAGATGCTACAAATTATATTAAAAATAGGTTCAACAATCTGTTTTTAGATCTTATGCCCAGAAAGCTGGATCAGACTGTAAAAGGTTTTTTGTAACTCCATTGCTTGAAAAGCTAAGAATGAAGTGCACTGTACATTCTTTGAACATTCTCATTGAAGCTAAGCAGAAAAACAGTGAGTAGGGATAGACCTAGCCTCATGTTTGGTTTATCTTTTTTCCACCTATATTAAGAAATGCCCAAGAGGAGCTGTAACATTAGCTGATGAGGACCTGTGAAGATGAAAGTGAAAAAAGACTTAGGAGTTTTACGAAAGTTGAAGATATTTTCCACTGAGCTGCTAATGGAATGATGAAAATGTTTTGAGAGATGTGGTGGATGTTATCTCCTTTGTGTTTGGTCTCACTTTATATATGATATTTTTCAGAAACACCCTGATTGACCATGTCACAAAAAGACGAGAGATTGTATCTTTTTTTGCATATGTTTGAGCATGCTCAGAAAAGAAAAGCTGTCAAACAGTTAATTGAGACAGAAGAGCATTCAGAATAATAGAAAAATCAAGAGATTGCAGAGAGGAGCAGAGAGCAGACGCATTTTTAGGACTGCGTATTGAGGGAAAGAGAAAGTTTTTGTGAACCAATGAGAACTGCAGGGTTTGTCTCAAACAACAAGGCCACTGTCTTGACTCAAACCAATACAGGAAGCAAAAATATGAGATAGGAAAACTTGTTCATAAGGCCTATTTTATCCATTTCCACTTTCATTTTTTTTTATTTATGGCTATTCTGCATTACCTAGTAATTTTTAATAATTTTGAGTTTATATTTTCATTAAAAAGAGCTTTTTGCATTTAGAAATCCTTTTGATCTTCTTGAAGAAGTCTAGATAGAGACACACAAACTTCTGGCTATTTTGAGTGCAAGAACAGGACAGGTACACTCTTCACTGGCTTAAGAACTGGCTGATGGCTGAGCCCACAGTGTGGTGGTGAATGATGCTGTAACCGATTGGCAACCAGTCACTAGTGGTGTCCCCCAGGGATCAGTGTTGGGCCCAATCCTGTTTAATATCTTGATGTTCTGGATGAGAGGATTGAGTCCACCATTATTAAGTTTGCAGATGACACCAAGTTGGGAGCAACTGTCAATCTGTTAGAGGGTAGAAGGGCTCTGCAGAGGGACCGGGACAGGCTGGATGGATGGGCTGAATCCGACAACATCAGGTTTAACAAGTCTGAGTGCCAGGTCCTACACTTTGGCCACAACAACCCCATGCAGCACTACAGGCTGGGGACAGAGTGGCTGGAGAGCAGCCAGGCACAAAGTGATCAGAGAGTGCGGATTGACAGGAAACTGAACATGAGCTGCAGTATGCCCAGGTGGCCAAGAAGGCCAATGGCATCCTGATCTGTTTCAGGAATAGTGTGGCCGGCAGGACCAGGGAAGTGATTCTTCCCCTGTGCTCAGCACTGGTGAGGCTGCACCTCAAGTGCTGTGTCCAGTTCTGGGCCCCGCATTTTAAGAAAGATGTTGAGATGCTTGAATGCATCCAGAGAAGAGCAACAAGGCTGGTGAGGAGTCTGGAACACCCCTCAGCCCTAGGAAGAGTGGCTGAGGGAGCTGGGGTCGTTTAGCCTGGAGAAGAGGAGACTCAGGGGAGACCTTATCACTTTCTACAACTGTCTGAAAGGAGAGTGTAGCCAGGTGGAGGTTGGTCACTTCTCCCAGGCACCCAGTGACAGAACAAGAGGACACAGTCTTAAGCTGCACCAAGGGAAGTTTAGGCTAGACATGGGGAAAAAAATCTTCACAGAAAGAGTGATTGGCCATTGGAATGGGCTGCCCAGGGAGGTGGTGGAGTCACTGTCCCTGGGAGTGTTTAAAAGAAGACTGGATGTGGGCATTTAATGCCAGGGTTTAGTTGATGAGGTGGTGTTAGGTCATAGGTTGGACTTGATGATCTCAAAGGTCCAACATAGTTGATTCTGTGTGATTCTGTGTATCCTGGCCTGTGTAAAAACATATACAAATCCTGTTATTAGGCTCCAGTTATGTTTATTATGCCACAAGAATTTTCACCTTACGAATGTGTTCTCTGATAGTCTACCACAGAAACAAAGAGAATGTTATTCTAGCTCAGATTTTTTTCAGTTCATGTAACATCCCACTTTGGCAGCATCTGTTCAAAATATGAGCTGATATTTTTACTGGCATTAAAACTAGTACATACCTTTCATTGTCTGCAAGGTTTCTTACTAGCTTAATGTACAGTTTATGTATTAAGTTGTCTTAATATATTTAAGTTGTCAGACTTAAATATATTTGTCGTTTATATATTAATGCCTTCTAGTCTTGAGAGAAGTGTGTAATACAGATTATTTTTGTTAATTCCCTTTAACTGTTTTTAATTAATACTGTTCTATGCAAGACCAAATATCAGTTGGGGTGCACACACTATTGCTATGAGAAGGAAAGTTTATTTTTATCCTTTGCTTCTGGTGAAATGCTACCTGCTCATCAGCACCTTGTTTTGATGTTGTTTGTAGATAATAACTTGTGTTATTAAAAGTATAAAACATGGAGCATTACTCAACTTATTCTTTCAACTTCCGGGTTAGATCAAGAAAATATTTATGTGCTAAAACAAGTTTTTAATGCTACAGTATATCTTCCATAACATGTAAGAGTAAAACCAGAAAGCTGCACAATTTATTCTTCTCGTGTTGTTGAGCTTTAACAGCCTTCAAGGTTTGACCTTTCTGGATGTCCTAGAGTGTTACTATTCTTTTGTTTCTGTTTGCTTCTATCCATATCAAGCAAAGAATTTGTTTTAGAAGACCATCAACCATAGTTTTGTTTTATACATGTATTTGTTGAAATTTTTATGTCATGACAGAAAACTTGTAATTAATGTAGCTGAAGGTGTCTGTCTTTCTGCCCCCATGTTTGTGCATTTTTATTTACTTACTCATTTTTTTCTTCATCTTGAAACTTTTAAAAGATGGGTCTCACTGTGTCTGTGTAGTTGGTTTGTGATTGCAGCTAAGATTCCATGTAAACAGACACCCTTTCAGTGACCCTTACAGAACTAAAATTACAGCTTTTATCTTTCCTTTAGATAGTTTACAATGTTGTGTTCTTCCTTCTTCTCTTAGTCTTGAGACCACAGATTCATTTTTACATGATTAATGTTAGTTGTGTAAGGGAGAAGTTGCATAATCAGGCCTTCTATCTGTGTACATGCATTCACACATTGAGGTTTAATTGCTTTGTTCTCTGCATTTGTTGATAATTCAATCAAGGTGAACAACATTACAAGACAAAGAAATGGAAATAATAAAATAAGCCAGATGTTATTTCTGTATTGAAATGTAGAGTTTAATGTTTTCCTCTGTTCATGAATAATAAAGAAAGAAAGAAAGAAAAGAAGCTTTTTTGGATAAAAAGATGCTATTAGGATATTATGTAACATTTACATGTATATTCATAAGAAATTGATCAGAATGTAATCAGATTTTACTACTTTACTTATTATTAAATTTTAATTAGGGTGCCAGAAAGATATTTTATTATTACTCTTTTATATGGTAGATGTTATTTGTCATCTGTGTTACAGAGAGTCCTTTCTTTTTTTTTCCTCATTGAAATCTGATATTTTTGAATGAGAAATTTTGGAGGGCAGGAGAATACATTAATCTTTTGGGAAGTGACAAAATTGATCATTTAAAAGTTTTCTTTGGAATAGGATTGAAAAGGAAATTAAAAATAATGTGTGTCCTCCCAGGGAAATAAGAAAAGTCATTGAACATGAAAATGTTTTCTGAATCAGGGGGGACTTTCACATGTGCTTGTATGTTAAATTGAATGTCAGTCAGCTGTCTTGGACCCCTCTTCTCTCTCATAAGCATCAAAATTCCTCCAAGTACGTCCCTGAACAGATCACAGTGTGCTCCTATGAAATCCAGGATTGTGATCCTACTTTTTGTCTTGTTCCCTTCTCTTGGGATCTTAAACTCCACCCCCAGGCAGTTTTTGTTTGTAAGTATCAGATCCAGCAGAGCATCTTTGCTTATCAACTTCTCAGTCATCTATGTCAGAATACATCATCAGTGCATGTGGGAATCTCATGTATGATTTGTGTCCTGCTGTGTTGACTCTTCAACAGATCTGGAACAACATAGCTGATTTCATTCCAGAATTATATGAGATACTTTGGCAGTCTGACAAAATTCGAGATTTTGTGGTTTTCTTTCTCATGGTGCACCATGGGAAGCCTAATGGGAGCCAGATAGTTATGTGACTTTTCAGTCACAGATTTCATCAACATCTCAACAGGCAGAAGGTGCTACTTGCAAATTATGACTATCCAACCTAAAGAAAAAGTAATGGTCATGGTATGAAGCAGTTCATGAAAACATATTAATTATGGCATCTTCAGTTGCCTTCACATTGCAAACTATTATTGTGCTATCAAACAGTTTTTACAGCAGCTTAAGTAGATGTTCTAGTAACTGACCTGCTAGTATCACTAGTAGCAGGATGTGAAGGATTGTTATGATCTGGTTATTAAAATTATTAGAAATGCCTCTGTCCAAATCAAGGTGGCAAACCAGACCATATGCCAAAGTCAATAATATGGATTTTATTTAACAGTAAATGTGAGGCAGAGAGAGAGAGATAGAAAGAAATAAGAAAAAAAAATGTGGGGAAGGAGAGGAGGAAGAAAGAAAGTGACAGAGAGAGATTAATAGAAAAATTATCACTACTCCATGGAACCTGGCAGTGTCCTGTGGGTCTTCTTCTCACCTTATTAGTGGTGAGGGTACTGCAAAGCATAGAGTCCAATGGATTAATATATGTTCAGGATATGCCAGGCACTTCCACTGAGGGGGAATGGTGGGGGGAGCTTTGTAGTATCTTGCAACAGACTTTGGATTTGTTGCCTCACTTGGATCATGTGCAGTCCTCTGGTGGTGGAAGGCCTCAGGAATGAGTCTGGGAGTGCTTTGAAAGTCTTTGATGGCTTATGATCCCTTTTCAGCTGTGTCTCATGTGAATGTCCTGTGTGTATGTGGTTTTATCTGAGTGGAGGTTTACTCTATTGTCAAGAGATTTCACCATCACACCCCCAAAACCCTTGTCCTCCACCACCACTTCTCCTCAGACCTGAGGTGATTAGACAATAGTCTTATCTCAAGTTACCCTTCACAGTCCAAATTCCAGTCAGGAAGCATACTGGGGAAGGGGAGTGCTTTGCAGACAGGTAGTTGCTTCCTTGCAGTTTCACAAAAGGGCTTTCTATGATTTTGACGATGTTTAAGACATGAACAACATTTTAGTCCATCACAAGGACACGATTTTCATGGGTCAAATTTCTTTATATTCAGTGCTACTAGTGTGAGAAGACTCTGCTGCAGAATTTGGTTATCCGGCAATTGCTGAGGAGTGTCAGGATGTCAGACAGCTCCCCTGAGAATTTATCTGATGCATCAACAGCAAACCAATATTAAAATTTCTATTCCCCTGTTTACTGGCATGCAGAAACATGATTTGACTTTACTGTATAGATTAATAGGCCTGAAATGATGAGAGAATCATCACTTTTAAGAAGATGCTGTGGGGTAGATTAAATAATTTGCCATGCTCAAGTTGTGCAGAACTTTACTCACATAGGTTTCCCAGCTATACAGAAATGAGAAACCTGCTTCCTGTTTTTCACCCTTTGCTTTGGCAATGTTTGTAAACAGTGTTTTCTCTGATTATGGATATATTGAGGAACTCACATTTTTATACATTTACTTGATTCTTTGTTTTGTCCTGTAAGTATTAGTGGTGTTGGTGCTCTGCAGCTTTGGCTCAAGAAATCTTCCCCTGAGCACTAAGCATTGTTGCAAACAATTATTTAATTGGTTGAAAAAAGTTGAACACATGCTTTTGGAAGAAACATGATGGATTGCCATGTACCAAGCCAGAATTGTCTGTGCAGTCTGTGCCCTGAATTATAGTTTAGTAGTATGTTTTCCTCACTATCCTCAAGATTAAAGAGTTTATGAGAAATCTGAGATCTCTCTGAAGTTCTCTGCATGCAGAACTTCATAATAGGCAGCTGGATGTCACCCCCAAAATCGTACTGCTCAAGTTATGAGTGCTCATATTCCTATCTTCAAGATAGGGTGCACTATTGATACTTTTATCTTACATCTCAATGAACTTGCAAGGTATGGTATTTTGCATGCAGGAGATTTGACTTTGTGCAACTTTAAATAAAGTTTTCTTATCACAACTCTTTTAAATTTAAATGAATTTAATAAAAAAATTAAGTGCAACTTATAGAAAAATGTGAATGATTTAAAATACTGCATTTTTAAAACAGAACTTGTTGGAAAAAGGGTTAAAGCATAAACTAAACAAGTTTAGAAACGTGTCTTGCCTATACATTTTTTTTCTGTTTGATTTATTATGTAGACATGTTTGTGTGGCTTTCTATATGGTTACTCTTTTAATGAATAGATTGATAAGACTCCAGGAGTTTGATGATGGACTTCTAGAACTACTTGCTCTTACAGGTCATAGTATTGGATGGAGTATAATAAAATTGATCTTTTAGCACTATCATGTTATGCCACTTTTAAGATGTTTTTTATCCTATGTTAATTTACACTAGCTGTTTTTAATGGATATTTTTTGTGAGAAGTAAAAGCTTTGCCGAGTTGGGGCTTTTGAGTAATTTTTCCTAACAAGTCATATCAAGATTTTGTTCAGTCTTAAGCCTCAGATCATGTAATTTCTCTGCCCTTTTCCTTTTCAGACCAAAGAAACACCTTCCAACCCTTTCTAGCTTCACTTTAAATTCTCCAAACATAACCACTTTGTCCTTCCTATCACATTTTTCATATTTGGCAGATGTTGGAAGACTGCTAATGATTCTGTTCTTCATGGTCACCCTGGCAAATATGCTGGGTCTGTAAGTATGGAAAAAAGCCGTAACTTTGGAGGGTTTTTTGTTTATTTTCCATGACCAAAAAAAAAAAAAAATCAATTTTTTTTCCTTCCTTTTGGCTTTTTCCCACTATTAGGAAAAGTGTATTCCTGTTAGTGTTATTTCTGTATTTTGGTGCCTACCTGTTTGTTAATTTTGAGGACTTTGCCTGGAGATCTTGGCTGCAGAGCATCTTTGAATGTTGCAGAAGTGCACTGACTGCAGCAAGCTTGGATGAGTAAGGATACAGACTGCACTTCTTCAGGAGTCTCTTATGTCAGAGAACTTGGAAATTATTTGTAAGAAGAGAAAGCAGAAAAGAGTTAGAATACATTAGCAGGATATAGAGAGATGTTATATTATAAGTACTACTGGACTCGTAATATACCTGTGAGAGGGAGCTCTATCATATAAGAGTCAAAGCAGAAATACTCTGTGCCTCAAAATCCCATATTACATTTCCTTGTACGAAAAGATATACTGTACAGTGAGTTGAGTTTTGCAATTATTTTCTTAGAATAATAAGAATTAACATCGTTCTTCACATCTTCTATCTCTGTTTTTGTGCTTTTTTATTTGCAGATAAGTGTATGCCATTAAACGTGTCCTAAGAGTTTACTGCTAAAATGCTATTCATGCTACCTGGTAAAGTGGCTACATAAAATGCTATCAAGTATATCTTATAAAACGCCATGATAAAAAACTGTGGAATATACCTCATACAGGGATGATACAATGCTATGAAATGTACCTCATAAAGGGCTATGAAACCTACATCTAGGGCACTGATTGAGCTGTGAAGCAAATTAATTTGAATGGGACCTAGTTTTGCAGTACTCAGACATATTTACTTAGAAATTAGTGTAATTCTGATCTCCCAGGCAGAAGTGAAAGAGGAAGGACAGCTCAAAGTCATAATTTTGAGCACATTAAGAGAAGAAAAAGCATGACAAGGTGCTTGTCTAGGAGTGAGCTGGATCAGGAATTATAAATAGATAGGCAGAGTCAGACAACACTGCAAAACACATTGTTCCTGTGACAACATAAATCAGTTCTTCAGATTGACCTAAATGCATTTTATCCCATTCAGGCAGGAGGAAAATAACCTTAAAAATACCAGTGTGTATCAGCACATCATGGATGTTTCATTTGGCAAAAAAGCACACTTTATTCAATTATACTTTATTTTTCATATTACACATAAACAGTAAAAATTAGGGTTAACTTAACACAAAGGACACTGTTTCAGACTTTCTTCAGAAAATACAGTACCTGTGTTTTGTAGCTTCCTTAGAGTCTGTTTTTAGAATCTAAAGTTGAGAAAAAAATTAGGACTTTTAAGAGAAATCTCAGTGCCAGGATGATAATGG
>WEIV01016031.1:1631-40157 GCA_013390005.1 Calyptomena viridis | reverse complement strand
TCATCTGTGATCCTGAGGGGAACGCCTGTGATCCTGAGGGGCTCACCTGTGATCCTGAGGGGAACACCTGTGATCCTGAGGGGTTCGCCTGTGATCCTGAGGGGTTCGCCTGTGATCCTGAGGGGGCTCATCTGTGATCCTGAGGGGGCTCATCTGTGATCCTGAGGGGTTCGCCTGTGATCCTGATGGGAACACCTGTGATCCTGAGGGGGTCGCCTGTGATCCTGGGGGCGCTCATCTGTGATCCTGAGGGGGCTCATCCGTGACCCTGAGGGGTTCGCCTGTGATCCTGAGGGGCTCATCTGTGATCCTGAGGGGAACACCTGTGAGCCTGAGGGGCTCATTTGTGATCCTAAGGAGATCCACGGTCCCGCGGGGAGGGGCAGGCATAGCCCTGAGGTTGGTGCCTCTGGCCAGGATCCCTCCTGTCCCTCGCCGTGACCACATGGTCTCTCCGCCGAGCTGCCAGAGGAATTTTCCGGCTTCATTCCGTCCCTGCAGACAGCGCGGCAGCCGAGGTACGGACATAGCTCGTCCTGTGCTATTCCTGTGTGAAACTGCTGTTTGTTTCCTTCTTTGCCTTCCCAAAAGCCTGGCGGATACTCTGGCACGAGAAGTCTGTGCCGGCAAATTGCTTCCATTTGCACATGGTCTTCCTGCACCATCTTTAATATACGCTTCTGCCTCTCAGTGCTAGAAGCCTCCAGGAAAAAGAGAGGCGGGGGGATAGCTAGCAAGCATGGGAAGGGAAAGAGCAGAAAGGATGCTTGAAGGAAGGTTAAAAGAAGCAGAGAAGTTAGTTACTGAGGGGACGACCTCCAGAATTTGGTTTTTTCCTTGGTCACACTGATGATTATCCAGTTTCTTTGTGCTTGAGTCCAGGATGCTCCTGTTTCTGTTGTTATCTGCTGGTTTTACATATTCCAGCCCTGCCTCTGGGGGATGTGCTGCCTCAGGTTAATTAGAAAGCACCCTCCTTTACATGCTGCTGTTTCCCTAACAATAACTGGCTGCCCCAAGTGTTCTGCTGCCCCAAGTGACAGCCTGCTCTTCGTCAATGGAAAAGCTGATCCTGACGGTACCATGTCAGAGGAGGTGGTGCTGAGCTCTGGTCAGACGTGGTGTTTTGTTCCTCTGGCTCACGAACTCACACTGAGTTACTTGAATAATTTATCTGGGAAGTAAGTGGCTTGGAAAAGATATCATGCCTTCTATTTTGCAAACATCATCTATCAGCCTAAAATGAATAAGTTTATCAGTATCTATTTATTAATCAGGACATTCTGTAGCATATTCAGGACTTTCGGTATGTGACACTGTTTCTTAGGGCTAAGAAATTCTTTGTATGACATGAATTTTCTCATTTCTCTCTGGTGATGCTCTTCTCTAAAGCTTTTTTATTCTTGAGTGCTTTCATGTCCCTGTCTTACTCTTGCCCCCTCCATAATCCTGCTCTGCAGATCTATCCTCGGGGATGGAGGGCATGCAATATCTCAGTCAGGGATCTTGTGACTTTTGCACAGAGAACTGCAGAACTGAGATGCTTTTTAATCGATGTCCAGCCAACAACACAAGGGAAAAGTTGAATACCTGTCCTCCATGAGCTGGGAATGGATGAGGGATAGCAGTGCTTTGCAAATGTTTAACAACTAGATACTGCTGATGTATTTGTTCTCTCCCCACTAATATGTTCTATCAGATCATGGTTATGGAATCCAGATGTTTGTGCAGTAAATCAGTAATAGTGATAAATAATAAACATTTAATTCATGTGGCTTTAACGTATTCTAGTTCTTACTGGATTCCATTTAAAAGCTCCTTCTTTTTTATTGACTTAACCCAAATGTTATACCCAGTTGTGCTGTTAATGGTAAAGAAATTCCATGTGGCCTAATCTAGTTAATTCAGTCTGGATACCTGATCATGAAATGAATATGTGGTAATCAGTCATCAGTTTTCTGGCATAGGCAGTGACAACATGTATAAATCATATGGCCTTTGTGAGAGGGTAAATAACTTCCCTGTAGAGCCCTTTCTTTGGAATCAGATAATTATTGCCAGACATTGTTTTCTGAACAAGAGCTTGCAGCCAAATTGGTGAATGCTCACACGTTTTACATATTACAACAGCCCCCATCAGCATTGGTTTCTGCTGATCATATGTTCTTTTCTTTCCTTAATATAGAATGTTTTGATACTAAGTGAGAATTTATAAACTGATGCCAATTAGCCACAACTTCATGTAGGCTTTTAAATTTTACCAGGTTAATGCATGATCAAACCTTTTGTGATACTGGAAATACTAAAGCTATGCTGCTACTTGAGTTAGTTAGCAGAGGCTTTGCTCCCAGACTGGGCAACCTGGATCTAGGAAAACTGTGCTACTGGGAGAGATACATGACCCTCTGGACAGAGAGATCTGCTGGTTGGTAGGTTTTGCTCAAGATCAAGTGTGGAGTGATTGTGAAGAATTCACATATGTGGTCTTGTGTTTTAGGCGTGGTCTGGCCTTCTGAAATGGCTAAAATGACCAACATTTACTTGTTTCAAGGGTGGAAAAGGACACAGTGGTCCTGTTTGAGGAGAAATCTCTTGGTAGGATCCAAGCTGATGTTATCACTCGAGCCTTTACCACAACTATTCCATTTATTTCTGAATACTGTTGTGAGGCAGATGATTTTGCTGTTCCACTTGAAAAGCTTGTTCAAAGGAAAATAGAGGGCCAGAGTGCTGGCTGAAGTCCTGGCCCTGATGGGCCTGAAGTTCTTCAGTGTTACCCTTACAGAGGGTTACCCATAACCTTTTGGAAACAGCATTTAATCTGAGCACATAGTCAGGCTTTTTGTTTCTTCTTTGCACTGTCTTAATAATTTAGAGGTTGTTGTACCATCCATCTGACTGTCTGCCTCTGTTCTGGCAAGTGCTTTCACAGGCAGTGAAAGGCACTAGCATGGCTGCCTTTTCCAGTGAGGAACAATCCCAGGATAAGCTCTGCCAAGGCAGCACATGGAGACAGGGACATGCCTCAGTGGGCTGAAACTCGGGCCAAGCTGAGCTCTGTGGTGTGGGCTGTGTGTGGCACAGTGCTGTCCTCCAGCAGGGATGGCTGCTGGGCTCTGTACATGTGTTCGTGTTGTCTGGACTTTACATTTGTACATTTAAGGACTTCTACAAGAAAATCTAACCATACATCCACAGGGGCAGTGTTGGGGGGAACAATTACAGCATTAAATGAAACTTTCTGCTTGCATGCCAACACAACAGGCTTTACTGCCTCCTCATCAAGTGATCTGCCGTTTGTTAGCTGTTCATTGTTGGGGGTTTTCTGCTCTAGGCCCATTCTTACTTTTGTGTATATTTTAGTCATTTTGACAAGGGAAAAGAACTCTATTAAGTAGAAGCACTTACAATTCACATTGACTGTAACATCTGTGGCAGGACTAGAATTACAAACCACATCAGCATATTTCTTTTTTTTTTGTTTTCTCTCTGTTTGGGAATCTCATTAGCTGTCTCATATTTTTGTTTGTGCATTATTTCCCCCCCCGCCCTTGGCTTCTTTGTGAAAACAAATTGTTTCATCTTTATTCTACATTCTTTGTGAAGGTGGCCTGCAGATCTGGATTAGCCAAACCCAAAGGAACTGGCCATGAGAGGATGTGAGGCAGTCATCTTCTTGCATGGGGAGGTGGGACAGGGGGGTGGTAGGTGGAAAGTTGTGTGTTGCTTACAGCAGCCCTTGCCTCTACCATTCACTTCTTTGGTAGTCCAGAGCTGCCTTTTGTGTGGTAAAAGTGCTTGTCCATGGTGTTTTCCCCTCAGCTCTTCTCAGATGTTCTATTGTTTTTTTATTAAGCACAGACTTTGTCTGTAAGGTGTCTGTAAGTGCTTTCTGCACTTCCACAGATTCACTCATACACTACCTTCAGTATTTAAGGCACAAGTTTTTGTGACTGGAATGATGCTGAAATGTTTGAAAAGCTGGAGGGCAAGGGTTGGAGAGGATGAGCATAGGGGATAAAGACAGACAAGCTGGTGGTTGTGTCAGGATTTTTAAGGGTAGGATGGAACCCAAAGCTCTTGTGCTTTTTTGTGCTCGCAGCAAAAACACCCTCACTGAAACCCAGGAGCTGTTCTGTGGGTGCTTCAGTAATTGTAGAGGGATTGTGATTTCCTTCATGCCCCTAAAGAGGAGTACATAGATGCTTCCATGCTCTGAACCACACCCCAAAAAATGCCTACCACCATCTGGAGACAGAGGCTGGGGCAAACATGGGTTCTTCCTGAAGTGTCCATCACATTGGCTTCACTTGGTACAGGGCAACAGAAAGGCAGCACACTGTCCAGTCATTGTCGTAAAGGACATTTTCTCACATATTAGTCCTGGATTATAAGGAAGTAACTCAATGCAGGTTTTGGTGCGAAATAGTGGAGAAGAGCAGAAGCCAAGAGGTGCCCACAGTTGCTGTTCTCTGGTCACTCTGCAATGCTGTTTATAAACAGGTGACCCAGGGAAGTGTCTGGCTACAGTTGACTGGAAATATGCCAAAGCACAGCTGCTGGCAGAGATCATGCTCTGTGACCAAAGAAATGGAAAGGTGGTCTGGATTCACCACCTCTTCTCTCTTGCTCTACCTTGGTCTCCCTGCCATCTTGATAACTGCAGGCATGTTTGACTCATCAGCCATGGCAGGGAGCTTCCATTTAAATGTTGAGCACATGCCAAATTATTCTGCCTATCGTATTTCTTAAGGTCCTTCATGTTGTTAAGTGGTGGTGTGTGGTAATAAAGAATTGCATGGAAATTTGCTTTCAACAGGAGGTCGGTGTGTTTTTCTCAACTGTTTAAGAACTCTGTTGTTTCCTCTCTCTGCAGAACTCAGGGCTTAAAAAAACACAAAACAAAACTGAAACCCATAACAACAAAAAGACCTACCTTTTCTGGAGTTTCGATACTAGTAAATGTTATTCCTTGCATCATGTTCTTTTGAAGCACTGTAGCATTTGTATCCGTGTTCATCAAGTATGCCTTCTTTGTACCATAAAAACACAGAACACAGTGAGCCCCTGCCTCAGGACACTGTGATATAGATGGTGAGAAAGGAAAGTTGGTTTTGCCTCAGCCCTGGGCTCTGACATAATTGGTGATTTTAACAGTAAGGTAAGACAGGAGCTTCTTGCTCTTGGTGGTGTGAGGACCTGCAAACTTGTCTCATTAAGAATAGATAAAGCTGGCTCTCATTAGATCTCATTAGATCTACATTTAGTCCCCAAAAAGTGAATGTTGCTAACTTCAAAAGATTATCCTTAAAGCATTTTTGAAAATACAGAATTGCTCTTTAAAACTATTGTCACCCTGTTCAAATACCCAGTAATTCTCTTATGCATTCCTGATCTACAGAGTAGGCAGTGAGCCATAATTTTGAGGGGACAATGATTTGATGACACTGATGGGGCAGACTGAACTCTCAAACTCCATTAGGGTGCATGAATCACAAGTTAATTAGTCATTTTTCATAATATAATGAAGTTCTGTCTTTGATCCTAGAATTTGTCTCTTGTCAGATTTATTATCATCTCCAGATGGACTGTTCTTTCTCCTCCCTGAAAACTTTCTTATGTTACGAGGTGAAGTTTTTATAGGTGTTCAAAATAATAAGTTTCTTTTACTTGAGTAAAAACTTCCCAAGATTATTTCATGCAAGTTAAGATTGAAAACTACAGATTGGAGTTTCGTAGGCAATTATACACAGAAAAAGATGAGCTCTGTTTGTCACTCTAAATAGAGGGTATTAGAACCTGACAGAATCCCAGTTACTGACTTGGAAGATAATTTTGAGCAGCACTAATCGCTGCTCTCTGAGTGGAGCTGCCAAACCTGTGCTGCAGTGCAGGAGCTGTGAAGGGTTAGGATCACACATTCTCCTGACCTGTCCTTCCAGTCCAGGAGCACAGGGCTTATCACAGAGGGGAGGGAATTTGGATATTTAGTGGAGAGCCCCAGTGTTCTCTCCCACTGTCTCCTGCCTGCACTTTGAACTGCTGGGAGCGATGTCGGGTGTCCCTTCTCCTGGCACAAAGCTGCCTTGTCAATATAGTTGGGAGTTTCCACGTGGGAAAGCTCCTCCATACTATGAATACACTATGAGCACACGCACAGGGGGACAGGTCACACTTTCAGGAAGATGTGGAATGGCCAAGAGTTTTCTTGGATGTTGTTGGGAGAGCTGGGCTGAAGTACCGGGAGTCATATCCAATACTGGCAGAGGCACTGCTTGGGCAGATCCAAGGCTTCTGTCTGTAGGGACATCCACGGTTTGCTCTGGGAGGATTGGAGCAGTATTTCATTATATAGATGATGGCTTTTTTAAAAGGTGGGATATTTGTGGCAACTGGAAATGGACTTCTTGTAGCAGCTGAACTCTTCTTTCCAAGTCTGCAGAGGCTCCCTGCTGTCCTGCATGCAGTTGGAAAAGAGTGACCCACTGTAACAACCAAAAGTATTTCTTGGTTTGCATCTCCAGATCTCTTAACAGTGCTAGAGCAAGCTTGGTTTGAGGAACGAGCACAAATATGGTGTAAAAACTTAATGAGAGCTCAGTGGGAAGCTGTGCTTCCAGCAACAATTTGGCAGGTTTTGCCATTTTTGGGTTGGGGTTTTTTTTGTTTGTTTGGGTTCTTTTAGATCTTTAGGTTGCAGAGGATTTCCTATACCCTAAGGATGCAAAGATTATAAGGCTGATGAAGAATGTGGGGATTTAAATTTTTATTTTTACGTAATTTTAAAATGCTGGGATTGAAGGTACGAGAGAGAGATTTAGGGTAATTGTCTAACAAATGCTATCTGTCTGCTTTATAAGCATTATGGTGTGATTTTAGTGAGCTGCTAGAAAGAAACCTGTGGGCCAGCTCTTAAAATGTGTGTCTGGATTGCTTTTTGCAAGTCAGGAGGAGGCCTGAGTGACTTCAAGAAAGGTGCATGTTGTGAGCTGGACAGAGAGTGGGATGTGACAGGGGACAGTTTGAGGGAAGCAACAAGTTTGAATACCATGCAGTACAGAAGAAAGAGACGAGGAGAGGGAAGGAAGGAGAAGTGCTGTGGAGGCAGCTTGAGGAAGCTGTGGGCAGCAGATTTCCCTGGGGATATGGATAGGAGAGGGCAGCATGGCTGTGAGAGAGCCTGGAGAGGGGAGACTGCAGTGGTCAAACTGCCACGTCCTGACTGCCCCAGCAGCAAGAGTTTTAGTTGTGAGACTTCAGAAAAATAGATTGCTTCCATGTTTTTGTTCAAGAGTTCAAGTCCCTGTTTAGGCATGGCCTGTTTTCAGTAGTCCTGTTCATTCGTGGCTGCTGATAGAATGTGTGGGGAGCCAGACCTGGGTTGCTTTTGAATTGCAAATGAAGAAGTGATAGATTGGACATGAATCTGTTCTGTTTCACACACGTTCTCAGCGAGGAGCACAAAGCCTTTGCAGCTCTCAGCATGCCTGGCATAGTAAACAGTGCATTCAACAGCACATTATCCCACTGCAAGCTACCTGCTTATTTTGAGTTCCTATCACAGCAGAGCTCCTTACAAATGAATCCTGCTCCTCACTGAAAGCTGAGGTTTCACTGTCTGTCAGTCAAAATTATCTGCTCCTTTTAATTACCCCATCCCCTCCTGTATGAGACTTGGCACAGCATGCAGCATTAAAGGAGTTTCCAGTCCAGATTGACTCTCCTGAACAAAGCCCAGACAGAAGTCAGGGAAGTAAGTGAATTTTCTGAAAGGTAGAGGGAGCCTGCATCCTGTGGGAGAGGAAGGGAGCCAGGGTTTAAGTAAGGATTAGGCAGAACCTGCTCTCAAAGGGTGGCAGTTGAGTAAACACCACTATTTCCATACACAGCACTTAGTGTTTTGTGAAATATGTAGTACATTGCCTGCTCTGTAGATCAGCTGAGACATAATGTGGAATATATTTGAGAGCATTTCCACGGGCTTCATGTGAGACTGTTCCTGCTGGAGGGTCACAAAGGTAACCAGTAATTCAGGCCTTCTCCCATGGAGCACCGAGGAAATATCAGGGCCTGCTGGTTGTTGCCAGACTTGAAAACACAGAGGCTTGTGTTCAGCCCTCAAAGCATTTTGCCCAACTGGGACATTAGTAAGTACATTTAAAAAGGAAAAGAGAGCTGAGAAATTACTCATGTTTCCCTGTTTAGAAGTGTGCCAGTGAGAAGGAAAGTGATCTCTGCTCTGGTCAGAACTCGAAGGAGTAATTTCCTTTCCAGGTCAGGGAATTTCCCACAAAAATGCTAAGAAGGAGTTTGTAGAATGCTGCTCTGGTGCATCTAGAGGGAGGATCATGTGTGTTTTCTAAGGCTAGGGAGAGCTGATGCACTTTGCTGGAGGACTTGAATTTTTTTTTTTTTTTTTCCCAGAAGTCTTCAGGAAACCCACATGTGTTGTTGTGGAAAACCAGGGCCAACTTTTATCTTGGGTTCCTCTCAAATGAAGAAAAAAAAAGCTTCTAGGAATGAGAAATAAAATGAAAAGACTTTTGATTTGTAATGAATATTTCCTGTTGTGAGTTTTGGAGGGGCTCGGTACAGACGTAAGAACGTTTCCTGGAGTGACATCTTGTAGATATAAATGCTGAGGTCCTGACAGGACTGCCAGAGGGAATCACGCACAGTTAGCTGCTAGATGTGTGTATGCATGACTGCCTCCCTGCCCTTCAGCCTGAGAGGCAGAAAAACAACTCTGCTCTGAAAAAGGAGAGAGAGGGAAGAAGTAAAAGAGTATTTAAAAGTAGCTTGTGTAAGTGACCTGTCTGGAAGCCTGTCTGCCCATCCATGAGCTGCTGAGTGACTGTGATGCTGCTCCTGAAGTGCTCGAGTGCACAGAGCCATTTGAACCTGGCCCATCAGCAGGTCAGAACTGAAAATGAGATTCTAAATCCAGCTGTATATTGAGGTTGTCTGAAAAACTTTCATTGTAGTCTGATGCTTATGTACAGAGCAGAGCAGCTGGCACAAAGCTGGAGTAAACCCTTTGGATTTCATGCTCTGTATAGGAAGATAGAGTTCAGCTTTGAGTAAGTTACATAAAGGGGCCTTAGACACTGTGCATGGGATAGTGGAGAATTGGGTGGGTTTCTCTTTAGCTCTGTGGGAGAAGTTACTGTCTGTGTACACCACGTGAGCATTGTCAGGTCTCCCAGACAAGGTTTTAGGAAGCTCTTCTCACCCATTCATTTAATCTGTGTTTGCTCACCTAACTAGTCTGAGACAAATGCTTATGTTTCCTGGAAATTAGAGTTCTGATCCAAAAGCTGTTTAAATTTTCAGGCATTATTTCACTCTGTGCAAACCCTGCCTCTCTCCATATCACTGAGATGCAACAGAGCAGTTGGATTCTGTGGGATCTGCCTGTACCACAGGCTGTCAGATTAGAATAACCAGGGTAGGGTGTTTGTGTCAGCACAGCTTCTCATGAGGTGGTACCTGCTGGGTGGTTTCATTGTGACCGAGCCACAGCTCACAGTTCCTAACAGGATTGGACTTTTTGTGATTTTACAGATTTTATTGCAGAAGCTTGTTACCCCTTCAAGTGACAGCTTCACTCATGGTCAGTTTCAAAGTGACTGATTTAACAAATAAAAAAATCCATAGATTACTGCTCAGAGCTACAGGGATCATGGAGTGCAATGATGTTACTGAAGGCTGTGGCTAATTTAGCCATTCTCTTATCAGGCTGTACTTCCCTGTGCTGTTTGCCAAGGGAGTGATGGCAGGAGCTGGTTATCTCTACAGGTTAGAGTGGTTTGCATGGAGTTTCCTAACCTGCCTGGGCTTTAATGAAGGGATTCAAAGCTCCTTGCCAGGCAGGCTTTGCCTCAAGAGTTTTATGTGAGCAACTTTATGTTGGTTGAACTGTAGGAAAAATCACCACAGCATGGGAAGGTTTCAGGCAGCCCAGCTGTTCCCAGGGTGTCCCTGTGCCTGCAGGGTGAGGTCCAGGCTACCAGGGGCAACCTGGGCTTTTTGTTTGCTGTCACATCTGAACACGTGCTCCATTTATTGCACACAGACCGTGTGCGTGGCCTTGTATTAAGAACACACATACACATTATACTTTTACACATGATGATGTAGATCAGTATCTTGCAGAGCACTGATGAGCCAAAGTGAGAATTCCTGGTCACTGGTCAGTGTGAGTGTTGAGCTCTGTGATGAAATCTCTTCCTGTGCACAGTCTCTACACTAGACAGGCCTCCAATAAAACCTGATGACAGGGGGTTTGATGGTATCTTCACTAGGGGAAAAGAAACTAATTTAGGACAAAACCGATTTTTCCACTTGCTACCTGATGAGCTGTGAAGTTCTGCCTCAGCCGAGTGGTGTGAAATTATTACCTTGAAACTGCTGATTAGACTGAGCTCTGCTCTTTGCTACAGGCTCTGTGATAACAGAGAAAATGGACAGATCTTCTGGATCTGGTCTCAGGAAACGCTTGGAAGCTGATTCCTGGTGATGCAGCACTCAACCCCTTGCATCCAAGTAACGTTTAGCTCAGTCACGAATTGCTGTTTTGTTGACCTCAAAGCAGCGTCAGGACCCTGGACCTCTGTAACATCATTTTGCTTTTAAACTGTTCACATAAATATTGTCTCTGCACACTCATGCAGCTGTGTCATAATTGTGAAGTTTGAAATTTGCTGGCAGTCTCGTGCTTGATTTGACCATTTGCTTATCTCCTCGTTAATTAACTCACAGTTCAGTGACAGCTTAGCAGTCCTGCTGCATTTCCTAGCAGGGAGTTGATGCTGTTCTGGGCTGTTCATACCTTGCTATATTTAAACATGTTTAAATAATAGGTTTAAATAATTAATTATTAAATAATAATAATTAAATAATACTTAGAATGTGAATATGTCACACAGCACCAGAGGAATAGATACAGAGGGAGTTTTCCTAACCTGCTTATTTACAGTTTTAATGGAAGTAAGAGTTGTCAGTTCAGTGGCTTGGCTCAGGGATCAAGGAGTTCATTTGTATTCTCAATAAGAACTACAAGATTGCTTCATTTAATTCCTTGCTTTTACTTTAAAGGTTTGCTTCTATATTGCATCTAATTTGACATAATTTTCAGCAGCTGTGAAAAATGAGCTTAGTCCCATTCCACCACCCCCTCTCTGCCCTTCCACTACAGATAGACTTTTTTTTTTTCCAAATTCATGTGCTCCCACTGCTATTCCTTCTGTTGCACATAGTGATGATGTGGCCTTAGAACCAGAATGTTTGGAAATTTGGCCTGGCAAGAAGAACCACACCAAAAAATCTCCAAACATTTATTCTGGTCAGATGAACTTGGTGAATCTATTTGCTTTCCAGGTGTGCAGTTAATGCTGTGGGTGAAAGAAATGGGGCTGGGCCCAGCCCTCTCTGGGACTACACTTGAAGTAGATACAGGTCAGACTTATACCTGTGTTACTCCATCCTGCAGTGAGATATTAAGAAGGGATTGATCTACAACTTTGCTAATAAAAATAGAAAGCATTAGTACAATGCTAAATTGGCAGGGGGGTGGGTTGGTTGGTTGGTTTGTTTTTAATCTAAATTTCACTTTCTAAAGCTAGGATGTCTCTATTTTGTGTTCCTATTTAGTATTGAACTTCTGTTTTATCTTTGGACACATAAGTGCAGTCATTTGTTGCTTTTACGTGAATGAATATGGTATTCTCAGTATTGGCTTTATCTTTTTTTCTGTACAAACGCTTAGTAATCCTGAGCTGCTCAGGAGTTCACCTGTGCTGTTACTGGTCACTCTCTAACTTAACCTTAGGCTATGTTCTAATGTGTTCCTTTTATGCCCAGGCTATTTCTCCAGAAATTACTTCAAAATGTTGTTGTTGTTTATATGTTTGAACTAGTCCACATATACAGGTCTTAGCCACCATTCAGAAAAATCCCTAAGTATAAAAAATTTAAGATGCTTACAGGGCCATAATGACAAACAAAATTCAGTTGGTGCGACTGTGGATCTATCATTTATTGCATGTGTTATTAATAACCTTGTAACCCACAAGTGACAGCAAATCAGAGCCAAAAGGGAATAAAAAAGGACAATAAATAGTTGAAATAAATAATCTGTCCATCATTTCAGCAATAGTGGTTTTTCTTTGCATTGTTTTTCTATCTTTGCTGTTCAGTACTGCTTGGTTTTGTTTGAACACTTTGCCCCCTGCTACTAGGTTAGTTAGAGAAGGTTGAGAGTTGCTTTTTAATTAAATAATGAATTAGTTCTTTTCCTTCCCTTCTGGTTCTGCTTTGGATTTCTATTACCAGAGTAGCCTGGCTTTCAGCAAATCCTTAATTACTTACTTGTAGTTCTCCTGTGACATACAAACTGTGAGCATGCAGAGCACTTGTTTTAGAGCTCTCTTGGAGAAAGCACAAGAAATAATTTGTGAAACTTCTCCCCTCTTCTCCATGGGCACACCTGGGTGAGAGCAGGTGGGCTGAGTAAACAGTGTCTTGGAAAGAGCTGGAGGTTCCTGCTGTGTCCCAGGCATACAACTCCTTGTCCTCTCCCTCCCCATCTTGGGAAGCTGTAGATCCAGACAGAGGGGATTTTGGGTCTGAGTTGGAATGTGATGGTCATGATGGGATTACATGAAAAGGTTGTGTCTCAAAATCATCTCTGTATTGTCCTCAGATATGAAGGAAGTAAGAAAATAAAAGGAAGAAAGACAAGTCCTGACTTTCTGTGGCTGCTGTAGGGTAGAGACTATTTTTTGCTCTTCAGTTTCTGTGGAAAATTCTGTTGTCTTATGTGTGCTCATAATTACTGCATTAATTAACAGACCTGGGTGTAGTTTTTGTGGAGGTGGCCCTCCCTATTCCCATCCCAAGGGCCTGGAGGTGCACAGCCAGTGTCAGAGTTGGCTCGGATCACTTGCAGGGCCGTGTTTGGACAAGTTCACCTGCAGCCAAGTGCCATCTCCTCTTGTTCTCCTGGATGTGCAGGAGAGCTGTGTGCCTTTCCCCAACATCTGGCACAGCAGGCAGCAAGGATCCCCTCTAGCTGTAGTGACCTGCCTTTTCTGTACTCCTCAGGTCGTGCTGGCTGCAGGGCACTGGAGCTCTCTGCACACACCTCTGCACTGGTGGAGCTCTCCATTTTAGTTTGCCAATTAAGCAAAACAGAAATAAGACTTGATGAGTTATTTTGGTAGAGTTGTCTGTCTGAAGGAAATCTTTAAATGTTAAAGGGGCTGGAAGATTTTGAAATGGCCTGTTCTCTGTCGTGTCCATTCTGTTTCAACACCAGGAGCTGATCAGCCCTGTCTATTTTAGGTACAGAGAGAGGAGGACTTCGCTGTCATTCCCCCACACACCCTGGGGTAAGAAAGGGATAACAAACAGAAACTGTGCCTATTTCAAGGATTTTCAGACCAGTTAGTGATAGTTTAGGATACTGAGATGTATCCAAAGCAATGGCTTCATTTCTTCCTCAAAGTCTGTGCTGTTTGCTGGCTGCAGATGAGTTTCTCAGAGCATTCCTGATCCACATGCACTGATTAGTGCTTTGGTCAATGCACTGAGCAGCAGCTGACTTACAGGAGCTGCTTGTTTCTTGTGTTCTGCCTCACAGACAAAAAGCTTTGCAGCCTTAAGTAAATGAACAAACGAGTTGGACAGTGTTCAGGTGGTTGCAAGCTTGGACCCCTGTAGTGAGAGCTTTCTAATATCTCATTCCTTGACACCTTCATCCATAAAATTCATAGGCTTTGCTGAAAAGCTTTTAGAATCATCTTCCAGATGTTAAAATATTCAGTTTATACTTGATGGGGCTGGCTCTGTCTTCAGATTTCTGCTTTGAGAATGCAGTCCTTGCTTTGATCAGCAGCACAAAGTGATCAGGTACATTTATTATTCCACGGATATGAGCTGGCGAGGGGATTCTCATGCATCAGCTGTCTGGCAGAGGGAAAAAAGGCAAGGCAGGAGTCTGACAATGAGCAAGAGAAGGATTGCATCTTGTTCCCCAGTGGGTTTGTCCAACAGAAGTAAGGAGAAAGGCACTTGGAAACTCAGACAAGACTTGCTTCAGGGTGTAGACAGAGCATAACTTTAGCTCCCCTGTGCACATGGACTTTTATGACTCAATCACTGTGTACTCTTGGTTGCTTTACACAAAAAAAGGGGGATACACATTCACAGCATACAGTGTATATCCAGTGCTCACCTTGTAAAGAAACTAATTTTATCAGTTATTTCAGTGAACAGAATGGAAGTCTTAAAAATACATATTTGATTTAGAGTCTCATATTAGTTTTTAGGTGTTAATGTTACCCAGGCAAAAGTGTTTCTCTGAGTGGGAGGCAAGACAACAGCTTCTCTCAGAAATAGGATGTTCCTGTGGGAAGGTCAATCTTATGCCTTTACATCTGAGTCCTTTCTGCCATGGTAGGTGGTAGGAAGATGAATCTTGAGCTATGCAGGTGTTTCTAAATAACATTTTACAAGATTTTTTTGCCCACTCTTCCCAAAAGCTTGTGATAATCTGTGGCGGCGCGTTTCATGGTTTTGTGTATGTTCATAATGTTTTCTGTACAGTTCTGTTATTCCCCAATTACCCCAGTTGCAAATGGACTGCTCCGGTTTCCCTCCTCTTCCCACTTAGTTGCTCCTGGCTTGTTNCCGATCCCTCCTGTGGAGTGACGTTTCTTGCCCTGGTGCCCGCACAACTGCTTTGCTGCCCCTAATAACAGCTAGCTTGGGCACAAGCAGGGTTGTGGGACAACCCTGAGGGAAGGCACTGCGGCAATAATCATGACTGGATATAAGGCAGTGGATCAAATAAAGCCGGTTCAGTGTGGTATGAAGATCTCTGTGTTTTCAGCCCATTTCTCCTAGAACCAGTCCATTTTTGGAGGAGAGGTACCCTAATTCTAGTGGAGTGCTAAAAGGGGATGGTAGTATTCATTTGATTTAATAAATTGGTTCATGATTTGCACTAGAAAGTTGATGGTAAGTGAAATAATAGCAATTACACATTATTTTGTTGTTAATAAACAGCATGAAAAACCTCAACCAAACAACAAAGCACCAAAACAAAGAAAAACCCACCACAATACATCCAGAATTTGATCTGTTTGGCTGCTCCTTTTCAAGGGTATAATTGAACTTCTTTGAAAAGCCTTATAACTTAATAGCAGCAATTCTAGTGAATACATTAGGACTTCACAGAACTGGTACTCATTGCATGTGTTGATGTGTGTTCAGAGATAGGGCATGAGCATGTGTTCTTGATGGCTACAGCTTGCCAAGCTCCAGCTTTAGACTTTGGCTTTTTCTTCCTCTTTTCATTCGTTAATTTTCTTTCTTTCTTTCTTCCTTTTTTTCTTTTTCCCTCATGGAATGCCACAGTCGACCACATGGGACAAATATTTCCCAATTTAAAAATTGTTGGAAGTTGGGAGGGGGTCAGCAGGCACTTGCAGATTTTTTCAGCAGTGCAAGTGCTCCCTCTACAGCTCAGAACATCTCCCGAGATCACTGTGCAGTCGGAGTCCTTTCCTTCAGTTATTTAATTCAAGGACCACACAGCTCAAAACTCCCTGGGTGAGTCCAGCAGTGTGATTGTGAGTAACCAGCTCCCAACAGAAAATTGGGTCACCTCTTCTAAAGAACCTGGCTTGTTTATTCAGTGAGAAAGGGTACAGGGGGGTGGTGGCAGGGAGGAAAGGAAAATAAAAGCTGTAAAAGTTAAAGTCAAATGTTGATGTGAGAAAGAGTGTGACATTGTCAAGTGTAAATTGAGGTGGGCAACTGGAAGAGGATTTCCATCGCTGCCAGTGCAGCAAGGTTTGAACAGGATTGGGAGAGTGAACCCCCAACTCACTTAAAGACATTTGGCTGTATTTGTGAATGAGATCCTGCAATAGTGGTTGTGGTATCAAGGTGCTGGCTCTGGTGGCACCTTTCAAACCAGCAGTCAGTGATGTTGGTGGGACAAATAACTGCAGCATTCAAGTGGGCAAAAGCATCCAGTCTCTTACTCATTTCTGAGGTTTCTTTGAAAGACCCCAGACAAATGGCTTGTGAAAACAAAACAGTGTGTTCTTACAGAGATCTCACAGATCTCACAGCAGCAGTAAGGAGTTTTTCCCATACAAGCCTGCCAATGTGGCTCCATTCAGTTAGAGCCACATTCCTGAGGCAGGAGCATAATTTGGTCAGCAGGGCTCCTAATTGGCCTCCATGGCTGCCAGCACAGCAACAGATAAGGCCTTATTTACCCAAGAGAGAGAAACACAATATTGAACACATCTTAAATACATTTCGGTTCGAGACAAGAAGCAGAACATTTGGGGGAAATTATCTTAACTCATTTAGCTTTGCTGCTAGGTGAAGATGGCAACACTGTTAATTAGTCAGGGTACTTAATAGGCACGTGTGTGCTGTTTGTAAAACCTTAAAATATCGGTGTACTGGGATATCTTCATCATTCTGGTGCAGTACATGTTGAGCAGCTGATATTTTAAGATTTTTCTAAAGAGACAACTCAGTAACTGGTATTTAAAAAGAGTATGGAGAGATGGCTGGAGACGTTAGTTTTTGATAAACTCTGGAAGATAAGGCACGTGTTCCAGGGGAGCTCAGCAAAGAGTTACTTACCCAGACATCCGTCTGGAACCAGAGGGGAAGCTCCTGGGACATCAGTGGTTGCCTTGAAAGCTGGAATGACTCTTCAGGGGGTTGCATGGGACATAATTCTTGCCAAAACAGTGTGACTTTGAGGAATTATAGGTTTGGGATAACAACAACACTGAGTGTATACATAAATGCTTCACAGAATCCTACTTTCTCACTGCAAAATAATGCTACTGCATCCTTGGAGCATGTGCTAGAAGGATCAAGAGCCAGTTAGCAAAGTTCTAGTGGTAAGAGTGGGAATCCCTATCAAATTGGGGTTTGAGATTCTTTTTCTCTGCAGTGATCTGTGCGACTCGGTGCTTTCATAAAGGTCTGGAAGCAATTGTGGTGGCAGCTGGTGAGCAGCTCTGAATCACAGCAGCAACACAGCTCTGGGGCCTCTTTCTGCAGGGGAACCACAAAAGCACTTCAGCGAGGCGAGTTTGAAATTGCACCTTTAGGAGTATGAAACAAAGACTCCCAGCAAATAGGTGACTATATTCCTGAGGCAAAAAGGGGTTGGGTGATTGTGGCAGACAAGCAGTACAAAAGAAATTCTCAGTGAGGGGGTAGAAGTATTCCTGTGGAGTCTGATGGTATAGAAGGCAAATACTCAGGAGAATGAGTGTGGACATACAAAAATACATGGGCACACAAACATGTTTTCTCGCTATAGCATTGTTGAAATGGAATGTATCTGGTTTTGGTGTCAGGATTTCATTTTATTTATTAAAAAAAAATTATTAAGAAACACTAAACCAAACAAACCAGAAAATATCAAGAAAGCAGTCTAAAGGCTGAAGGAAATATTTTGATGTCTGGAAGTCCTTACTGTATATTTATCGTAGTAAATAAACACATACATATAGGGGAAAGGTTGGGGACTAGCAGTCTAAGAGTTGAGACCTGTTCTTTTCACAGAGAAAGGAAATGGAGAGGAAGAGAAAAAAAATAGAGCAGAATGCCTGATTGCTTATCATGTCTCCTGTTGCCCAAGAGCAGGAGATGCTGCTTGTGCCATAATCGGGTGTATTCCAGATCCTCACACAGAATATTCTCATTCCTCATCAAGCCTCAAACTGGCTAATAAGGAACAACTTTAATGTATTCCAAGCACAGGACAATCTGTCTTAGTAGTGGTCTTAATAAAGTCTAGTCAGCAATAAACCCTGCTATTCAGAAGTGATTTTCCCTGAGTGTCCTGATTAGGGAATGCTGTTCAATTATCTGGATTCCAAGGAGCAGCTGCCTTACATGCTGCAGTATAAAGTGCAGAGAGGGAGGGTGGAGGAGAGGGCTTTAATTTTCTTCAAGTCAGTGAAGATCAGTATGTTGAATCAAAACAGATGGAGTGCATAATCCATTAGCAATACTCTTGATTAGGTAAATATTGTTGTATGGCAAAGAGGAGGTGGGCAGAGCAAATGGAGAGGACTCTCCTTGTGGGTAGGCTTTGAATGTTGCCATATTTACTGTTACTGCTGGCCAAGTAAATTTACAGGAAGTGTAAATCCAGTGTCCAAATGAAACTTTCTGTGGTGACTTGCAAGGCTGCTCTGGGGAGAGCAGCAGGGTTTGGGAGTCAGTTCCCTGAGGAACCTTGTGCCTTGTGTCCTGCTGGCAGTGGCTGTGCTAGGGATGGCAGACTGGAGTCTCTTCATTCCAGAGGGCACACAAAGGTTTCACTCCTTTCCTGGGGTGCATTCCTGCAGTAACTGCAAATCAGGCTACACTTGCTGGACAGAGGAATTGAAGACACACTCTGGACAGCTATGAGCTTGGGTAGCAGCTCTGCCCCATGTCTAAGCCCTGGTGATAAGGGCACCATAACTGTTCTAAATGTTGAACTCTGAAGTTCATTTTACTGAGAGATTGAGGGCAGGGCAGTAAGTCTTGCACTGGAAAACCTGCCTTTGCTTATTGACAAGAGTTGGACATGGGTGCCGGACAGGTTGCCCATCAAAAAATTGTATTTAGGTTAATACAATTTTTAGAATAGATTTTTGTATTAAAAAAAAATAATACTTAAAACTACTCTCATCATCCCCTTCCCCCTGCCAATCAGAGCTTCTCCCTTACACAGCTTTTTGGGAGTGGGGTGTGTACAGTCCACATGCTTAAATATGTACTTTGAAAAGGAAAAGGGGGGGAAGTGCAAAAGGGAGGCCATAGGCATATGGCATGCATTTATTCTTTGTGGCTGCTTCCTTTTGCCCTTTTAGTTGTCTCCTAGGATTTGTTCCCATTTTCCAAACCTCAGCAAGTTCAAACAGCCAACTGTAGGAAAGGAAATACATATTTCTATGGCATTCAGTTGGGCTTTCTGCGTCAAGCTCTCTACTTTATAGCTCTTTAATTAATAAAGATGCTCTGGTTGAGAGGCTTTGAGAGTCCTGTAGGAGTTTGGAATTCATTCCCAGCTTCAAGAGACCCAGACACAGCTCTGTACTTGGAAGTATTATTGGAGAATCACTTTTCCAAGTGCTTCCTATCAGTATCAGTGTAAAACCTAAACAAATGAAGAAAATTGACACAGAAATATCTACTTTAAGTAGTAGCAGGTAGAGTTGTAAAAAACCCCCTAAAAGTATATAACATTTTATATGTATAAGTATATATAAAATATTTCTATTGTTTCTTTAACAAAAGTGCCTCAGTTTAGGGATTACTCCAATATCAGGACTGGCAGGCAGGAGGAACTCCTCCCTTTCCCTTCTAGCTTTTAAACATCCCAGTAGTTGAATACAGGAACAGAAAATATACTCAAAGGAACCCCATTAAAACTTCAGTTTTCAGCCCCAAAGCAATCAACAGGACAGACATGGGTAAAGAACAGCAGAGGCTTTAATTACATCAGATCGTGTTGTTGCCACTGTACAGGGAAACCCACTGTGATCTCAGATAACATTAGTAAAGAGCAACTCCCCCTTCCTTAGGTATCAGTGGCACACAGAGTTATGGGATATTCTTGAACAGATGACAGGAAGAGTTGGGTAAAAACGGTTCATATTTTAAAAAATGTTTTGGTTTGTAAGACCGTGACTGGATATTCACTGCTTTGTACAAGTCCCTTTCATTTCCTCTACAACCCATCCCCCAACAGATAAATGAAAATCTTAGACTTACTTCTCTGCTATTTGTTTTCTAGTAAGGCAGTGGAATCTGCCTTTTAAAATAAAGTACAGGGCATTTGTCATTGTGAGCTCCTCTCCAAGAGGACAAGCTGCTTGTAGCCAGAGATTGGAGAAAGTTTCATGGCTTTGCCACAGAAGTGGCATTTCTAAGCCTCACAATCCAAAATTCCATTGTGACCTCTGTAATAATTTTATTTTTCACCAACATCACTCTTACTAGTTACAGGACCAGGCCATCAGTGATAGAATCAGCAGCAGCTCTGTTTCAGTGATGCTTTCTAGATGGAGCTGTCAAAATATTTTTCTTTTAAGGCCCAGTTAAGCACTAAGCGCAACCATATTCACAGATCCAAAATAAGTGATTGTTCTTCTTCATGGCTGCTATTTGTGGGTACAAATAAACAATGGCTACCCAGGAAACTGGGAGTAGCTCACATTCAGAATGATTATCATACTTGAGAAGAGGTACAGGACTCTTAGGAGCAGTGCAAAGGTAGAGAATCTCATTGTATGTTTCTGGATCAATTAGACAAGCTTTATTTCTTCAGAACAACTGAACAGAAGAGCATGGCCTCTATTAACCAGAGGGAACAGAAATATCCTCTCCATAGCTTGCTAGCTCTTATGATGTAAAAAAAAAAAGGATGCAGTGTAGGTGGTCAAGTGCAGGCATTAACTATCAGAATTTTTTCATTATCTCTTAGTTATCTCTTAGTTATATAGCATAACTATCAGAGGAGCATAATTAAAAGCATTAATTTTGTGACTGACATTTAATTTAAGATTATTTTCTCCGTATTCAACACCAAACAAGGCATTGTAAACATTGTGCTGAATTTAAGAGGTTACTTTATGGCTTCTAGTAAGATTTGGGGGGAAAACAGAAGCATAAACATGATTCTGGCTAGAAGGCCTTGTTTCACAGAAAGCTCCTCTTGTTCTGGGGGCTTGGGCAGATTCTTTCCTGGATGGAATGGTGGTGTACAGGTGCTGCCCACCTCATGCCATGCTGTTCCATGTGCTTCAGCAAGGCTGGAGTGGTCTGTAGGACAATCTCACCTGTGCTGTTCAAGAGGCTAATTGACATAGTATGTAATTACTTCAATTTGTTGGCAGGCACAGTGCTGTTTTTTACAATAGGAAAACAGTCCTTCTGCTCTAAGTCTGCTTATCCTTAACTGGAACAGTTCTAATGGGAAGCATAAGGCACCTTACCTGTAATTCCCAGAGTACCAGGCAGACTATCTGAATTTAAAACCCCCCAAAGTGGGAAATACCAAAGCTGATCACTCTGTAAGGTCATGGTTTGCTCTCCAGCCTGCCATGTTTGCATAGGATTCTCTCAGGAGAGGGGGATTATAAACTGTCCCTTCCCATTCCTCCCCATGTTTGGTGCCCACCAGAAGTGCAGTGCAGTGTTCCAGGCCAGTGTGCCAGGGGGTGAGCTCAGGGACCCCAGGTATTTCTCTTAATGTGCTTTTTGAAAGAGTTTGGGTTAGTGATTGGGCCCTTCCTCGAGCTGCTTTTCTGTTCAGTCAACCTATTGAACAGTTTAAACTCTTCAAATGGCATCTTTCAGAGTCCTTCAAAACATGATAGGATGTATAATACATTAATTCCAGGAGAATATCTTAATTATCATTAGGTTGAAAGTCTTACAGCACAAACCATTTACCTGTATAGAAAACACAAAACTAATCCCAGTCTGAATTTTTGAAAATGCAGTGCATAGGGATCTGTATTTTGTACTAGAAATACTCCTTTGAGTTTTTATGTTTCAACTCCTCAGAGTTACAGGGAGCAGACAATGATCCTACAGGGTGAGGGAAATGGGGTTTGAGGTGGTTTTTTTTTTTTAATTCATAACACAAGAACTATGGCAGCATCATCTTTAACAGTGAAGACATTAACATGAACAATAGAACTAGCCCAGAATAATTAATCTGGGCAAGAAGATATTTTCTTCCCTGTGCACAGAATGAAAACAAATGCAAGCAAAGTATCCAGAAACCCCAAAATCAATTTAGGACTCTAATGTGTGTGAGCAAAAAGAATGATCAAAGGACTGGGTGGGAACTAAAGCTTAAGACCCAAGAACTCCAAAGTTTTTATTGATGTGACAACATCTCTGTTTGAAGAAAAATAAAGTTACTGAAATTTACATGATGAGGAACTTCCAGGCTTCCACACATTTTTCATAAACAAAAAACATTTAGGAATCAGTGAACCACAGCGAGAGTAAGGCCCTATCAGTTTTGCAGACTGATTTAAACTTTGAGCAGGAAGGAAGGGAGAGTACTTTGATTCAAGTCAGATGGGCCAGGATGAACTGAGCTGCCAAATTTCATTGTAAGCTTAGGCATCTGTAGTTGGATGGGCATTTAAATAGATTGTGGTAGCTTTACATTAAGCCAAGTCATCAAAGGTTGGGGAATAAATGAAGACAGGAAATAGAAAAATCAAAGTAATGCTGGATATGTTATAAATCTGAGAAGTATTTCCAACCATTTGAAAAGCTGCACATGAAACTGTCCTAAATTCAAGGCCTAATTCTGAGCCTTATAATGTTACCTGGAAAAATTATCTCCATCAGATGAGGTTAGGATGTATGTCTGCAATTCCCAGACTGTCAACTTAGATCTTGGACTAACTTGGTCTTCCTCAGTGGTGGAGGCAGCTGAAGGAACAGGCTGTGGCTTTTCCAGTGGCTTTTTGAAGTTTTGTTTCTGAAATGCTAAATTCCATCATGGGCTCTTTCATCTCCACCACAGGTGCAAAAAACCAGTAACGTTAATTCCAGCAATTCAGATCCTATTTCATATGCAGAAATGAACCCAAAGGCAAGTAATAAAAATGCATACATCATCCCATTCAATTACGCAGCAGTTTTGCAGACATACCAGAAAAAAAATCTAGCTTTCAATATAAAAATTGTCTATGAAACAGTCTAGCTTGAATTTGTCTCCATGGATCATAATTCCACATGTGCTGCTGGATCTGTAAAAGAGGAGAGAAAAATGAACACTCAGTTTCAGCTGCCTCCAGTAAAAACCCCCAAGACTTGTTCTTGTCCCAGTGCCCAAAGAAGAATCCATGGCACAAGTGAGGGAGGACACACCACCAGTCCAACAGGCAGGGGGAAAGCCACAGAAGTAGGCAAATAAAGATTACCATGTGTGTGTTGTCCTGGCATCTCAGCTGGTGTTCCCGTTTCTTTTTCCTTCTGGAAAAGACTCTGGAGCAGTTTGATTTCTTGGTCGTAATCCTGCCATTCCGGAACTATCCGCATGGCTGCCTGCAGCTTGGGCTCTTTGGTCATTGGGTTGTTACACTGCAAACAGAACACACACTTCAGGCACTGAACAGAGACCTGCTTCCCTCTGCTGGGATTAATCTGGTGGTGGTGGACAACATGTGTCTGTGTTTTAGCCAGAGAACAGTCCAAAGTCTCTTTCCAAATTCATAATAATGCCCCCACTCCAGGGAAGAGAAATACAACAGCTAAAGGAAAAAAACTCAAGTGCTGGAAACATGTAAGTGCCAATACAGGTTGAGGTAGGGAAGTGCCTCTAAAACTGGTAGTTGTGTTTTATGGTGATGTAAGAGTGAGGGAGCCTTCCTGTACTCACCAGATCAATGGTTTTTGCTCTCTTCTTAGAGGAATCATCACACCATGTTTCACACCACAGCCACTCCTGTGGCAGGGACTTAATTGGCACCTGGTGGATCATGTTGTTTGGCAAATCCTGTTGTGCAGAACACAAGTTAGTAGCCATTTCCACAGGGTGCAGGGTTGGAGGAGCAACCCCTCTCCCAACGAGAAAAGTACTGAGAGGGTTTTTTCTTTTCGCCAGTGCAAACATAAAATGATGGGTCAACCTTTCATCCCATTCCAAACAAAGTCCTTTGGAAAAAGCCTGTGTACTACAACTGTTAATCTTATCTTGTTGAAATTTAGTCATTTAGCAAACAGTATTAAAGCAGTAATATGAATCCAGTATCAAACCTGTACTGGATGAATTCATAAGACTAGACTTGGCTTGTCTAACCATTGTGTTATTTTTTCTATCAACCACAGTCAAAGGCTTATTTCCAGGTTATTAATCAGTGCACAGTAAAGCAGTCAGAGTTGGGCAGCTCACAAAACAAGTACCCCATGTGCCAGGTATTTGTCTCTGTACATGGAACATTTTATTGTGTTAAGCCGTTGAAGGGGAAGGTGTTGTTTCCCCCCAGCAGTTATATTTGATTCTATCAACACCTGCCTCATTGGAAGGCAGAGGGTAACAGGACTGCCACTGGCATTTGGCTATGATGGAAGTTTGGCCATGAAAGGAGAGGTGCTGACCTGCCACCGTATCCCAGTTAAACCAAAGCAATCCCAATAAAACACACCTGATCGAGGTTGGACAGGCTGTTGGGATCCTGGCTGAGCCCCTGGTACTGCCCCCTGAGTCGATCTCCAGCTGCAATCTTTCTGAACTTCTTCAGATCCACAACATACAGAGCACTACAGGGAGATGGTGCAATTAGAAATGACATTTCACTGGGGGGGATCTCACTGCAGACCCCAACACAGAATATGCTAAAACTATCTCATGGTTGGCAGGACATCAGATGATTCCTTATGAGGCAGGAAAACAGTTCTAACAAGGTCATGGCGTGTACAAAGAAGAATTTTCAACAAATCTATCTTAGCTTTGCAGTCCCTTTGTTAATAATAGATATTGGAAGAAGGAAGACATCTATTAGTTAACACTTCAGTGCATCTGTGAAAGTTGCAGCATACTGAAAACAACTTCAGTGTCCCTAGTGCTTCCAAGAGACCACAGGCCACAGAAACTCAGAGGCAACAATAAGCAAAAAGTGGTTCATGCAGCATCACATACCTCAGCTAGTTTTCTGCTAAGTCTAAGTAGCAGCAAAAACTTCCCCCCTCTATTTCAGGAGAAAAAAAAAAAAAAAAGAATTCTTCAATACCTGATGTGGTATTTTCTTCCAGCTAAATGACTTGCCCAGTATCCTGATTTCCAGAACCTGTAGCCATCCATTTCTCTTCGGCTGTCACAGAATGGAGTGTATCCATAAGGAGCACCATCCAGATTGAAATCTCTCAATTCCTTCAGATCTGTGCGCACAATCTGAGGGAAAAAGACGTTTTATTTTTATTTCTAGAAGTCTGCCATGGGTTATCTGGAAATGCTGGCCAGGATTTAATTAAAAAATGAGCCAACAGCTGAAGGAAGAACTCCCTGTTACATGTGGCAGTCTTTTACATCACGTGTAGGCAGCACAAAAACACAGCACAAAAGGTGTTGTCTCCCCTGCCCTTAAAGCTGAAGCAAATAAAACAGAGCTCGAAATAATCTGATAGGGGTTGGCTTGACAGCTGAAGTGCAAAACTCTTGCTTAATAAACAAGAATTCTCACTACACATGAACTCTACTGTGTTTCTTTGTGTCCTTTCCCTACTGGAGTTTGCAACCCCTTCAGGGATGAAGGCTTTTAATGTCTTTTTGACAGATATGACATTAACACTACTCTAAAAATACCACTCTAATGGGAAAAAAAATACCTTAATCTCTCTTACAAACAGAAAAAAAACTGTCTAAAATAAGAACAGTGTAGCTGGAAATTTATCCTAGGTGATACTTTAGCATAACATGTAATGGTTTTAACTGGCATGGGATCACACTGTACACAAGCCCAAACCCCTCAGGCAGTTTATACTGTTGATAATCTCTGCTTCTCAGTTGCATATGTGCTTTTGAGGGAGGACTTTTGGCAGTCCTCTCTGCATGTTTCCTGTCCTTTCCACCCATTCAGGAGTGAGCACACACACAGCAGGACATGGCCTTAGGCACAAGGGATTTGCCTTGTCCTCCCCTGAAAGCCACTCAGATGTGGCCGAATTAAAAGCAGGGGCCTGGCAGGGCAGGGTGTTTGGTGACTTAGGAAAATACTATGTGTGGTAAGTGATCTGCAGGCCTGGAGAACAGACAGAGCTGGAAAAATGGAAGGGTGCAACAAGAGTCTACTTGGAAAACCAGCTGGAATCACAGTGAGTGAACAAGGAACCAGACAACAGTTACAGACAGGCCAGCAAAAACAATCTTTGTGGGAACAGGCACAAAATCCAGCCCTCACTGGAGCATGTTGCAGTCACAGAATCGACCTCCAGTCACACCTGTGAAGGGTTCAAACTTGCAACCCTTCCAACAATACTGAAATTGCATTCAAGAACACACAATAAAAAAAAAAAAAAGAGAAAGAAAAAAGGAAAAGATCAAGTAATTGCAGTCTGTGTGTCACCTGATCAGCATCCACGAACAGTATTTTATCAACAGCTAATGGGAAGAGCACATCCAGAAAGAGTATCTTGTAGCCCCAGATGATTCTCTGTTTCTCTGTTTGTTGGTGGAGCCAGCGGGGCCATTTATACTGCACAAGCTCATACTGGAAATTGTACTTTTTGGCCATGTAGGGGATGAATTCCTGCAGAGGAAAGGGGAAAAAAGCAGCTTATCTCAGTTCTTTGTTCCTCTGCAGGAAAAATTAAAGTGCATTACAAGAGGTAGACTTCAGTCTAAGGCATGGAACATTACAAAATTAAACAGCACAAAGAAAACTCGTATCATTGTTACTTCACACAAAGACAGAGCCCCAAACTGAACAATCAGTACAAATTGTGAAGCCAACTCTCATAAGGTAACTAAATACTTTGGTATTTTTCCCCATGCTATTCCTTATGAGCCATTTTACAGTGATCCACAGACCAGTTTAAAGGAATGCATTACTCAAATCATAAAAGTTGACAGATGAGAATTTTTTTACTGGAACAACTTGGCCCACTGATGTGAGCTGACATTCTCATCTGGGAGGCATTCCAAGGGATGCTTGTACAGCAGCACCGTTGGGAAGGGAGAGAGAGGCAGCTTGTGGCATCTTTTCTTCATCACTGAATACATTTCTAATTAGTAACAAACCTTGAATGTAGGTGATAAGTAGTTCTTCAGGAACCAAAACTTTAAAGGAGTCTTGGTATGTTTCAGCACAGACAACATCATTATGCTGTCAAAAGAAAAAGAATGAAAGTACTTACAGGAACAATTGCCCATAACTGTTTGCAGTTATGTGTCAGGTAACTGATCAAATAGCTTCAACCTGTTGTAAATTACTTAATTTTATCTAAAACATTATTAAACCCCCCGATCTGTATATTTTAACTAGCCAGAAATATACAACCTGTTGCCTTTCATAATCTTTGAGAACAGAAGTTCAGATTCTTTTTGCAAAGCAACTATGACTTATTCTCTAACTTCTTAATATTATATTGGCTATACTGTAGTGAGAAAATTTAGGACAGCAACATACCATCCATTAAACTAAGTCTATTTTGAACTCATGAATGTTATGCAGACAAAAGTTCCTATGTCACAGCAGGTGCAATATCTAGTGGATTTCTGAATTGCTGGAAAAGCTTTTTTTATACCATTGCAAATGCAACCCACTTTCCCTGTGCAAAGCAGGGCACATTATCACTGGACATCCCTGGATTATAAATTCAGAACTGACCGTAGGAATCTCTCATATAGGTGTCCTGAAGCCACAGAGAATATATTTAGGACATCATCTTTATCCTGTTTCACATCTTCATTCCTTTGTCCTCCTGTGAATCCCCTGAAAGGACAAATATGAAGGACAAGATAGCAAGGGCCAGGTCTATAGGTAAGGCTGCAAATACAGAAAATGGCTACAGCATTGGTTTCACACAGTTGGTCTGTGGGGTTTAGTGCCATTCCCCCCTGGCCAGGGCATCCTTCCCTGGAGGAGCAGTGGGGTATGGGAAGGGAAGAGCAGGTGCAAAGCAGGAGTCCAGATCTCCAGAAACCAAGGAGCCCTATGAGTGATAGCCCTAAATACAAGCAGTCTTTATAATAGACAGCTGTGGAATATCTCAGACATAACAGTATTATCAAATAGCTTTACAGTTTCAAGAGACTTGCAGGTTATCACGGAACTAGTTTTACCATTTGAGAGATTCCCAAAATCCAGATTCATTCTCGCTGGTGCCATCACTTAGTAGATCTTCATTCATCATATCAAGCTTTTTCTGAACCTGGGAAGCATAGCATGACTTTAATGAGTGGAACCACACATGGGGCAAACACCTATGGAATGTTATCCTGACATTGGTTCTGTTTGTACCTGTTTGAACTAACTCCTGTGAGCTGACAGGTAACCTGAGCTGTCTGTGAAAACAGCTCAGTAATGAACTGACATTTTCCAAACAGATTCCACAGCTGCTTTTAGACACCAAAGCCATGTTAGTCTGAATGGTTAAAAGGCTTTTCTAAGAGGTGTTTAGTGAGCAACCTTGATGATTGAGACTGGCAAAGAAAAACCCTCATAGGAACCAACACACACCCCCAAACCCCTCCACCCCCAAAAAATCAACACACCACCACCACCACTGTCTAAGAGGTATTATTGGCCCCTGAGACTCCAAAGCAGACACACAGACAAGGCAGTGAATCAGCAGAACATCCCAGAATTACTCCAGCATAAGCAAATGCTGTCAGGAAGTGTGAACTGGCTGTGTTACAGCCATCACTTCATCACCAGTTGTCCTTAAACTTCTCAGCTATGTGGTTACCTGCTTGGCAACCCTAAAGAGACAGTAGATGAGTAATTTACAATTTTTATGCATTTTTTAAAATGCATTCTCACCTACTCTGTGTGAGACTGATAGAAAATGTATTGCCAGATGAATAAAACTTACCTGTAACAGATAAAATACTGGCTCAATGGACACACGGAATGTTTAGTACTGGCCACATATAGGTCATACAAAACTGCTTTTTCCTGAAGTCACAAGCACAACTGAGCCAGGAAAATGTGAGTATAGTTGTTTCTCAGGGACATAAAAAAGGAAGAGCACTTACATGTCATTGTCTTCTGTATCAAAACCCCAAATCTACAGACTACACTCTATTATTGATACCATAACATGAGCTTTGTGCAGACTGACAAGTGTGAGCATGTGGGAAGGGAATATCAGGACTTAATCAGAGTTTCTTCCCCACTGTTAGTCAAACAGGCTCTTTTAAGAGCAACTCTAGTTTGTAAACTCACCTTCACTTTAATAATTTTGCTCTTGAAGTTATTGAGAACGACAATCACTTCACTGGCTTCAGGTGGAGAGTCTGTGCCATCGTGGCTGAAAATATAGTAAAATATTTTTACTACACAGCAGAAATACATTCATTATTTCTTCTGCACATTTTTCTACAGGTATTAAGCCTTAGAACTGTGAAACAGGCTTGAGATCTGTGACAAAGTAACAAATACATGTATTTCAACACAATGGGTTTGTAAATTAATTAATTTCATCTTGCATAACTTATGTTCAGTATGAAATATAACTTGCTGTTTAATTTGCTGTTCAGGTCACTACACTTTGGCAAAGGAACTGTTAGATTCACATATTACAATGCCTATGTACTTGAGAAGTTTCACAAGAAAAAGACTGAGGTATTTCTTATATTCTCCTACCTGTAGATCCTGTAAATATCTTCAGATCTGCCCTTTCTCAGTCTTAGAGTCCATGCACCAGGATTGGCTTTTAACTGGAAGTAACCCTGTCAAGTGAAAAGAATATTTATCAGTTTCCAGAAAGTGCATCTGCAGAAAAATTTAAATTATGTATTTTTACCCACTGTTTTAAACCTGAAAAGTTACTTGCAAGCCAGCTGATTAACATAACCTTAAGGTTTTAAAACCCAGAGAACAGGAAGAAACCCTCAGAAATTCCATTCAGAATTGCTGGGTTTTCCCTAAGAGACAGGAGTGTGTAGAGGTGTAGCATTTATTATTATTAGAGGTTAGATGAAAGTTTTTCAGAGTGTTCTGATGGGAACAGTGCCATCCCAAAATCTTTTTCTGCAACAGCTTGCCTTCATGAGGGAGTAAAGGAATTTCAAAAACTTGGTAACTACACAGCAGTACACAACAAAAAAGTAATTGTGAAGCTCAGTAGATTGTATTTTATCTACAGCAGGAAGCAGTAACATAATTTATATGTTACAAGATATCTCTTCTACAGAACTTAAAAAATTATTATGTGAAATGCAAATATTGTATTCTTGTTGAAACTTCAGATTCTAGATCTGCATGTTTTCTTCTGTGATTTAGACTATTACATCTATAGAAGATATAAACATCTCTAGTGATGCTTCAGTGTCTCATCCAGTCTTGCACTGTGGCCTCAAATGCTTGCATTTCCTATGTGAGCCAGTCTGCTATAAAAACCAAATTAAAAACTATCCAAAAAAAGGCACAGGGGCACATTCCTGGTCTCTTAATGTTTCTGCATCCCTTGATGTTCTCTTCCCTGAGGAAGAGAACTCCCAGCTACAGCATTGTATCCTGTGGTTTAGCTAACAAGGGACTAAAAAGGACACCTGAGACATTAGGCTTTACTTCCCAACACACACACACACAAATGTGATCACATGTAAAATAAGGGACATCCTCCTTTCCACAATAAGAAACACTACATCATTCTAGGATATACTCTGGCTAAGAAAAGGACAGACAAATAGAAAATGAGTGTAAGTATTTAGCACCAGTGAATATTTTTTTCTCTAATACATTTAAAGATTAAAAAAAAAACCAAAACACGAGAGGCAATTTACTCCAGTTTTTAACTAACATTACATATCAGGAAAACATTCCAGTGCCTTACTTCCTTTGCCATAATTTCAGTCCATTACCTCTCTCATGGCTCAGTGTGGACCCTGAGAACAGACCAATCCCCTATACAGTGACCTTACAAAGGCAGCTGCAGGGAGCAATCACAAGCTTGGACTTCCAGCACCTTTTCTCAACTGAAATAAGCAATTCCCATCCTTTAATTTCTACAGTGTTGGCTGTTCTTGCTGACTCTCTCCATTTGTTCCACAGATCTCTGGAAGAAATGGGTCCCAAAAAAGGCAGCCACCTGAGTCCCCCAGCACCAGTGATGGCCTAAGGAGCACCCCATCTAGGAAAAACAGCTGTCTGACCTTCCCTGGAAAGAGGATGCTTAACAACATTGGCAGCATTTTAAGACATTCCAGAAGACCCTTCTCAGCCAGCTGAAGGGAAAGGAGCACATCCTGAAAACGGTAGGAGACAATACATACACTGCGAGGTTTTAGACATCACTGTGAGAAATGACCTAAGTCTGATGCATTTGGAAGCAGCTGTGGAGTGCAAGTACCACCACACACACAAAACCCCCAGGCTAGAAGGCACTCAGGGGTTGGTTGATGCCAGTGGCTGTGCTGCCTGGAGCACCAGTTCCCGGGGAACACTTACCAAGTTGGCCATAACGATGGTATCCACGATGACAGGGCTGCTGGAAGTGCCCAGTGTGAACTGGAGTCCCCGAGGTGGCTGCCCAGTAGTAATGTCATAGCAGTGTCCTTCCAGCAGCAGGTACTCCAGTTCATACTCTGCAGCTACAACACTGTCCACCTGTAAGGAGCAGATCCTCACTAGCTCTGAAGTGCCAGTTTTTAGTCATTCAGTCATCATGTTACCAGAGTAATATTATTATTAAACAAATACCTAAAAAGCCTTGATGAGAGCAACTCCTTCAAGTGACACATTTCACACAAATTGTTAAAGAGTGGCCATGCCCAAAAGAATTTGCATCTCAACTGGTAATATGCTAAGATAAGAAAAGGGAAGGATGGTTGCTCTATTCCACAATGTATTTTTTTTTTTAACATTTACAGGAGAATGTAGTCTGGCATTTCATAAAAAGCATACGGTGGGTTCCAGAACTTTGTAAATCTGTTTAAAGCTGGTCTCACCTAATACTAACCACTGGAAATAAACATTTTGTTTTGCTTTGTGTTACTCTTACAGTGTGCTATGGTACTGTCAAGAAATTTCTCTTTTTCTATACCAAACAAAAATGGCAAGAAAAGAAGAGGGGAGAAAAAAAAAAGCCCACAAACCTAAAAAACTGTGGTCCCTACCAAAAATTCAGATGTAGCCTGAGGACAGTACATAAGCAGAATATTAGTCTAATCTCACACAGCATCTTCTCTCATGCACATCCAAAAGGACAGTTTAATTGCTACAGCACCAACAAACTGCATATTGGGAGCTGGAGATGGTGCACCTGCAAAAGTAAAGCTGCTGTTTATTTGGAAGCTCAGGATGGCACTTTGAATGCCTGAAGCATTTAATCCCCCGCCTCTCTCAGGCTTTCAATTAATCTAAGGGGTGGGTTTGGGAATCACAGGCTTGAAATGTGTAGCAATATCAGTGGTTCATTTATGGCTTTACGGTTAAGAGATGAAAAGCGAAAAAGTCCTGAACCAAAAACAACACACACAATTTCCCAGTTTTCCAAATAACTAGCACAAGATTAGAAATATCAGACTATCCCACAATACTGCATCATAATCCCAAACAATATCAGAGACATGCAAAAGTAGGAAGAGACTAACAATAAATGTTCAGTGAGAAAGGAACCCATGTTTGTAATGACCGGAAGGCTGTACAGACTCTTGCTTTTCCAGAGGCCTGTTTGTAAGGGGTCTGACAGGATTTTTGAACCTCTGGTTCAGCCATCCATGAGTAATTGAGAACAGCAATCTTGCTGTCAGGGAGCTTAGGTTTCCCTGCACTCCTCCTAGAAACTATTTAGAGGTCTGCAAATATCCACAGTTCTGTTTATTGGCGTTTTAAAATTCTACATTTTCTTTCCTATAATAAAAATAAGCCCTGGAAAAACATCACCATTTAAATGCAATAGTAGGAACATATTGATTTCTCTTACCTCCTCTAAGTAAATATTGTCAAGGTCATACGGGGTTCTGACAGACTCCACCATCCAGCTCTCGGGAGTATTTAGGTTCAGAGTGAACAGTGGAGACTGAGGCATATCCAAAAACTTGGCAATTGGTCCTGGAGCAAAGTTATTCTCTGCTGTGAAAGAAATCTCTGGCTCCAAAACATAGCGATAAAAGCTGAAAGTTCAGAAAGTAAGTGTTAGAACACATTTCTGCCAAACTTTGCTAATATTTCACTCTCGTTGAACTTGCAGACGGCATCAGCTTTCTCTGGCCTCCAGTGTCTCCAAGGCTTGATTTCAAAGCAACAGAGGTTGTGTTGACCTTAGAACAAGTCAGAATTTCCATCTTGAAGGACCAAACAAGAATGTGCAAGATTCAATCATTAAGATTAGTAAGTTATTTAGTTTTTATATATATGAATAAAAAGAACCCAACTTGTAAACCAGCAGAATTACCTCATGCTATCCACAAATTCCCAGATTCTCTTTGGGAATTGATGCTATCATATAAATGAGCTCAAAGCAGTTACTGAGAGCTCCTGTAGGAAATTTGACCATGTTTCTGTGTTAGCACATTCCAACAGATTTCCCTCTCCCTCTCTTTAACCCTGGCATGGA
Source organism: Calyptomena viridis (assembly GCA_013390005.1). Taxonomy (NCBI): domain Eukaryota; kingdom Metazoa; phylum Chordata; class Aves; order Passeriformes; family Eurylaimidae; genus Calyptomena; species Calyptomena viridis. The sequence continues at coordinate 6,863 of WEIV01016031.1, read as the reverse complement.
ATGGCTTACCTTTTCAGTGGCATGTCAGAAAGTTTGGACTGGCAGTTCATAAATACTCTCAGGTTCATATTTATCAATTGGTTCAAAACCTAAAGTGATGAGAAAAAGACATCTCAAAATGCTAATGAGGAGAGTTGATCACTGCTTTTATAGACAGGACCTCAGGAAGGCTCATTCTTAACCCTCCTTTCTCATGATTTGCTTTACCACGTGAACCTTTAACTAGTGGTTTTAAGAACAGTTCCTCACATTCCTTCTGGCATGCTGAGACTTCCTTCCTCAAGGACAGAGTCATTGCAAGCTAAACTGTTCAAAGGGTGAACCTAAAAGCTCTCTGGACAGTATCTGAGCATGATTTTGTTAGTGTGCAGTACAGCCTAATTAGTTTTTCCACTAATAAATGTATTGTGCAACTCAGACACACTATAAGAAGGCCATTGGTCACCACCCAGTTAAGGAGGAAGACAAACATTCCAAAATGACAGAACTGAGACAACCTTTTGAAGTGCATCCCAACACTGCCCACGTACCAAAAGTAACGGAGCAAGTCTTTGAGCATCTCTGGTCACAGGATCAACAATAGCCACAACATCAAAGTATGTCTCCCCCTCTTTTGGTCTCAGTTTAATTGCACTAAACAGAAGAAAATACAATTTTAAGGTATCAAACATATGGATAAACATAGGAAAAACACTGCTATCCATCTCACTCTGAACTCCAATTGCTTCCTAAATGCTGTGATACCAGATAGAGAAACCAGACAGAGAAAAAGACATATGTGGAGAGAAAGAGAGACAGACAGACAAAATTAAGTTCTGGAATCTTTGCTTCCTGAAAATTGTTCAGGACTTTCCTGTTGCTACTTAGTTTGGAGTTTTTTTAATAATTAAATGCAACATAAAACAATGGGAAAGTTAAAAGACAAGGAAAAGCATATTGCTCAGCAAATGCCAGAAATCTTATACCTGTATCGTTCTTCAAAAAATTGATACTCAATTCTTGCCTCTCCTTTTGGCTGAGCAGAAAGAAGAGCATCCACTTTCATTACCAAGTCACTTGCCCTGAAAAGAAGGGAAAAAAAAGATTTGCAGATATTCAAAACACACCTGTGCTTGTCACATTTCTGACAGTCAGCAGCAAAAGAGATGGCAGACAGAATTCAGATACACAAACACTTCTACTACCTCTCTACACAAGCTCTGAAGAATTAAACATATTTAAGGGTTAATCCACCAGTAATTTAAACACATTGCAGCCTTATTACTGCAGGTACCAAAGGGCAAAGCTGTACTTCTAGGCAAGTACCAATGCATTTACTGTGTTGTGTTCATTTGAACAGGTCCGTAGTAAATTCCTACAGACTCAGGCACTTTCCCAGTTTCTTGCTGCTTGTCAGTGAGGCTCCAGCCAACACAACTCCTCCAACTTCAGTACAAGGCAATGGACCAGCCATGGCAGGTTGTACTTAGACACATGTGATGCCTCAAGAATGATGAGTGAGGGTGTAACAACTGCCTCCTGAACCTGGGAGTAGTTACAGCTCCATACCTCTAGGAGATGGTGAGCTACACAAAAGTCACTAAAGCACTTTAAACCAAATAATTTACACCTTTTTACCTTCTCACTTGCCCCCCTGAAGAGCTGAAGAGCTGAGCCTTGAACAGTTCCTTGAACAGGAACACATGTTTGTTTATAGCACCCATCCAGAGTGTACTTGACAAAGTTTTCTCCAGGCTGCACAAAGTCATGTACCAGAGTCCCAGCACTTCCTTCTAAGCCCCCTCACATCTACTTACAGATCTTCTTCGAATCCCAGCTGCTGAATCTGAGATTTGATTTTCTGTCCCGATGTCTTTAGTATGATATTTTCAAGGAGATGAAAATCGTCCTGATTGAACATCTCACCATCCTCTAATGGGCCAATAATCTATCAAAAAAAATCAGAACCACCAATATTAGGTAAAGGCTACACTGAAACAAAATTCGAAGATGTATTTAATTAAATATTCCAGCCCAGTCTCGGTGGGAATCAACTGTTTAGGCTAGTATTCATGTCAATGGCAGCAGAGTTTAGCAGGTAAATCTAGCTAGTTAGAGCCAGAGTCCCAAACTAAGGCGTAAAACACACATGAAGTTACACATGCAATACTACATCTGGCAGGGGCAATAGAATAGCAGGCCAATTGCAGCAGTCTAGCAAGACTCCAGCAAATCTCCCTCCTCTAGCCTTCAGAAGCCTAAAAGCTACCTGGACAACTCTTGCTATTTTGCTGGTGAGAAATAGAATACCAAACTCATCCCCTGAGATCTTTAACCCACTGAAGTGTACAGTAACCACTGGGACTTGCATGGAGTTTTTCCTAACTGGGAAGCAGATGACAAAAGAAAACCCAGTGCTGTTGGGTTTCAACACAGTTGGGTTTCATTGTTTGCAGTGAAATACTATTGTAACATCACTTACGTAATCTAAGATAACCATCATAAAAAGAGCTGGTGGCAGAGACCAAGGCACCTTGGTCAGGGCCAGACACAGCAGCATTTTGCCCAGTGAACTGAAGCAGCACAATCTTTCCAATTTAACAGCCCTTCCCACCCCTGCACTCAATTCACTCATGAGAGCAACTCTGTTGTTGAGAGCTCTGAACTTGTACCAAACACCAGCAACTAACTACACACAGTATAAAGAAGAAGTCACACAGGTCTGACTAAATCCTAAAGACTGCTGAGAGTTCAAAAGGGCTGAGATTCCCTTGTCTGGTCTCCAGACTTGGCTGCTCAAGACCTGCTTCTTTCCCACAAGTGGAATCTCTCTTTTACTGTCTGCTCATTGATCTCACCCGTCCATTGCTGATCACAGCCCTCTGCCCCTTCTTCAGCTTTAGAACATCTCTGCAATATATTGCATGGGACAGAATAAAATCCACCTTGGGAGATTGAAAGGCTTCTTTGAAAATATTGGTATCCATACCCTGAAAGAAAAGAATACTTGACATTGAAATAGGAAAAAATGTTGGCCTCTGCACACTTTTTAAAATGCACCTTTTTGTTTCCATTCAAGAACATCTTCTTATCTTGCTAAAATTGATCCCTGGCCCCCTTTTCTTTGTGGTCTTAAACCATGTTTCTGTCTGTCACTTTCAAACATTATCCCAACTTCTGTTGTGAAGGGCCGTAGCTGCTTAGACTGGTTCCATTCTTCTTAAGTGACTCTTGTCTAACTTTTTTAAACATACTTTGATAAACGTTATTTTTTCTCGGCTTATAAAAAAAATATTCCTCTCTTAATAGCCCAAGAAAAAACTGAGTCTCAATAGATCCCTAAACCCACATCCCTTTTGAATTTTCAAAGTTACATAGCTTTGGTGTGTGTGAGGATTTACTTTATGGTTAGATGGACTGTTGTATTTAGGTAAGTTTACCTCTCAGAGATTAAAAAAACCCAAACCAGCAAACCCAACAGTGTCACTCTCCATTGTTTCAGCACATGAATACACTACACTAAAAAATTCATAGAGGAACAAGCAAAGCATCTTACCCTTGCAAATGCCAATAGACATGCTTACCCCTACAGCAAATTCCAAGATGTCAGCTCCTGCCTCCAGTGCTTTTGCAGTTTCTTCCTTTGCCATCTTGGTGATGAAGTTCTTGGCATTATTGGATGTTTGTGTCTGCAGAGCTGCCCATATGGCTTTAGCAACAACCGTGTTCCGGCTGTTGGGATCTTCACTGGGGTTGTTAATCATGCTAATTCGAACATTATTGCTGGATTTCTGTGTTTAACAAAGCAAGCATTGGGAAAGTTTTAGATTACAGGTGTTTTTAAATGAGAAGAATACATCTACTATAAAAAACAACACAGCAAAAGCTTTGCATTTCTTAACCAGAACATCAGCTTCCAAACTGGGTAAAGTAACAGCATAATGATGAACTAATTTAACATCAAGTATTTAGCTCATGTATAGACACCACTGTGACAGGAATCTCCCAGATAATCCTGTGCTATGCAGGAGACCTAGGACGGTGGCCACCACTCAGTCTGGCAAACCAGAGATTTAGCAGTGAGCTGTGCACTTTCATGGTTCAGTTATCCTCCCAGAACAAATGAGACTGAGCAGAAAGCAAGGCTTATGCTCATCTCCAAACAAAAACACAGACATTTCAGCATAACACCACAGGCTTAAAAGACCATCTTTATTGTTTTAGCGTAGTGCCAAGAGTGAATTCTGTTCTGGCACAAGATGAGCCCTGTTTCAGCCCCTACAAATAAGATGAGGCTAGAAATTAGAGACCCTGCAAGGAGAACCAGCCTCACCAGGCCATACCACCAGAAGAAGCACAACTTCCATTTTTCATGGCTCTGCCAAGTGTTTTGTTAGCACTGCTAACCCATTCCAAAGAAAAAGTGACCTACCTGATGTTTAATGGCATCATACAACAATTGCCTCCCTGAAGGTTTATCAAAATCACCAACAATCCAAAAAGTGACTGGTCTAACAAAGGAATCATCTGCAATTATACAAAACACAAAGGTAGGAGAAATTTGAGGGTGAAGGGAAGGAAAGCTTCTGGTTTTCATCATTTGGAGGTAAACTATGATGCACATGCAAAGGCTTCAAAGAGAGTAAAATTCCATAGGAAAGCTATGGATGAAGCCAAGCTATGAAGCCTGGCAAGACAAGAATAATAGTACTGGTGAATCAGTTTTCATTGGGTCATTTGGAAAACCCACGNTATGCAGCACTGTAATGGGCATAACTGAATCAGTACAGTTCAAATCCAACAAGCAACAAGTTTGTGCTGATTTTTTAGAATTAAGTTTGACTTTTTCTTCCCCTCAGATAGATGGATGCTATATTTTCATGCTACAGCACTAGTTATACTACATATTACCAGTTTCATATGGTAGGGTGAGGGGATCATTCTGAAGACCATTTGCAAACACTACCATGCCCTCGTGACTTGGATGTGACCCTTTCTTACCTTCCCTCTTTAAAAACCAGCATGGCAGTGCTTTATCAGTGCTGGTGCTGAGCCAGCAACACTTATAACTTCCCTACCATTTTAGAAAATAAATGTGCTACAGCATTACTATAATCAGATAGCAGTTATTAAATATCTTAAGTGACAGAAGAGGCAGTGACCCAAAGATGTCAAGCCATGGGATTGCAAATTAATGCATTTTCAAATGAACACACCAAGGTGTGGGTTTAATTAATGCTCTACAAAGGCAAA
>WEIV01016030.1:60313-71951 GCA_013390005.1 Calyptomena viridis | reverse complement strand
AAAACTATATATTAGAAGGTAATAGTTTAATATGATTAGTTTGATTTTTAATCAAATTTTAGTATCTCTGGTCTGTTTAATGAGTTTTGCTACCGACTGATCCTTAAATATTTACTGAAGTCCAAAATCTAAGTATACTTATTCCAGAGCTTGCTTCAGAGCTGGAGCATACGTGGTAATTCTTACAAAGAATCTATCCTGTGCATGCACTTACAAATTAATTTTTTGATTGTTCTTTATACAGAAACACACAGAAAACTAACATCTAAAAATACAAGATTTAATTCAAGAATTGCCTATAGTTCTTTTAATAGTCACACTCCCTCATTTCTCATCATCCTGAAGCTTTATCCACACAGTAATTAACAATTATTTTCCCCATGCTGTTGACAAGACTTCAATTTTAGTATGACAATTCTTGCTTTACAATGAGGTGAAAGGATAATACTGGCAAAGAAAAATGGACTTCTCTACTTGCTAATGACTGTCAAGGATTATACTCCTCTGAACATATTGTCTTATTGGGAAGAAAATAGTCATATGGGGTTCCAAATATGTACTGGCATGTTTATTTTTGTAACACAAACAACTATGAATTTAAGGTGACTTTCTCCAAAATCAAAAAGAGAAAAGACTCCTTCTTGTCTCTAGCACTGACTATTTCTTCCAGTAACTTTAGAGGCTTATAAGGAGCCATGAACAAAAATCACAAACATGGAATTATATTTTTGGCATTTTTATGGCCCAGCTAGGAAAGGGAGGATAAGGCTCAATGAAAGTTACGTCCTGTGTTTTGAAGGCTAAACCTCTAGATTGGAGGTTAAGTGTCCATTTGTGTCATTTCAGAAGCACGCATGTAAAATCTGGATTGCTTGTTTTAAACAGTATTTTCTTGGCTCTGACTGGTGTTAATTTTCTGTTGCTTCCTTCTCCATTTGGTATGTAAAATCTGCACGAGTGTCATATCACACTAGCAACTCTGGATGACCAGCTTCATTTCTGCAATATATTTAGACCAGTTGCTCACAAAGACTTTTGTGGCATCTCCAGGTGGATTAAAAATAATTTAGGTGGGTCCAAAAGTAAAAGGATGAAGGCCAGTTTACAGAATTGTTGCACTACCTGACCTTCTTAGTGATAACTTCCACTATGGAAAGACTTTCCATCCTCTGGCCTTTGGAAATGCCTAGCTTTAGTTAGATGCTGATTCATTTCCTGCAGCATTTTAAACACAGCCGGCTGTGTGTGTGCTGCTGAGGCTTGGTATTATTTAAGCATTGTTTCAGAGACTTCCTGTCCCTGAATTCTGTAAGATGGAAAAAGTCCTGTTTTGCTGTTTGGTTTGGGGGTTTGGTTTTTGTTGGTTTGTTGTTTTTTTTTTAGGGGTGTACATTTCTCTCTAAGTGAAAACAAGTCCTTGGGGACAAAGCTTCTGTAAATGACTGATAAGGAGTAGAAAGGGAAGTGCAGACTCAAAGCATCTAGTTTTTCAGCCAGTTAAACCCCTCCAAGTATAGGGTATCAAAGAATCTGAATTCTACATATAAGAACAATGGGAAATTAAATGTATTCTTGCATATTTTCATAAAGAAAAAGATGTTCTCATAAGGAACGTTAGAGATTATCTGATTCTGTGAATCTTAATTTATCACCTGTTACGTTGCCACAGAGTATGCAGTGACAATGACAGCAATAAAAGAAGAATCCAAGAGCTTTGAGACCTTGTTTCTCTATTTGCTTTCAATAATAATTCAGGCTTTGTGTCAAAATAATGATAAGTATTCCCACAAAGATGAACTATTAGTGATGGGACTTAGTTTCTTAGTTTCTTATCACATCAAAAACAGTAAGTCTTTAATTGTTTTATTAAATATTCATTTTGGTGGTTGTGAAAATATTAGAAACAAAAATATATTACACAAATGGGTTTATAACTTACTCTGTCTTAAGGCAAATCCAGCCATAAACCACATTCCCTCTTGATTAATATCTCAGCAGTGTTTACTATTATTCAACTGCTAGTACAATGTTTATTCTGTTCATTATACTGTTTCCTGTATCACTGTGGTGTTTATTGTTCTTCTGTGTATTTTTGACCTCTAATGTTTTATCTACAGATCTACTATTAAATTTGCTTTTTTTTTTTTTAATGGATTCCATCCTGCTTGTATTTTTCAAACCTTTAACATAAAACTATCCTAATATTGATCGACAGCATGAAGTCAGAAAAGTTAAGTAGCCTTAGAAACAACCTTTGCTCATCAGGTGGGTTGTACAGCACCAGGCCTATTGGAAACAGATGGAGTTCACCTGTCTAAAAGGGGGAAAAGGATTCTAGCATGTAAGTTGTCAAGGCTGATTGAGAAGCCTTTAAACTAAGTTCCAAGAGGGAAGGTGGTAAAACCAGGCTCATCAGAGATGAGCCAAGGGACAGCAGGCCAGGTTTGTGGGTGAAATCCATAGCCCAGCTGAAGTGCATCTACCACTCCCTGACTCTGAATTGCAATAACTACATTGGAACACACTTGCAGTCTTATGGGGACGAGTCAGGGACTCCTAAGGTAATAAAAGCCAAAAGGAAAACACTGGAAAATTATCTCAAAGGAATTAAAGGATGTTCCTCTAGGATAGTGACACAGCTGACAGCCCATCTGTGGTACCTTTACACCAATGCATGCAGCATGTGCAACAAGCAGGAGGAATTGGGACACCGTGGTGCTTGAAAGCTACAACCTTGTTGCCATTACTGAAAATTGGTGGCATGAATTCCATGACAGGAGTGCAGCTATCAATGGATAGAGGCTGTTCAGAAGAGACAGGAGAGGAAGGAGAGGTGGAGGTTGCCCTCTACATCAAGAGTTGCACTGAGTGTGAAGAGCTGTCTTTGAAGAACAGACAGGAGCAGGTCAAGAGTCTGTGGGTAAGAGTCAGAGACCAAGGGAACAAAGGGAACCTCATGGTTGATGTCTACTACAGGTTGTCTGATAAAGGGGAGCCTATTGACCCAGCCTTCTTGCTCTAGTTACAGGAGCCATTGCATTCCCAGGCTCTCATCCTGCTGGAAAAGTAGCATGGCAAGTTGTAGGCAATCCAGGATACTCCTGGAATGCACGGAGGATAACTTCTTGAGCCAGGTAATAGACAGCCCTACTAGCACGGATACATTGCTGGATCTGTTGGTCAGCATGCAAGTGAACTAATCAGGGACATCAAGATTGGAGGCAGCCTGGGCTTCAGTGATCATTGGTGGATTTGGCAGTCCTGAGGAATACAGGCCAGGTAAGGAGTATAGTTAGGTCCCTGAACTTTAGGAAAGCAGACTTCCACCTCTTCGGGGAGACAGTCAGTGCAATCTTCTGGGAGACTGCACCTGGGGACAAGGGAGTGTAATAAAGCTGCCAGATCTTTAAGGAAGCCTTCCACAGAGTGCAAGAGCTAGCAATCCCCGGGAGCAAGAAATCAGGCAAGGGAGACAAGACTGGCACAGCTGAGTAGGGAGCTGCTTGTCAGACTAAAGAGAAAGAAGCAAATACATAGACAGGTGACCTGGGAAGAGTATAAAGAAGGGTGAGGAAAGCCAAGACAGAACTGGAAATGAGCTTGGCAAGAGATACAAAAAATAACAGGAAGGGATTCTACAGTTATGTTAACCAGAAAATGATGGTTAAAATAGGTGTACCTCTTTGATAAACAATGCTGGAAAACTGGTAACAAGGGATGAGGAGAAAATTGAGGTATTCAATAACTCTTTTTTGCCTCAGGCTTCAGTAGCAACCTCTCTTCCCACACCTCTTGAGTGGATGGACAGCATACATTTGTGCGACCCAATGAGAGGCATCCCAGAGTCCTGAGGGAATTGGCCGATGTAGTTGCCAAGTCACTCTCCGTGATATTTGAAAAGTCATTGGAGTCATGGGAAGTCCCAGATGACTTAAAAAGGGGAAATGTTGTACTCCTCTTTAAAAAGGGTAGAAAAGAGGACCCTGGGAACTATCAACCTGACAGTTTCATCTCTGTGTCTGGGAAGATCATGGAACAGGTCCTCCTAGAATTTATGCTAAGGCACATGGAGGACAGGAAGGTGGTTCTGGACAGCCAGCATGGCTTCACCAAGGGCAAATTCTACCTGACCGGCCTGGTGGCCTTCTGTGGTGGAGTGACATAAGTGGATAAGGGAAGGGTTGCAGATGTCATTTATCTGGACTTCTGTAAAACCTTTGACACAGTTCCCCACAATATCCTTCTCTTTAAAACGGAGTTGGATTTGATGAGTGGACTATTAGATGGATAAGAAAATTCTTGGGCAATCACATCCAGAAGGTACTGGTCAATGGGTCAGTCCCAATGGACATCAGTGACAAGTGGTGTCCCACAGATATCCGTGTTGGGACCACTGTTATTTAATATCTTCATTAGTGACACATGAAGGGATTGAGTGCACCCTCAGCAAATTTGAAGATAACACCAAGCTGAGTGGTGTGGTTGACACACCTGAAGGACAGGATGCCATCCAGATTGACCTGGACAGGCTCAAGAAGTGGGCCCATGGTAAGGTCATGAGTTTAACTAGACTAAGTGCAAGGTGCTGCACCTAGGTTGAGGCAACCCCCAGTATCAATAAAGGCTGGGGAATGAACAGATCAAGAGCAGCCCTGCTGAGAAGGACTTGGGGCTCCTAGTGGATGAAAGGTTGGACATGAGTTGGCCGTATGCACTTGCAGCCCAGAAGACCAATTGTATCCTGGGCTGCATCCAAAGCAGTGTGGTCAGCAGGTCGAGGGAGGTGATTCTGCCCCTCTACTCCAGTCTGGTGAGACCCCATCTAGAGTACTGTGTACAGGTCTGGAGCCCCTAGTACAGGAAGGACGTCCACCTGTTGGAGAGAGTCCAGAGGATGGTCACCAAGATGATTAGAGGGATGGAGAACCTCTCCTATGAAGAAAGACTGAGAGAATTGGGTTTCTTCAGCCTGGAAAAGAGAGGGCTTTGGGGTGACCTAACTGTGGTCTTCCAGTACCTGAAGCGAGCCTGCAGGAAAGATGGAGAGGGGCTTTTTAATAGAGCATTTAATGACAGGACAGGGGGCAATGGGTTCAAACTAAAACAGAATAGATTTAGGCTAGATATTAGAAAAAAAACTATTTATTGTGAGGGTGATGAGGCACTGGAACAGTTTGCCCAGAGAAGTTGTGGATGCCCTATCCCTGGAGGTGTTCGAGGTCAGGTTGTATGGAACTCTCAGAAACCTGATCTAGTGAAAGGTGTCTCTGTCCATGGTAGGGGGTTTGGAACTAGATAATCTTTGTCCTTCCAACCCAAACCATTCTATGATTTTCTCTAGCTAAAGGAATCTACCTGAACAAACTGTTTCTGCTACAGGTGTTTTCAAGCCATTCTGCTGTCTCAGAACAGCAGTATGACTCAAATGTTGGTTGGAAAATTAATCTTTCCTTGGTTCTTTTCTTGAAATGTATGTACCATTTTCCCCTACATAAAAAGGATGCTGTCTCTAGAAAGGACCAGGGATGGGCAGATTATGGGTCTATATAAACCATGCAGTGACTTTAACAAGAATATACTAAAGCAATATGCTATTTGGCAGATGCTTTCACTCCTTCTGGTGAAGAGGCCCCAAAAACGCATTATGAACATGAAGTTAGCTATTGGGCTAAAATACTCCCTGCTGACTTTTCTGGAGCTGTTCTGTGGTCTGAGGAATAAATCTCTTCTGTGTCTGTGCTGAGTGTCCGAGAAAGGGTAAAGTCCTCAAAAGTAATGTGTGAGTGTGTGCATGTAAACAAGCCACACCAATGCACCAATGGGTTTGAGAAAAGACCACCAAAGAGAAGTCTATTGCTTAGACTTTGCAAGTCAATTAAAGAGTGTGGGATACCTCAAAATGGAGATCAAACTTTTTAGAAAGCTATATCAGTACTTGTCAATCAAACATCACTGATGCGGATAGACATGAAGAAAGAAAGAGGGAATATGCCATGTTTTCAAAGATAGAGAGAAGAATAAGTCATATGCAGAACTGGTATGGGAGTATATTAATGGTAAAGGGAGTAACTGTATTTTCTAACTTTGGAGGGTACTTAAAGGTAGTATAGATCTTACTTTTTACTTTTTACTTTAACCTCTTAGAGGTTACACCTAAATGTTAAGTGACAATTCTTTCACCTAAATGGTAAAATTTTAGTAAAAAATAAGATCAGAAAAGAAGAAATGGAAGCAAACTACCTTTTGCATGCAAGTCAAGACGTACATCCATGTCATAGGTATGCAGAAAAAAACCCAAAAAAGCATGAGAAGAAAGACATCATATTTGTAGGATATTTCTTTTTTTCTTCTTCTTCTCAACCTAAGACCAGTTATCCAATATATAATTTTCTATAAATCTGCAAGTTACTGCTATTTTACAGTGACCCCAACAGCACCCCAGCAGGCTTCACATCATGGGTGTGGGCAGCACCACCATAGGCACTCCCTGGTGAACACCGTGGTTTTCCTTTTCAGAGAGCCTCAAATCAGTTGCATACTGAACACAATTGGTGCAGTAACCAGAAAAAAATGTCATCAAAGCACATGTAATAAAGATGGGAAGAGCCTCAGCACTAATAATACCAACTTACTAATTAAGTAGTTTTACTCCAAATTGCTAAGCAATGTAGAAACAGCCTGCTGCAGACCTGAGAGAAATTCACAGGAACGCACACAAAGTCCACTAGTCCTCCCTTAGATTAAGTGGTACTGTGTTGAACCTGAGATATTTCACATGAAATAAAACAGGTTTTGCTGACCATCTCTACCCCCAAATGAGTCAAATCAATATAACTGCAGTTTTGAAAGCATCCCTATCCGTTTAAGTTCAGCACTGGCTTTCTTTAATGTCTTTAGATTTTAAATATCACTTTTAGAATACATTTTAAGTAGTACTATTTTATAGTATTTTCACCTACTTATCTATTGGCTATAAATATATGTTTAGGTGATAACTGGTAAAATTCAAGCATACGTTCATCCAGATTGGATTTCAACTTCTCTCTCAGTTGCTAACACCTTTTTACTAGTGACCTCTTCCAGCAGATGTCATTATGTTGTAAGCAACAAACAGAAAGCAGGCAAAGCCTGTACTGCAAAATGGAAGCATCAGAAAATTTGCTCTTATTAATTGAATGTGTACAAATGGAGGGAGTTGCATAGTAAACAAAAACATTAGGTAATCAGTAAGGTATTTTAGATAAGGAGTTTTCACACTCTTCCCCAAATTTATTCAAAACACATTTTCAAACCTTGCAAGAACAAAATTAAGAATCTTAAAATGCAAAACTTCCTCTACATTTAAAATTTGTGTTTGAGCTCTCGTTAGGTAGCTCATTATTTCCTTATGTTTTACATATGGATTGTCTTCAATATTACTGAAATTTCTTATTGTTAAGATGGAGTGAAACTCATGCTTACTAATAAACACATGCTATTAAACCTTTTCAGACAAAAAGACAACATAGCCTAAATTTCATTTCTATGGGAATTACTCAGATTCAGGGACAACAGCAAGCTTGAAAAATTCTGTTTTTTCTGAAGTGTGCTATGTTATTCCTCAAGTGCAAGCAATGCGGAACATATAGTTAGGTACTATAGCACCTGAAACCAATGGTCCAAGTTCTTGTGTATTTGGTATGTGAGGTGGTTGTAATCCACAGACATGTCCTGATTCAGTAGAATAAATTGTTTATCCTGGCATGTGTGTAAACTTTCTTGCCCCTCAGTTAGTAGATTTCAGAGATGACTATATGATTTCACCTCAGAGATGACTACATGCTTTCTACAACACTCAACCAGTCACTGAGCATCTATAATTGCTAAACAAATCCCAGAATACTAAAGTATCCCAAATCAAGACTACCGCACTTACAGTTCAGCTGTAGTGGTATGACTGTGGTGTGATGATCTTTCACAGTGAAGGCAAGAACATGTAGGAAAGAAGCAACATTAACATGAGCGAATTGGAAACATGACAGTCAACCTAAGTTAAGGCATTGCTGATTGTGAATATACAGCCAGACACTGCCGAACCATTACTAGCAGTTGTTATATTGTACTAGCACTCCTGGATGCCAGTCAGAGATTAGGATTCCTGTGGCAAAGTACGTGAAAAGAGAACCTGGAGGAACCTGTGATCCAAGTGAGTAGCTGCTATGTCAAATACTCATTTCACACAACACTGCAGGCTTCCCCCACAGCATTACTAAGCTCTCCAAACCCCAGAATAAACAGAGTAATTACAGTCACTTAAAGAACAAATAATTTCCCTATGACACAGGTGCATGCTAAACTCTTCACAAACAATAGCATAACCTATGGAAGCACCAACCCCATTTTCTGCAATATTGTTGAGCATATATTGTAAAGATCAGAAAATTCATTTTATCTTCAAAAGGTAAGTTCTGTGATTTTAAGAGCACATGTCATTCTTTCAGAGAAAGAATATCCCTTCTTCAGACAAAAGTGGAATACACCACTAATTATGCACCCATGTGTAATAATGGCCTTTTTTTTAACTTATGATCTATTTTGGAGACTTGTTGGCTTTTAATGCCAGCAGGATATACATATATATATGTGTGTGTGTGTGTGTGTTTGTGTGTGTGTGTATATATATGCCAGCACCGTTTTTTAATATTCTTATTTTAAAATTTCGAAAGACCTTAGAAGAACTGTATCTACACACTTGATTGCAGTAATGTTTATTCTGTCCTAGAAGTGTCCCTGGGAATGACCAGAACATCAAACACTAATGCACAGTGGAGACTGCGTTCAGCTAGAGATAAGTAACACAACAGAAGAAAGAATGTGAACTCCGCTCTTCACTGTCACAATCTCTAACATGATACCTGGATCTCAGAGCTTGTTATTTCCTATGTGAAGACAAACATGATAGCTTAAACCACGTCATGATTCAGCAATGGTTTAAAGCAATCTGCTTGACTTGTTTATCTGCAATTAAGATCTTTAAACAGATGAGCAGAGTAGTAAAATTTTCTTCAAAGAGGCCAGTAACACCATGAATTCAATTAATCCTATCCAACTATGCCTACATTATTGGAAAGCTATTCTTGAAAATTAGTGTGATACCATCAGAGTCAGAGATAGAAGACATTAGCTTTCTTTGTTGGTGAGTTTTCTTCATTGTTTCTACATAATATACAAATTTTCTACAATTTTTTTATGTGGCCTTTAAATTACTCCTCTCAAGTCCTTTCTCCCACTTTGAGTTTAAGCTAAGGTATACACTTTAAAGTAATTACACTCATCCATATTTAATTTCACTAAAATGTATCTGTCCAATTACTTCCCTTTTCTTGCAGTTTACTTTCAAGGTATGATTTTAGACTTGCTTTATCACAAGAAAGTGACTAATAGAATGTGCATTAACTCTTAGGTTTAGGTGGCTGAATTTATTGTAGACTTACTCCAGAATCTGTACTGGAGTGTTTTCAGCTGGTGTGTATATTTCACCCACACAGCCTAAACATTCTTCCCTCACTAAAAAAAATCATGCACCACACTTCATAGCCAGCAAATAAGGGAGTACTCAGAATAGTGTAATTGTAATTTCACAGTAGATTTTAAGTCTTATTTAAATTGGAGGCAGTGCACACTTAAAACTCCCTAAGTTCTAATGTCTCTGAAAAAATCCTCCACCCTTTTAATTTTTAGCTGGCATGCATTAGTAAATAAATCAGAATGCTTATGCCTTTTCTTCACTGAGATGCATACAAAATGCATGCTCTGACTGCCAATATTGTGAAGAGATTTTCATTGTGTGTTTTACGAAACTGTTAGATATGTTGGATGAAAATCATTGTCTCCTTTGAAGTTAAGGAGAGCATTGCTGTTGACTTAATGAGACCGAGATTTCTTTTATGTTCAAAGTTAAGAAGTGTTACTCACTTTCTTTTTTATTAAAACATACCACAGAAGGTTAAAAAGTAAATCAGTACTTTCAGTGTTGTACCTACAACATCTATAGGCCTAAACATGTCAGTAATTCAAAAATCCCCACAAATGGCTTTGAAGGCCAGACACAAGTTAGATAGAGTTTATATGAAGTCAGAAATGTATGAAAGAAAGTGCTTCTTACTGGCACTAAGTCTGAGTTGGATTAACAAACTTTTATAAAAAAGTTCTATAGAATTTATTTAAAATTAAAATCTATCTTTTTATAAAATGCTTACCTCCATGAAATAAAAAAAAAAAAGGATTTATGATAAAATATTGTGCCAAAGGATTAAAAATTAGATAGTCAAAACATTCTAGTTCTTTACCAAACATTATCAGTTTTTAGATTAATTTCTGTGGAAGTCAATTCAATGTCTGTAGACTCCTATTACTTATTCTGTGTGGCATTTCTATAGAGCACATGAGATCATGTATATGAGCTATAAGAAGTATTCCATACTGAGTTATAGTTGTTTTAAAATAGAATTTATAAATATCTCACATATAAACCCCTAATTTTTAAAGAAATTTCTTCAGATTTCATGATATTTTAGAGACTTTTTGTGCCACGAACATGTTTAGACACATTCTGAGGTCATTCTTCAACATCTCATTTCTGCAATGGAAGTTGTAAAGCATTTCTTTCACTAGAAGTTTATCTAATTTTAAGAGGTAGGAGTATGCGGACACAATGAGTACAGACAAAGATCCTAAACATTGATAAAGCATTTTTTGATGGAAAACCAGGATTAAATAGGTTAATGTCCTTTACTCATGTTATTGTGGTTTAGTATCTGGAAGACAAGGTCATGGCTGTTGTTGAAATAATTACACGAGGCTGAAAGATGGTAGGACAAATATTTGACACTTCAAAACAATGCTTTTCCTCATTATTAAATGGTATTACAAAAGCATGAAGAAATCTCGCATTCTGATGCTTGGTAAGAAAAATCTACAATACCTAATCTGAGAGCCCTGAATGCTTAAATTGTCTACTGACATCTAGCAAACACATCACCGCAGTCAAACAGACAACTTTCAGGATGCCTTGGCCAATTGTTTCTCCAGAGGCAGACTTTCCTGAACAGATGGCTGCTTATAACCAGTCAATAGCCAGCCATTACTTGGTTGAAGTATTTGTGCTTGAATGCTTTTGAAGCTCTTTCTGTCAGTTATTCCATGTTCAAAGGATCAACCTATATTTTCAGTTCAGATTAATTTTAGATAAAACATAATATACAAGAAAGAGGAGAAATGTAAGTCTATATGACTCAAGTCTCCATCTCATATTGCCTCAGCAGACAGAAAAATATTTAAGTTCTTGTGTCAGCCAAAAATCAAAATACTAAAAAGATNCCCTTGCATGGAAATACAGAGAATGGGAATAGCTACAATCAATTTATCATGAAAGAATCTCACTCTGCAGAATACAGAGAATAGAGAATTTGTTCAGTATGCAGCAGTATAATGAAGCAGTGAGAGACAGAGATTATGCTCTCAGTTTTATTCATATTATGCATAAGAATTCTGAATTCGCTCTTTGGAGGATAAGCATCCTAAATCACCTGTAAAACATTTGCCTTATCTTTCAACATTAGAGCAGTAGTAGAAGTACTGCTGAGTTCTAAGAAAAAAT
>WEIV01016030.1:19448-45767 GCA_013390005.1 Calyptomena viridis | reverse complement strand
AAAATGGATTTTTGGAACAGTCTGTGCCAAGGACTGACTATATACACTAAACATCATGTGAGTTAACATCAGCTATCTCTAGCCTGCTTCCTTGAGCTTTCACCTTAAGAGAGTCTAGATGGCACACTCAGAAACCACACCAAGATGTGAGCAAAAGCACAGTAAGTAGAGACTATTGGATATTCACATGCTCCTTATGCAAAACAAAACACTAATGTAGACACAGCTAGTGTGACCCTTTGTTTTCTGGGAGGTTCGTGTCCTAAAAAACATAAGTAATTTTGTCTTTTTATGTTCAGTATTGGGATGGCTGTTGCATTGTGAGATTACCAATTAATGTAGTTTTCATAAATGGAATACAAAGTTTAAAAGACCTGACAATATCCAGGACATTATTTTTTTAATACTTGTAGAAAAGAACAATAATGAAGAATATCTTCTTGTGAGAGGTTTTTTCTTAAAAAAACCCATTATGGTTACTGCTTTATCCAGTAAATTTATGAACCTATAGTTCAAAAACCCTCTTGCATATTAAACATCATATAAATTTCTATATTCTGATGATAAAGACAGAATATTTGTTACTCTCTTGATTTTCCAGAAAGGTTACATGTAGAGTTCTCTCTGAGGTATAGCCAAAATGAAGGAGTCAGGGGGGTCCTAGACAAAGAGTATAAAATGAAAAGAGAGTAAGGTGTTTTGACACAGTATATATATTTAGCAGTAGAAGAAAACCAAATAAATAAGAATACTCTTTTCCACTTTGGAATGCAAAATGTTAAATCCATATTATCATTCAATCAGTGCTACAAAACCAAATTAATTCCAGCACACAGTTAATTTTAATGGCCTAGCAAAGAAACTGAAAAATGAGCAGTTTCTCATGAGAGTACCTTAACCAAAGCATAAAGGATGTTGCTGCTGAGCAGATATTAGGCCTCAGTCAGGAGTTTTCTTCAATTCAACCCTGACATGTCCTACGGTAGCAGGCTTACCATAAACAGAGAAGAATGAAAAAATAAAACAATCAGATATTGATTCTAAATTTGGATTTCAGAATCTGTCATGAAATATTTTAAGGAACAGAATTTGCATCTGACAGTTTGGAGGTCACTTCTTGCTAACCAAAGTTATTTTCATTTGAACATCCAGTTAGGATTTCCAGCACTTCTGTTCTATACACATTAATACAATGCTCCATCAAGGCTGAAAAGTTTTCTTTCTGTTTTTATTTTTATGGAAGGATAAGGCAACAAATAAGCAAGCAAAGCACAATTCTCAAAATTTCATACTAGTTCTAGACGTCATGGTCCTTAACTGGATCTGTAGCTATAGAATCGGATAGACTATTTTTTCTGATTGTAACACTTGTCCCTCTACACTACTACACTACAAGAAGAAGCAAATAATTTCCAAGGACTTTCATGGAAAGAAAGGGGAGGAAAAAAAAAAAGAACAAAAGAAAAACAATGAGGGAAAGATCACCAAGTTCCAAATACCAGTAAGACAGTATCTGTTACATCCATGAAGGCTGTGAGAGTTATTGGTTCAAGCGTTCGATTAACCTTGGGCTCTCATGTTTGAGATAAATTCTTCAACTATGCTGATGTATAGCTGAGCAGAACAAAGCTTTGCCAATTAGCTGAATTTTCAAAAAGTATTAAGAACCCATTATACTGTTGCATCTACATAAAATCTAGGTGACCTAGTCAGACTAATTAAGAAGGTCTTTAGTTTAGATCTTCCACCTATCAGAGACATCACATAACAAACAGGTTTGTTACATTGTGATTGTCCTAACCTTGCATATCTTTTTTTGTTTCGCTTTTTTTGAAATCTATTGTAAGGCTCTAATCTATCAGCTTCTAATAGTCTAAATTTTCCCATATAATATTTTTTGTAAAAGTTGCCATAGCCATTAACTCCTTTTTAATTTAATAGCCAGAGCCTTCCTGTGCAAGCATCTGCAGGAATTATTATACTTTATTTCCCTCCATCAAAATTTCCCTCTATCTGAACTGCGTTCAGTAGAGAGGTGCTGGAGAAAATGATTACATTTAGTAATCAGAGTTACTAATGAAAACAAGTGTGAACTGTTACAACCCATCCGTGAATAAACAGTAAACAGGAAACTTCAGTGCAAAGTTCAGTTAATTAGATGCAGAGTCATTAAGTGCAGCCTGCTCTGACTCGTACCTGGCATAGGCCACACAACCACATCCAGTAATTCATACAACACCCGGTAAAGAATCCGACCATATTTTTGCTCAAAATTCTTGATTGTGGTTATTTAACCATCCACTCATCTCTTCATGCAGCTTTCTGCTAATTTAATGGTAAATTTCTTTCACTTTCTCCCCCTCCCTCACTCTAAACAGCTGCAGTGTGTAACATACACTATCATTTTCCTATAATTTTTTCCTACAAATTGTCTCAATGAAAATACTGTTATATATTTTATCTTCTATTTACAATAATAGTACCAAATAATGATTATTTCTTGCTCTTTTGGAAGGACTATAAATATTTGGATATATTCAAAATTTAATCTAGGGTCACAAAATCCTCATTCCTATGAGGAAATCAGATACTGCTGAGCAAATGATAAGTAGGATGGATCTGGTGATTCAAAGATTTTCAGCCCTACTGCAGCCTTGGCAGCAGTCTCATTACCCTCATTATCAATGTAACCAGGATTATCACCCTGATGTTAATATGAAATTTCCTTCAACAGTTGAATCACTTTGATTGTGAAACAAAAAGAAATTCATAATAAAGTGACTTTTCTTGCAAGAAACTCCATACTTGTTGTTCCTAGATAAAAGCAAGCAACAATGAGATAAATTAAAATAAAAATGATAACAGCTGGTATCATAAGGGCCAGAGCAATGGGCACAAACTGAAATAAAAGGGGTTCCTTCTAAACATGAGGAAACATTTTTTTTACTATGAGGTTGCCTAATCACTGGCACAGGTTCTCCAGGGAGATTGTGAATGTATCTCTGATCTTGGAGATATTCAAAAGCCATCTCGACCTGGTCCTGGCCAACCAGCTCCAGGTGGCCCTGCTTGAGCTGCAGGGCTGGACTAAATGGCCTCCAGAGCTCCCTTCCAACCACAAGCATTCTGTGATTCTGTAACACTTGCCCAATGGATTTAGACTACTTAGCCCAAGTAAATGGTATTATTACTTTCTTACCAAATATTATGAATCAAACTTTTACCATGATCTTGCAGAGAAAAGGTGCCTGCAAAACCTCTACAAAAGTAGATTAATAAAGCAGGATAATCAGTCCCCTGTAGTACCTCCTAAGATGTCAGCCAGCAATAGCTGTTGCCCTCCAATCTAATTCATAAAAAATATTTCCAAAAGATATCATAATTCCATGCATTTGCACAAGTTTCCTATCGTACAAATTTCCAGTGACCTTAGCCAGAGGTTGTAATTTTTGATTATATAAAGGCCCATTTTCAGTGCTCGGGAGGGTGTGGTACAGGTTCATTCTGCCTAGATGACCATTCAAGATAAACAATATTAACTTTAAATAGCAAATTAATCTTATAGATGATGTTTAATCCTTGGGCAGAGCCTTATAGTTGTTAGCACCACCTGGTGCCATATGCATACGATTCACTGCCACTGTTGAGACAGACCAAAGCTTATGCTAGATTTCAATTCCACTTAGGGTTTCAAATAAATATTTAAATGGAATTTGGGGATGTGGAGTCAAAGGAGTGGCTAAGGTAGTCATTTGCCAGGCTGGTGCACTTGCTGTGAATTCATTGTTAGTGGTTTCTAGACCAAAAAATGCAAAGTAATAGAATATGCCTTTTATTAATTATATGAATAGTAGATTCTGACAGGACATATAATTTTAAATATGACCTTAATATAGATGATAAAGTATATTTAAAAACAATAAGAGGAACAATCAGGTCATCTGTCTCATATGTCTTTGCTGAACTACATGAAACTGAGCCAAAAATACTTCAACATTTTTTGTCAAACAGTACAATGATAAAAATTAAAAAAAAAAATCAGACAGATGTCTTGGGGTGACTTTATATCCCATATTTGTCTTCCCTATGCCAGAAAAAAAAAATGAATCTTGCGCTTTTAAAACTGAGCCCCAAAAGCGGAGAGAAAAAAACAAACTAGTTAGAGAAATCTTTTCAAAACAATTCTACTGTTTCAAGGTCAATTTTTGCTCGGCTGCTGTGCAGTTTTTGCTNCCCTCTGAATAGATTTGTTCCAAACCAGGACAACAGCAAAGCTTTTTCTCAATGATTTTTCATATAGGAGATACTCACAAACATGCACAACTGAAAAAAAAGAGATTATTTTTCTTATTGATTTGGTCAGTTGGTAAAAAGTGTATGACAGTAAGGGGAATGTACAGTACCTGTGTTTTGATCTTTCTTAAGGTTGTAATAGAGAGGCTATACATTTCATCTGAGCTGACAGCAGTT
Organism: Calyptomena viridis; assembly: GCA_013390005.1. NCBI lineage: Eukaryota > Metazoa > Chordata > Aves > Passeriformes > Eurylaimidae > Calyptomena > Calyptomena viridis. The sequence continues at coordinate 41,297 of WEIV01016030.1, read as the reverse complement.
TGAAATGTTATAGATAGGCTTCCTGAGCACAACCATTATTTACTGTTTGACTGTAATGTCAGTCTTTTTCTGCTTTTTCAATATTGTTTGCACTTTGCCTCTGTGAAAAGGGTCTTGATTGAACTATACAAGAGGAGATATTTCTATCTTTCTATGGGATCAATGAAGATGTGTTTACAGGTCCAGGACACAGTGTACACACCACAATAATGGATTTTAGTCTGTTTGTTGACTGAAAGCTCCTTTTCTTTGTAACTTGTCAATCTTGCATCTATTACTTGATTGCAACATAAAAGGCTATTTGGACAAGCTCTAAAACAACAACTGTATCAATCTAACCGAAGTGGTTAGCTGCACTAAGTATGCAGCCTTTAGCAAGATAAATCACTTAAAACTTGAAATCACATAGGACTTTATTTGCCTCTCCATCTGTCATCTCTACTGCATGCACAGTTTACTTTAAAATGTTTTTATTGAAGTGCTACTAATCAACATGTGATTGTGATGAAATAATGAAACCCCACAAAACTAACTTTTATAATTCTGAACATAAGCAAAAACACATGAATGAATCCAGCATATATCTTTTCCAATGCTGATCTCTTGTATCCTGAAATGACCAAGGCATATTTGGTAAAGAGTGACTGTCCTTAGCTTCTGGACCTCAAATGTTTAATGTTGTCCATTAGAGGAACACACTCCTTCCTTACCTCTCTAGGTAGTGACAAATTTATACCCTGAAGCATCTCATCTCATTACATTTACTGATTCTTGAAAAAACATTAATTTATAATCCAAATAAAAGTATTCATCCCCTAAAACAATATGCAGCTCAACTGTTTGATTCAATGACCTTCAAGAACTAGCAAACTCCACAGGGGGACAGCATGCAGCATAAACTCTGTCAGAGAGCTTATATTGTTGCAGAGAAAAAAAAAAGGAAAATAAAACCCACCAAGCAAAAGACTGGTTTATGAATGCTAAAATGAGTCCAGTAGGACCGACACCTCAGGGAGTGTGAGTCAACAGGGTGAGTTTGTCCTAGACTCCTACAGAGGTAACTTTGCTTAGCTAAAAAGGTTGCAGGGGCAAACACTGTAATCACAGCAGCAGGATTAGTAGACAGGGATTCAAAGTTCAAAGTTCCCTGTAATCAGCAGGGAATTTTCTTGGGTTTCCTCTCTCTGCTTTGTAATAACTAGAGCCAGCAGTGGGAGCACCTGATCCTCCTAACTCAGCAGCTCTCCAGCTCCAAAGGTCTCCATGTATGCAGTCTGTCAGTCACACATGGCAGGATAGCAGAGAACTAAACTATCATTTTCATTTGACAATTGACTTTTGAGACATGCAATTTGATTCCAGCACACTACTAGCAGACCACTGCAACTCTACAGAATTGCTAGAAAGCCAAACACTAGCAAAAGTGATACTGAAAGAAGTAGCAATAAGAAAGTTGCTGCAGCTCTAAAAAATTACCCAACAAAAAATATGTCCTCTTAACAAGGTTTGGCCATTTGAAAAATATTCATAAACTGAAAAACACTGATGCATTTTTTTCTTACCATAGTGGTAATTTCTGAAATTATCATTGCTAGAAACACCTATTTCTCATTTGGAATAGCAGACCAATAGTTGGCTTGACCTGCACTCTATAATTTCATGAAAAGATGAACAGGACAGAAAACACCTGTTTCAAAAATAATTTCCTATCTGGCAGTAATTAGACTGCTATCAAGGGAAAATGTTGCAGTCTCAGTGTTATCATGTTGGAAAGCTTCAATGGCAGTAACATTTTTAGTAACACGGGTTTTCAAACTAAAGTGTAGAAATGTTCTTTCTAAATTGCATAAGACTGTGCCTGTTCTACTCTCTTTTCTTTGTAGTTGTTCACAAAAGTCACAAGTAATTAACTTCCCTCTGAATGAGTCATGGTTCTAAAAGCTTATCCTTTTAAAGAGACCATGGCAATGAGTTCAGAAAGAGCTGAGAGAGATCAGCATATAAAAAATTCAGAAATAGTATTTTTATACATGTTTCATATGCTGTTTCTGAGAAACATTTACTCTTTGGCCTTTACAGTTCTGAGACTAAGTAAAACAAACTCCATAGCAATTTTAGAAAACATTTCTGTGGTTAGTCAATAATGGTTGTCCTCTTGGCTTTGCAGAGTGAAGCAGAAAACTGTGTTAACATACCTTGGTCACTTAAAAATACTGTTCTGTAGTTACATGGAGTTCCAAGTATTTCTCTGTGGTTTAAAGCAATCACAGAAACAGTGATGTGGTTCATCAGGTTCCTATACACACATGTTGAAGGGGTTACCCTTAATTTAGTTTGTAATCATGTGGCCAAATCCCACACAACTTGAAATAAAGATGCATTAACTGCAGTCTGATGAATCCTAAGAGCCATTAAGAATTTTTATAGAACTCTTAGGCAATGAAAAATTATTCGTAGAACTGTATTTCCAATTCCTGTAAGTAAGTACCTTTGTTTCAGTCTCAATGCCATATAATTTATCACATTAGACATTGTAATATGGAGCATATGATGCAGCCTGGAGAAAGAGCATGAATTAACTAAGTACGTTTGTGTCTTTTTATCCTGTTTTCATCATCTAAAAAGGAAGTTTCTAAAGATAGAAGATGAGAGCAGCAGGAGTACTAGCAAGGGATGAAAGCAGCAGAGAATCAGTATTCCATTTACAATGCCAGCCAGCAAACAGTTTTCTGTAAAGCACAGTATCCAAAGAAACAGTAAACTTGTGTTTGAGAAAGTGAGGGGAGACAACAAAAATAATCACTAAATATCTATAATAAAATACAGATATTTTTGAAATTTCTGGTACTATGATAGTGAAAAATCCCTAAATAGGACAAGCTGTTACTAGTTACTTTATACAAGCATCTAAAAGATCCAAGTCATGGAGAGCCAGTGGCAAACAAATACAAGCTCAAGCAATACAAGCCAGTGGCAGCCCCTCAGTACCAGCAGCTTAAGCTCCACATAACAGGTTTATGGTGCCACTTCAAATGGTGTTGGCAAACTCAAACTTTTTGATAAGCAAAAGTTTGTCTAAGTAAGAAAAGTACAGCACAATAGCACATGTGGAAAAGTGTAAATTTGACAGAACTGACTTTTCATATATCTTCCCTAAGAACAATGAGTTATAGGATACTAAACTTTGGTAAATTAGAGGCAGAGTGCGCATAGATATGATAAAGACTTGGATTTGAGTCATATTTAAGGGACACAATACTTTCTGATGTTTTCTTCTAAAACTTATAAATTTGACATCCAGAACAACTCAAAAGTGCTCCCTGCCCATGATTTAGTTTGCAAATACTGGGGACATAGCATATTTTCACTGCTTAAAGCTATAGTATGCAGTCCAGTCAAGTCAATAGAAGCTGCCCTGGCTTTTGTGTCTTAAAATGACTTCCCAGTTGAGAGCCTCATTTCTCACCTTCATGTCACTACCTCTGTCAATGCCAGTCAGTTTTATATTTGTCATCCACAAGCAGAAATAAAAGAAAAAAAATGTCCACATATGTTCTTTTCAAGGCTTGATACAGAGACTATTTTTGTCGTTAGCGCACAAATGCTTGAGCCTTAGCTGGATAACTTCTGCTAATCCACTCTATCACGTCAGACTGACAAGCCCTGATTATGCTTACTACATGCTGTAATATGCACAAGTGAGAAAATAGACAGCATTTTTCTGTATATATACATGTGTATCAGTGTCAAGCACTGCTAAGATTGCTTACACATACTTCTGGCCTAGAGAATGATTTTATAGTCTAACTAAGTGACATTAAAGTTTAAATACATATAGAAAGCACCAGTAACACATTATTTTAAAACCAGTTGCAGAAATAAGAATGTTTATGAGTCTAAGATTTTTAATAAGTATTTTTAATAAGAAAGCAATATTTGCACAAGAATTTCTGGTGAACAGCTTTTTTGATTTTTCCACTGAAAATAAAGAATTTTTTTTTCACTTTTTAACAGTTGCAAAGATAAACAAGTGCTTCTCAACAGTGTTGGTTAAAAAGGAAAAACATACACCATTACTGAATTTCTGTCACTTTTGGAAGTAAATGTACAAAATTTATAATACAGGGATAGAAAAACTTCTTTTCATGACTGTAATTCGATGCTAAGGTCACCCATATCATTCTTGGCTCAGAAATCTCTCTGTGCAAATGACATAAGACAATTAGTAGATAAAATACATAATATAGGGAAGAATGGAACAAGGATAAATTTTGGTCCTTCTTCCCCTTCGATAAGTTCCAAATAATTTCATTGTTCTCATCACTCTGCTCAGCTCAGTGATTCATGAATTTTCTTCAGCCCAGTGGGAAACTCTCAACAAGAGGGACAACACAGACATTTTGAAACACCCTCGGAGTCAGAACAATCTCAGGACAGCTGAGAAAGGTTTTGAATTCCTTGATGCAATTTGCTTTCAACCCAACTTGTAACTCTCATCCAGTATTAACAGGATTCACAGGCAACACACTCAACCAATCTCTCTTTTTGCAGGGAAGGAAGCCAGCTCTATTTCTGTAATCCAAATCATGCAATACTTCTACCTCCAGGAAAGGATCTTCAGCCGTTAGTTCACAAAAAGCATCTTTCTTCAGGCCTGAATAAGTCCCGGAAAAATGTGATATTTAAAATATTTTCTGGTTTTAGGCCTCTATTCCTTTTTTTTTCATATCCTAATTTGTGTAATCTGTATTAATTGTATCACTTATCTCTGTATCAATTATAATTAATTAAGTCTGATAGCCTTTGCAGCTAATGCTATTCTGCTATTCTGTACGAGACCAAGGTATGCACTGTTTAACAGTTTCAAACTGAGAACTGCCATGTCTAAACACTTTTCTGATTTCTTGTTTTACCTGGGAGAGGATATATACCAAAAACCTAATCCTCTCTCTTCTCCATGCAGAATAAGAAAGTTGCTGATGTAATGCTCTACAGTTTCCATATAAAGGAGAGATGATTGACTTTTGTAAATGGTCTAATTATTTATGAAGTTGGTAATGTTGACCAAAATGATAATTTTTGAGATATCTTATTGATCGAGGATTTTTCAAACATCATAGTTTTATGTTAAAATGCTGGACCACTATGTATGTTTATAGGTATTCTAGACATTTGGAAAATCAGATCATACACTTACTTTAATTAAATGTCTGCATAAATAAACTTATATATTTAAACATTATCTTAATGGGAAGCCATGATGAAATACTACAGCTTATTAAATCAGCAAGGTAAATTCTCCCTGCAGATATGGAAGGAATTACTGCAAATATTTCCTAGACTTCCTTTTCCTGAAAAGTTGGTTATCTTGTTAATTCAGGAAGGTATTAACTATCCAATAAATTCAGTATATCCTTAGTTGTAAGCTGTCAGGATGTGACATAACATCCTATAACATGATGCTACATGGTACATAATGCTTTAAATTAAAAGGAAAAAGAAAGCAAGACATTTCTTTCAGAGAAATAGTGGGTAGCTAATCTGAATTTTGGGGGTAATTGGCTCTAGGAAGAGAGAGAGACCATTATTTCAGATTCCCTAGTGAGTGTTAATTAGTTATATTACTTCATTGTTTGACAAAGAGAACATTGCTCGTACCGCTAAATCTATAATGACACATAGGCTTTTGCAGCACAGGTATTTTAAACTACCTTGACTGACTGACAGGTGGGTATTTCTATTCATAGTTGAATGTGCTCACAGAGTCAGAGTTATGTTGTCTCAAAGGCGTGCGAATTTTCTCATTCTAATCATGAGAGGCTTGATTTTTAAACAGCAGGGAACAATCTGACCATTAAAATGGGAGTCTTCTATTTGTAAGCATAAAGGGTACAATGCTTTCCTTAAGAACACGGCCTCAGCATCCACTCTTAGCCAGCCAGCAGTCAACAGCTATAGGTAAGTTACAAATACTTTGCTGTCATGTTAGGCATCCAAGTCCAACACTGAGATGCAAGAGTGGCAGTATCACACCTGTCAAACTGTTGTCTGCTTTTGACAGCCAGATCTTTAGCACTAAAAACATAGGTAAGTGAGCAATAGTATCACAAAGATAGCTGTATTGTTCTCTGTATCTTTGATGTGACTACACTGTCCAAAAAGAGAGAAGAGAAATACTGGCTCTACTGCCTATATCAACCTCAGATGAAGGTTCTTATTCCAAATAACATTAATTTATTGAAGTCAAGCAGTTCAATACAAAGGACTTAGAAAAAACAACTCAAAAATTATGTGATTGTCTGACATTCTCACACATATGACATTTTTCCAAATTGTTCTTCTGTGTCCTCAAAACCGAAATCCTTCCCCTCCTAACAGGATTACTGATTTCAACGAGATGTGGAAATTTTGTGTGTGACTGGCTATTGGATTTTCCCCCCCTTTTCTTAAAAATGAGGAACAAATGACCTAGCTCAGGCACTCACATATCCAGTAAGTACCCCACTTTATCTTCTTCAGTGTATCTTGCTTATTAGCAGGGTGAGTGCTCATTCATTTCATTAGTTTCTGTGTGCATTTGTGTGAAGACTCCACAGATAAACATGACAAATTAAAGATGAACAGATATAAAATTTCTAGCTGCTAGTTTTGTGCTCTGCTTTTCTTAATCTACTGACCTCTTGCAATGACCTGAGAGCCAGTTAATGAATTGATCAGACTTCCCTACCTTGGAAATAATTTTGGAGGGCAGAGTAATGGCTAAGAATGGGAATTTCACTCAGGACATTGCATGTCTGGCAGAACAACGGGATGCCTATCTCTTCCCACAAACTGTATGAACAATCCTGGTAACACTTTGTGGAGGAGATTAACCACTATAGTATTGGAATTCCAAGGTGGAATTCTAGCTTTGTCAAGAACATCCCAAAAAAGATGGCATTATTTTTTATATGTTACAATCTTCCCCTCACAGTCCAGATCTAAGTGCATTTAGCAGATACCATCTTCTGAAAAAAACAGAGACTTCTACAAACTATAGGATATTCAAACTTTTATAAGATATGACTGTTTACGACTGTAAACAAGCACCGTACTAATGTAAATACAAAGGGATACAGTTACTGTGCTGGTATAACTTTACTGACTCATTGAACGGTGGTTCAATGACTAGACAACTCTCAGAAGGTCTTTATTTTTACAGAGAACTGACTTCTTTTTTCTCATCTACTTCATATAATGGAGATTTGTCTTATATCACAAGGCCTAAGGTACTTTGGAATTGCTAACAATGAACCTGACTACCATTACTCAGCATGGAAATGTATGTGTCTCATAACAATAACAGTCTGTCAATGTCTACAACAGGAGCACCTTTTGTCAGAGGTGCTATATATGTATATACCATATACAACATTGAAGGGTATAAAAACTCCACCCATAGCGTGAGGGCATACAGCAACGAAACAAGTTATCACTGATTCATAATGACATTTTAAAAAGGTATTAGGTATGGTAATTGATATAGTAATAGTCATCTGTCTACTTAAACTTTAAAATTTGTTATAAGAACTTTAAATAGCAAGACTCCAGATGTCCTGTGACTGAATTTTTTAGGTTTCATGATTAGAGATATGGTCCCGCAGTGTTTAAACCCCTCTTGAGGCACATGAGAAGTCCCTGTCATCAACAGAGGCATGCATACAAGTTGAGAAAAGATCTCTAAAATGGTCTTTTTAAACCATTCTAATGATACCTTGTTTTGCAGCATGTGGCGTTTAACATTTTTGAGACACCACACAGACATTAACTAATGAATCCTGACAACATCCCTGTGAGGTGTCAATAATCATCACCATTTATAGGTGGTGCAGCTGACACAGAAGGCCAACTTCATACATGAGCTACAGTAGGGATACATTTAGCCAGATTAGTTAAGTGTCATAAATAATTTTAAACAATTCCTTTCTGCATGTTTGCAGCAAAGGTAGAACTGGAACCTGTTTTTTTTCTTATCAGTCTTCAGATGCAGTACACCAATGTGCTATCTAATGACTTTAAGCAATTCTGGGCCACACCTTCAGCTGCCATCAGCAGTTGCAATTTTTCTGAATCCAGCACAATTGTACTGAAATTAGGCCAAAGGCTATCTGGCCAGTTTTTCACAAAAACTTTTTATGCCCAATTAAAAAGAAATGAAATGTGGGTTTTTTGCATCACCTGGTCTCTTCTCTCACATGTTTACCTTTTACTGAATTACACACATACACTATACTTTTCTTATAGCTGCAGACATATTAATATTGAACTGTAAAAAACCACATGTTGATAATGAGCCCATTTTGTGTCTTGGCTCATGGAAAAGAATGTGGAAATACCTTGTTCTGTGGTATTTTTCCTCTGACAGTACTGATACAATGCCGCAGGCACTCTGAAAATAATAGCATAAGGTTAACTGACAATTGCATGTGTATTTACACCGATAGACTGATATTATCATATTGTTAAAGGAAAAAAATCTGGGGCTAGAGTATGCCACTAAATAAATTTCTAGACATGGAAAGCAACTGAAGCTAGAAGAGACATGCTCGTACTGTTCACATAGCTCACACAGCTCACACATTCTGTATACGTGCCATTTCAGAAACCTCTGAGAATCCTAGAAGAGAAGCAGACACAAGGACAGCTTTAAAATGCTGTAGAGCATTAGCTCAGCAGTACTTACATACCCACTGCTCCCATGGAAGTTAATAGAAGTTTTAATTAAGTTTACATTAATGCACTCTCAGGCCACACAAATTAAGCAATGAAGGATTAATCTGTAAATGAACTGGTTTTGACAGATGTGATTATCTACGGTTTTCTTTAAACAGTAAGGTACTTTTTTCAGAAACTAGGGGAGAATCTGCAGGCCCTAAGTTGCAAGGCCTCAAAGAATTTTATTCACAGGACAATTAAGAATTAGTGTAATTTTAAAACACTGATATAAGTAGTTTAAAACTACTTATTTGTAGTGCGGCCCACAAAACGCATCAATGAGACATCCAAACTGAAACTATCCTGCTGGCTTCTTCATACTTACCTTCTGTACTAGAGAGAGAACTGTTGCATTCAATGCAGATAGTCTGACTAAACAGACTCTCCATGCCTCTCACTGTGCCACGCCTTGCAAATCAACTCCTCTCCCCCTGTATTATTTCTGCTACTTCTGTGGCCCTTCCTACTCATACAAGATTCCATTAAGCTGCACAATTTGCCATAAAAGCACTGCTCCATAGCTTAATACTTTTCATACTTACAAAGTTGGACAAGGTCTCTTCACTGTGCTTAGAAAACATGTCTTTTTGTTTTGTATAAGGCTTTTGCTAGCAGTATTCTGGGTTATGAAGTAGTAGTTGTGTCTCTGAAAGTCCAATGTCCACTGCTTTTTCTAAATACACTATTTCCCTTTGACTTTGCTGTCCTGCCACACAAAATGAATCTTGCATTTTATGTGTAAATTGACTAGCTGAGAGATTTTCATTTTCCTTTAGCTTAGGAGGATATAAACAAGTTTCACTTACGTCATTTTAATTCTGCAAGAAATTTCATTTATAGTTTTCTCTACTGCACAACCAAACTGAGTGCCCTAGAGAATATGTTCTGTAGCTAGAGACGACTACCTGGAAGTTTAGGTGGTACCATGATTTTAGTGTTGATCACTGGGAAATTTAAGGGGTGATTTCTTGGAAAGTACACTATACCTAACCTTTTCACCAGTTTTCTTACTTCCTGACTTTAAATATATTTTTTACTCAATCAATAATTTCTTAGCTGACAAAAACAATTTTCTAAAAGCTGTGGTAGCATGTAGAATTTGTTATACAGCAGTAATTCAACTTGTCATATTGTCCAACAGAAATATTACCAGAAGGCCATCCACCAGTTTCAGTCACTGTCACCAGTGTTTAAACAACAACATGGCATTTGAGAAACAGGGGTTTTCTATAAAATCTACATCAGCTAGTGGTGGCAACTTTCCGTATCATGTCACCTTAGGTGGTGGACTCTGTCAATACCTTTTCAATTGTTTCTTATTCAGAGCAAATGAAATCTTGCAATACTGAGGACTGAAAACATATTTAGATAACTAAGCTGGTGTGTTGAATGTGATACAGTGTTGCCAGTAGAAAATCTATCAGAACAACACTCTTACAAATTATTAGATCCCTTAACAAATTATTAGAGGAGAGCCCTTACCAAACAGGTAAGGGTTGTCTCTGTTCCCACTGAGATAACTTTGCAAGGAGAGGGAAAATAATATGGCACACAAGAAGCTCAAATCCTCTCCTTACCTTCCTCTCTCCCAAAATGTGGAACCATCCCCATTGTCCCCAGCACCTGGGAGCAAAGGGCAGGAGAAATTACAAAGCAGGGCTACAGCAGCCATACCTGCCATGCCTTGGGAGCTGTTCCGTGTTGCTGAAGGAAGCAGGGAGTGGCTGGCACAGCTTCCCTGCCACCACTGAGGCACCAGTGCCTTTGCCCCTATAAGCAATAATCTGATCTGTGCCATGGGTCAAACTAGCTCACCCTCAGCTAAGATGCTGGTTGTGTATTCCAAGTTGTGCACTTCCGAATCTTCTTTGGGGAGCTCAAGTCCAAAAGCTAATCCAAACAAGAAAATAGATTTCTAACATAAAATATTGTGTGATATTAACACTGTAAACAATGACCAATATAACAGAAACCAGAATTTAAGAAAAGTGGCTTGGAAAGCAGATTTGTTGCTTTTATCCCTACAACAGTATCAATTGGTGTTCCTCTGCTTTGCACGACAACAGCCTCAGAGTCCCAAAAGCATGACTTCTTAACATTTCTATGCTCATTTTGGTCTTGTGGTATCCAGCACTGATGAAAGAAGTTGCGTAATGCTGATGTGATCCTCAAAATAGCACCTAAGTAGCTAAGAGCTGGGGCACAGATTTTAATAATTCCTGCTATATTTAGGATTGTGCTACCTTTTCATTTCCCCAATAAGCTTCTATTAAGTTAAATGTCATATACATAATTCCAGCATGCCAAGTCCCAACAGTACTGAAAAAAACTACCTCAACAGCAAGGTCACTTAATTCATAAATCATCGCAATTGATGTCAATTTTCACAGAAACTCTAAATACAAGAAGGATATAAGACTTTCAAACAGAGAATTCACACTCTGTTTGATGGAAGTACAGTTTATTATGTTCAAATACGTAGTACAGAATCTCCAAACAAAAATTAAGTTTCTGAGAGTTTTCAAGAAACTCATTTATGTATTAAATCTAATGAAAATTCCTTTAGTGTGTGCTCAGTGAATTGTGGCTTTTCCTCAGTTGTTCTCTTTGGGAAGTGGCTGTTTTCATGCTTTTCATAAAGCCTAATTGTATTTGCAGAGATCAGAACATAAATGAAATGTGGAGTAGCCCTGAGTATTGCAATACCAGTTGTGTTAATGATTTGTGTTAGTCTAAACGTATGAGAAAAGAAGCAGCACACTACTATTTCCCAAAGAGTGTGCATTGCCTTACAAACTATTAAAACCATACCACTAGCCTTCTGTAAGCCGTGCTACAACCAAAAAAGCCAGGCAACTTCAAAATGAAGTCTTTTTGTTTTCTCACCATAAAGATCGCTTTATTCTTTAAAGTATATTCAATTTATTTTCTATAAGAAATAAGAATCCAAATATTTTTTTTGTTTTTTTCCATCTTTTTATTTTTTTTCCTGGAGAAGGGTTATTATTCTTTCAAATTTTAGAATTTTATAAAATTACACTAATTTGTGAATAGTGGCACCCAGCTTAAATCTGCACTTCCAAGCGATTCAAATATGATACTGAAACATTTCGCCCAGCTCTACATGTATCTTTCTGGTTTTGCAGTTGTGGCAGGGACTCAGGCAGGGTCTGCTGCGGCAGGTGGAGTGGCAGTTCTGGTGCTGGCTCCCCTGACTGGCACTGCTGGCTCCTGTGCAGACAAGCAGCACGCCTGCTCTCCTGACTCACTGCCGACTACAGAATAGACTATGAGGAGAGAGAGAAACATTGCTGTCAAACTCAAATTAGTAGTATACTCTGTTAGGATGGCTGTACCTTCTGCATAGATTGGAGATCTGGAGAGGACTTGAGGGGAGTGAGCTCATGCACTGAGTGCCCCTTGGAGACAGACAAACTCCACTCCCTACCACTCCATCCCCTACCACATGACCAGTTGCCACAGTGCAGCCCTTTGTGGGCAGCCCTTACATTCACCTTCTCCAGCTTTCAGCAGCACTTCACACCTGTGGTTTTTTATTTCTTATATGGGAAATTACCATCATTTTATATTTTCCAAGAAGTAAACAGGGTTCATGCTTTATGGTTACATGTAACATCTGTCACATTTTACAAATTTATTAAGGAGGTCTATCAGCACTCACCTGAGGCAGTTCCCTGTTGTCTAGATCTCCCAGATTACAACTGGTTTTAATTAATTCTCTAAATATCTGAGTTGATCTTTTTTTTCTACTACCAGTATAATTTTTCTCTATTTTGTCTTTTCATACTGCTGAGCTGGATGCAATTGTTTCTTGCTATACATTAGCAGTCACACTTGTTGTTGGCTCTATCTCCTCGACCATGAGAAGAAGCAATTTACAACTCATAAAAAATTTTGATCCTTAACATCTATTGCAGGTGAATGTGCCATACAGGATTTGACTAGTAAAGTTCTTAAGACCCATCTTACATTTATGATGTCTATTTCTTTTAGAGGAAGGAGTACAGAGAGTTATGGGCAATAACTCAATAAGTTATGATGCCATATCATTTAGCATTTTTCACAGGAGGAGGCTTTTGCATACATATATACCTTAGCACCAGCTATACTGCCAAAGCACTCTATCCTACCTCCTTGTTCATCAACCCTTCTCTTCAGCTACAGTTTCTCCTTAGTAAATTCCCCAGGAACTTGAAAACTCCACTTCTTTTTCAGACTGGCATAGTTGGATCATATTTGCTTTATGTTCTAAACTGTTTCCATAAACACATGAAACCAAGTAGTAATCATACTTTCTCAGTATTAGTCAAGTTCAACACACCAGCAAAGGCAGGCAAAAATTTTTTTGCTTTTTACTGCATGAATAAAATTTTTCTTAAACAGAAAATATTTTAAAGAAAATAAAGATGCTCTAATATTTAAGGTATTAAAACAATAGAAATAATTCCCCCATTAGCTTTAAATTTAAAGACTGTGCTTTTTTCCCCCTCATAGTCTCTACTCCTACACCCAAACTCACTATTCACTCTAGATTAATTATTTGCTCTACTGATAGCTCTTTGATATCACAATCCAAACCACAGAATTGTTAGGATATGTTTAGAACAATACAACAGTGTGGGTTCAAAGGCAGCCAAAAGCTGCTGAAGAGCTTCAAATCTAATGAGATATAATTTATAAGGAAGGGTAATTTCTTCTACCAGACTCATTGAATGTAGCCATAGAAAGCAAATGAACCTTCAGGTGCACAGACCATCCTTCAGATTCTTTTCAGTCTTAAAGCATTTTTTTTTTAAGAACTATATTTATTAAATATTTTACTTTTTGCTATAATCTTTACTCTCTTCTTTGTAACATCGTGGCTACACCAATACTACTGATTCTAGTTAAGGTAATTGAAATTTCTGTGGTGGAAATGTAATACTTGGAAACTGCATTCCAGATTTTTCAGATACTGCATGGACATCATTATTGTTTCAATCTTTAGAATGTTGCTGTTTGTTACACATGAAGAATATGATACTTAATAACTTCACATTGGAGAAGAATTCTTAATTGGAAAAGACTCCGTTTTCCAGCAGTATTGGTGAAGACGTTCAGAACATCAAACTTGTTTTTTTGAGAGTACACACTTCTGATTCCTTCAGCATTGTGGCTTACTGTCTCCCACTTTGCTGAGATCCTGCACTTGGGAAAACTGTTATATACTAAGAAAGCAGCATATATTTACTTGTCCCCCTAGGCACCAGCAATTTCCATGGCAGCTCTGACAGCACAGCATCATACCTGCTGGGATGAGGTGGAATGTTGTCATACAGCTGAAAGAGAGCTGGCAACTAGTAACAGCTGGATAGACCAAATAAATATGTTTCAAAATTAAACTGAGAATACTTTCCTAACTGGTACATTTTGCATACAAACTTTAATTTATGATAGTCTCTCAAAAAACTACAGGCCAGTTTTATCAGTTATTTGTCAGATAACACAGACTAGAGATCTTGTGAACAACTTTTCTCCTATTAAATTTGCTTTGTTGTAAAAAGGAAGATAACTGCCAGCTGCAGCATGTGATTCTCACCTCTCAAATAAACCATGAACGAGGCTTTAATCAAGGCTTTTGATCTGGGCCACTATAAAGGAAGGGCAACTGCAATTTTTTTCATTCTCCAGTAAAGTTTCTGAGTCTGGTCCTCAGCAATGTACAGCAACATGTAAATTGAACTAATTTCTCATTGCTATTTTTTGAAGTTAGAAAATTATTCATTTTTCCAGGACTAGAACTGTAAATTATAATAGCCTGACAGAATTCAGCAGACCTAGGTCATCCATCTCAACATGTGAAAGCTACCAGTATTAAGCCACTCTGCAGAGGAGGATAAAGAGACTGGACTGAAGTGAAAAGTAAAAAATAACAATAAATAATTTGGTTTTCTTTCCAAAATTTGAAATAAATTTTGAGTAAAAAAAAATTCTGTTCAAATTGAAGGGTATCAGTCAAAGAGGGAAAACCATGCAAGCCGCCTCTTGTAATGTGCAATTAGCATGTATTTCTCACTGTATATTATTGTTCTGTTACTTGGTATGTTCTGTTACTTGGTATGTTCTGTTAGGATGTCCCCTACCCCTCACCTCAGATGGTTTGTCCCCTTCCCTTGTCCTCCCTTCCCATGGGCTGGAGCCCCTATAAGAACCAGGGGCCGGAAATGGGAAGGGCTCTTTCCCTGGTTATCCCTCATAAGCTTGGAACCTCCAGGTGGCCTGTTGCCTCTGGAGTGAATAGACTTATATTATATGTAACCATGGAGAGCCGCCAGCACCTTCTTTGTCCTCCATTTCCCTCAGCCATCCCCCGGAGAGTGCAGGGGCACCTCACCCCTCGGCAAGCCCTGACAGGGGGAAGGCTACAGCCACCGGCAGGGATGGAGCTGATGACCACCTGCCTGCTCCTGCTCACAGGACTCCCTCCCACTCTGCCCCATTAAAACTGGGTGCTGACATATACATGAGAAAAGGCATGACCGGAATAAAAGAAATAGACCCAGGTGGTGCCACAGCTAAGGAGGGTGCTAGTTGTGGACAAGAGTGATAGAACTGTGCTTCCTTCCCTCTGAATGTGTCCCAGAACATGATTTTCATAACCAAGTCCATTCTGAACATATAGGCTAAATTCGGTGTGAAACTGTTTCTTAGTAAGTAAATCAGTTAAACTGCTTTTAAATTTCCTGAAAGTAGGGTAGCCTACACTTTGCCTGCTTGGCAGAAACCGTAGTTGTTATTACTATTCTGAAAATACTTCAAAATACACTTTCCTTAGGCTTGTGTGCCAGGATTAACTACTCAGTACCAGAAATGACTGTTTCTTGTGGCTGAGGAAATATTTCAACTGATAAGTGACATAGTAGATAAAATAAAAAAAATCACAGAATCACAAAATCACAGAATATAGACAGCTGGAAAGGACCCACAAGGATCACTGAGTTCTACACCTGGCCCTGCACAGGATCATCTCCAAGAGTCACACCATGTGCCTGAGACTATCGTCCAAATGCATCTTGAACTCTGTCAGGCTTGGTGCTGTGACCACTTCTCTGGAGAACCTGTTCCAGTACCAAGCCATTCTTTGAGTAAAGAGTCTTTTTTCTAACATCCAATCTAAACCTGCCCTCGCCCAACTTAAGGCCATTCTCTTGGGTCCTGTCACTGGTCACCACCAGCAGAGAAGAGAGCAGTGTCTAATCCTCCTCATACTCTCCCAAGGAAGTTGTAGACTGCAATGAGGTCTCCCCTCAGTCTCTTCTCCAGACTGAACAGACCAAGTGCCCTCAGCCACTCCTCAAGGCTGTTCACCATCTTCACTGCCCTTCCTTGGACACTCTCTAAGAGCTTAATATCTTACTTATATTGTGGTGCCCAAAACTGCCACAATATTCAATATTCAGGGTGAGGCCATACCAGTGCAGTGCGGAGCAGAGCGGGACAATCACCTCCCTCGACCGGCTGGTGATGCTTTGCCTGATGCCCCCCAGGACACAGTTGGCCCTCCTGGCTGCCAGGGCACTGCTGACTCATATTCATCTTGCCATCCACCAGGATCACCAGTTTGTTTTTGCAGTACTGCTTTCCAGCATCTCATTCCCCAGTCTGTACGAACATCCAGGATTGTCCTATCCCAGGTGCAAAATCCAGCACTTTCCCTTGTTGAACTTCATATGGTTGGTGATTTCCCAGTCCTCCAATTTGTCGAGGTCTCTCTGTAGGGCCTCCCTGCCTTTCAGGGGGTCAACAGCTCCTCCCAGTTTTGTGTTGCCTGCAAACTTGCTTATTACCCCTTCCAGTTCTGCGTCCAGGTCATTTATGAAGGTGTTGAAGAGCACAGGGCCTAAGATGGGGCCCTGTGGAACCCCACTAGTGACAGGTCACCAATCTGATGTCATCCCATTCACTATTATCCTCTGTGCTTTACCATGAGCCAATTGCTCACCCGCTTCATGATGTGTTTATCCAGCTGTGTGCTGGACATTTTGTCCAGGATTCTGTGAGAGATGGTATCAGAATCTTTACAGAAATACAAAAAGATTACATCCGCAGACTTCCCTTGTTCAGCTAGGTGGGTTACCCTGTCATAAAAGAAAATCAGGTGTAATAAGCAGGATTTTCCTCTCATGAAGCCATGTTGGCTGTGACCAATGATGGAAGCTCTGTATTTAGATAGCAGTTTGATGGCCTCTTCATTAGTCAGTTCTTGGGATGCCTTACAGGGTCAGATTCCTCTAGGCTAGATACATTGCCTTTTTTTCCTCTTGGACACAGTTTACATAATCTTTCTTGAATTAGCTGTGTTATGCATGTGCATTTTCCCCATGAGGCAGGTGTGCTGGACAGGTGTCATTCATCTGAAAGAACATTCAAAATACTTCAGTATAAACTAACATCTGGGCAGGTTTTCACTGACCACATACTTGAACAGGTATTTGTAAACAAGGACTGATAAAGTTTTCCTTTTCATTTTTCTCTGCCGTGTAAAGGAACAGAACCTCTTAAGTAACTGAATACCTTTAATTACATTAATCAAGGGGTCGTTAACATCACCTTATAGGAAATGGAGAAAGCACCTGGTTCAATACCATAGTCTTGGAGAATTACCTCAGCATCATTTCAGCTAGTTCCTTTACTTTAAAAATTGCTGCATTAAATCATCTGCTAAAGATGCTGTGCTTCAAAAGGTCTATTGCTACACAAAAATAAAACACAAAGTTACTGTTATATGGAGTCACACAGTCTTATGAGAAGGCATTTCAATGAAAAAGATAGATTGCTACCAGTCTTAACTGCAATATATGGAGGCTTACAAGAGAAGCTCAGAAAGTATAACTTCAGTTTTTATGTTTATCACACTTTTCTTAATTTTGTAAAAAGGATATTTGAACACTTACACATAAACATTCAGATTTAGGTTCTTAAAAATACTTGTACAAAACCTGTAAAATTAC
This sequence comes from Calyptomena viridis, assembly GCA_013390005.1. NCBI lineage: Eukaryota > Metazoa > Chordata > Aves > Passeriformes > Eurylaimidae > Calyptomena > Calyptomena viridis. The sequence goes on along the minus strand of WEIV01016030.1, from coordinate 23,532 downwards.
AGTGTATACTGACATAAATGAAGTCCTCAACTTGTCTCTCAGCTACATAATCACACTTTTACCCATGGGTTCAAAAGAGAAGTTATTCATTATCTCCATGGCATTCTGAATAGTCTCTCCTTCTGTTTTGCACTATATTATAGTAAATTAAGCACTGAAGATTAGATCCCATCTTCAGTCCTCATTTCTGATCCATTCTGTTCCACCTCTACTCATTCCGTTTCCTCTTAAGCCTTCCTGCTACTGCCCTAGGCTTGGAATCATTTCATGACTACTAGCAAGGAGTTTTAAAAGAAGTGATCCTTGTGACAATCTCCATTTTTTCTATTAAATGTCAGATGGATGTCTTGACTAATTAAAATTAACTCTTTCTCAATGACATTGCTACTTATCATAGTCATTCCTGTTGACAGAGGAAGGGCAGTTCTGCAATATGACTAATATTTAGACAAATCTGGGTTAATGAGAAATCTTTAACGTCTGATTGAGAGGCAAAGCAAACAACATATTTGTCTTACGTATATCTGGAAACCTTATAAAAGTATAAGCAAATCCCTTGAAGCAAAGCCCACCAAAATTCATTGAAAGACTCCCACTGACTTTGAAGGGCAATATATAAGCTTCCAATATAAACAGTAAATTAATGCAAATATGGTCTGGTGGAAGGAAGACAGTAGCAAGAGAAAGCTTTTATTGTTCTGGATAATACTGCAATGTGCCACTGTGGCCAGTTGAACTCTATAGTTCCTAAAGCAGTTTAATAGACTGAAATTGCAACATGATTTCAATACCATGGAATAAAAAGAAAAAAAAATTAATATACGAAGTCTTTTCGTATATATTTGCTAAATTAAGTTTGTTTCTTTAAACTTTGAAGAATTGATTTTTATTTTTCTTCCTCCTTTTCCTCCTTTATGCATAGTAATGGTAGTTGGGTAGTCACAGAAATTTTCTTTGTGATACGATATGGTCCAGAATGCAAGATGTCATTTCAACAAAGTGTTCCCTACTTATGCTCCTCACAGTGACATAATGTTTGTCAACAAGAAACTTACCTGGTCTTATACATGAGCTTCCGGTAATAGCTGAAACAATTGGTTCATGTAACTAGAGCTATTTCTGACCCACTTTATTCTCTCACTTTATTTTAGTTTTTCTCATCTGCATTGCAGCCAATACCCTTGACCACAGTTGATATTTTGGGGTAGCAAGGTTCAAGTATATCAAGTTTAGAAATTATTATTTTTCTCAACTTCAACAGTTTTTGTATCTGCCTTTGACACTATGGTTAGTTGGTCCCAGCTCATGAAGAAGTATCATTGCCTAGAACATAAAAAGTAAATGTGAGAGATCTACTTTTTTTTTGCAATCTTCTGTACAATACATGAAGTCATGTTCCTAATAACTCCATTCACATTGCTTCATGGCTAAAGAACATAAGCTAAGCAGACAGCACTTGCTTTATTATCTAAAGCAACCAGGACAAATATTTGCAGTTGCATGTAAAAGGCAGTAGGTAAGCTTCTGACTAAGGAGGTATTTTCATTAAGCACTAATATACGGTTTCCACTATATTAATTGTTTAAATTTTTTTTTAAAAATTGTTCTCTTCTTCCTTCTAACAGCAATATTATGGTTCTGAGATCTGAATGTGGATAAAAATTAAAAGCTTGCATGAGTTGCTGTGTGTGAAGAGGTGCAGCACTAAACTTAGACCTAGGGAAACAGGAATAAAGTTGTGGTAAAATACTTCTGCATTCTCTAGGGGTTTCTTTTGGCTTCAGGGGATGGATGGTTTAACTATAAGAGCTTGTCACTAGCTGCTTGAAGAAGTAACACTGTGCAGAATCCTCCAGGAAATCCTCAGACCTTCCCAGCTCGTTACACATTTATTTTACTTGGTCTTGGCTGTGGCATGGCTCGCAGTGCATAAGGTCCTGAGAAGCTAGTTTGTAGGTATTTCCTTCAACACTTTCAGCAAAAAGAATAAGAGGGCTTTATACTCCCTTTATGCCTTTTTGCCCTCTACATGTAATCAGTCAAATCCATTATCTGTGAAAGAATTTCATAAGAGCAAAATTTTATAAGAGCAGAAGCTTAACTCACATACCAGAAGAACATTCCACTAGGGAAAACTTCAACATTATCACTTAAAATCTAATCCAATATTTAAAATATTTAGCAACACAGGACAATAAAAATCTATAATATAAAAAAATGTTTCCGATTCACTGAACTTGCTAACATGTAGGGGAAAAAAGAGCTACAAAACATAGCTTCACAAGTCTTTTACACTCTTTATAGGGTATTTCTTTCAAATCTGTAATTTGTTTGATAGATTTCAGATGCTGCTTCAGTTTAATTACATCAACAGAAAGACACTTAAGTGAAGTCTCAGGAAGATAGCAAGTTGCATTGCCTAAATTTTTTAAGCTGCCATGCTCTTGGCATGTCAATTGATAGGACATGATGTCTGGTTATTTGAAGTTCATCATACATCATCCAGTACTGACTGTCAAACCATATCCTCAGCAGGGTAATGCATTATAGGTGAATTCAGTCATATAAATAGGAAAATAGATAGAAACCTATTCCTTCATAGTACCATATGCATATAATTAATAGCATAAGAAATAATAAGAATAAGAATATACTGTAATTATGTAATTTTTTCACTCATCTAGGAAACAAATAATTTCTTTCAATTGTCACAAGTGAGTTACTACCAATAAACAAAGATAAAATGCAACTCTTTCTAGTATTAACAGATACATCTTTGTTTCCTGACCTAATTTTTCAAAAGCTATCATAGTAATGCTACTCAGACAATACCACAAATCCTCTACTGGCAAATACAGGAAGAACAGTAGCCAACCAAGGATATGGATCTACCGTTCTTTTAAATTCCATTTCTGGTACTTCTTGATAGGTGACACTATTTCAGAGTGAAATGTCTAGGAGTGTACATCAAGAGCATGATACAACATGCTTGCACATGTCTTGTACTTTTCCTAAACTAACAATCATTGTAGCAGACATGTCATTTTAACTGACAAAAGCTGTTAGCTCAAGAACCAAACACAATACTACATTATTCTGAATTATCAGGTTGGGGGTGAGGGAGAGAGGACGGTGGTTCCTCACTCCCTCAGCACAGTAGAGTTCACATTGTACCTACTTCCTGTAATATAAAAGCTGTGAATGTGAAGCTGGGAACATACCACTCATGAAACAGGTCTCTAAGAGCACCTGAAAGTAATGGATGCAGTAAGAAGCAAGTAACTTGGTTAAATAGGCAATAAAGGAAAACAACATATCTGAGAAGGCTTCAGCTTGTTAGAAAATGGGGTAAAAGGGAACCCTTGTTAACTTGCAGCCATACTGTCTTCCTCTTGGATAGTTAACAGGATGAAAGACAGATACAATTCTGAGACATTTTTAATTATGTTTTCTGACTCACTCAAATTCTACTGCCTACCAAGTAGACACTTTTTTATTGCTACTGCAGCCTCCTTGCCACCTCATACTATCTACATGCATTGAATCATTATCAACAGCTTCCACACTTAGCTCTTTTCTTTTTCCCCCATGTCCTTTTTCCCATGACACAATCTCCATCATTAGGGAAGGCATATCCCCTCAGTTTTTTTTCTAATCTAATTGGCCTCAAAGTGGCAAACAGGAACAGCAACAACAAATTAGTTGAAAGAAAAGACATGCAACATTTGCAAAACATAAATAGAAATGTTGAGTAGTTTTATGCCATGTTCATATGAGGTCATCACATCATATGGAGTTCTTGCCTTCCTGCAAAACCATTCTGAAGATCTCCATCTTGGTTAATATAGAGTCAGTAGCTCAGCACATCTGGGCACCAGGAATAATATCCAAGGTTAGGCTAGATATTGAATTCCTATGTGAAACAGTTTTCTCAGTGAAACTGCAGTTTCTAGATCTATTTTACTAGACTTACATGAAGGTAAAAGTTCTCATGCAGTCTTATTCATCAGCCTGACTTTGCTAACCACTTGGGAAAGAAGATGGTTTGAGAGGCACAGTGTTAGAACATACAAGTTTGGAGGTT
>WEIV01016030.1:1599-16726 GCA_013390005.1 Calyptomena viridis | reverse complement strand
CTTCTCTTTATCCAGATTACAATGCATGTACAGTATATAACTGATAGACACTGCTAGGCATGTGTTCATGTACTGTACATTCATTCCGACAACCCATTAAATAGTGTTTGTTAACCTTTAATTCAGATGTCTGCAAAAAGATAATACAATGTAAAACACAAGTCAATGGTGGGTTGTAAAGCTGTTTCTGCTACAGTTTTTATTAGCCTGTTATTCAGTGTAGAATGCAGCTACACCCTGAAGCAAGTCTTCTATAAAAGTACAATGTCAATATATTATGATACAAACTCAACCTATAAAATCAATGACAAGCATTATGCTTGCTGCTATCTCCTACTAAAATATAGATACTGCTTTTAATGGATGCAATGGTGCTGGACTCAACATCATTGTGCTATTAAGCTTAACCCCTTAGGCATGAAGCACAGTTACAGGGCTCCTGGACAAAGAATGCTCACTGAAGGGTGCTGTGTCAATCAAGTCAGTGTGACTGACCACAGAATATGTACGTGTAAATCAGTTTTCAAAGGTATTAAAGCAAAATAGAATTCTAATGTACACCGTGGTGTGATTCTCCATAGAATTCCACTTAATCTGTAGAAAAAGGAGACCATCTATCTCATTATCCAGGTGTTTGTATTTTGTTTAACAATTTGAATGACTGCATGGAAACTTTATATTTAATATTTGAAAATGGCATTAAGCCAAGGAGGATTTGAGTATTCTGGGGAATACAGTTAGAATCCAAAGAGATCTTGAAAAATTGCAAGAAAGATCTGAAAGCAAAAGGATATAATTCATTACAAATAACTGCAAAGTACTAAAGGGAAGTCTTCCCCCTATCCCCACCTGGTTATAAAAATGGGAAGAAAACTAGAACCATAATGAACTAAATCCAAACTTAAAAAACAAATAATGCTTTTGGGAAAAAACACACCAAAACCAAACCCCACAAACTCCCAAAAAACCCCAAACAAACAAACCCCCCAAATTTCACCCTGTCATGTGCCAGTAAGATTATTACATTTAAGACCAGAAGTAGTTATTACTCCCTGCTAAACACCAGAGACTTTACAACTGGAATTCTGTGTCCAATTATGAGTAGCACAGAGATAAGGCTATGCAATAAAGTTTAACATGGGGCAGAAATTCTAGAGAAGAGCAAACAAAATTTGGGGGTACCCTGTGGAATATAAGACCTTTAAAGACAGATTGCATGAAGAAAAAAATAAGCTAATCAGTAATGGCAGAGTTTTAGAGTAAATACGTAAGAAAAACTCTTTTGGCATAAAAGATAATTTAATAAGGCTAGGCAAACTAGAGACTGTGGAAAATGACATAGACAAACATTTATATACATATACTTGCTCCCAGTAGAGGAGAGGCCTAGATATTGCTACAGGTCTGTGTCAACCCAGCATGATTCTGTGAAAATATTCCTAAATTTTTTCCATCTTGGAAATGTTAAACAAAAACATTTGGAGAGCAAAAGGAATCAGAACTTTTAAAACTAATTTTGCCAGTTTGTTTTCTATTAAATGACAGTTTCCTGCATGTAAAGCAATGAAATAACTACTAACAATACAAAAGGATTTCATTCAGAACAGGCAAATACCTGTAGAATATAGTGGTATTGCATGTTGCACCTTTTTGTTTTGTCATTTCCTGTACATGCAATATTTGTATTAGTTGAAGAAAGTGTATAATTTCTCACAATCATGTAGCTATTGTCTGTACATTCACAGATGTCACAGCTGTTGACTTCTCTGCTGTTTCAATTTCATTTTCATATTTAGTTGAAGGCACAGTTGTTTGCTATATACTCTGTTTTGAATGGTGTGGAAAGTCTATATCTTTATCACAAGATATAAGAATAGTTCTGCAATAACTGAGGGATGAAGTAATTCTTTATGAATATGATGTAATGGAATAGGTACTATAATTTAATCATCAGAAGAGAGGGTCTGCGGAGTTCACGGAAGAATATCAAAGTCATGCCTATGATAAATAGTATGTGATAAGCTGTTTAGAAAACAGTAATGCAAGCCACAGAAAAATGTGAAGAAGGGAGGCACACAAAATCCTTATATGGAAAGCAATGGAATCCTAAGAACCAAAGAGGTAGTCTAACAAGGAGGAAGGGAAACAGCAATGTCCATGGATCCATCACTATTTTTAGAATGATCCTGCTTGATAGGCACGTTTTTTAGGATTAAAAGTTTTTTGCTTGACTATTGTTCACAAAACATTTCATATGCTATTTACTGGGGACCTGAGTCTAAGAAAATGTTTTCAAGGTGATTTAGACTGCAGTCTGACCTCTTCTGCCTTTTTGTTTTCTTTTGGTATTTCCTTGCATGAAAAATTTTTCTCAAGACTTTTTTTTGGAGAAGTTGTAAACCAATATTAGTTTAGCCAAGGTAGGAACTGCATCTCAATTTCAGCTGCAACATCTTCTCATTGCAGAGACATTACGATCCTAGAAGATTTGTTTTTTTGTGAGATATAGCAACTTAAGAACTTTCCTTAGTGCAAATAAAAATTCTATATATTCAATGTATAATGTGGAAGATAACTGAAAAATTACTACAGGAAGGGGAAGAGTACTTCTTGCTCTGTAATAGACATATCACAGTTCACTGATAGTGTCACTAGTTATCAAACGCCAGCACTGCTACTATTATTCCTCCAGGTCTTTGTGTGCCATCAAGCAAGAAGTGAACAACTGGGACTGAATGAAGACAAACTATCTTGATATAAGAGGTTGCAATGAGAAAATCACCGGAGGTTTCCAGAAACAATTATTACCAAAGTTATCAGTGAGGCTAGAGAAAAGTGTTTGCTTTTGATCTTGGTCTCGTTGCAGAGAATACAGTCATCCAAAGGAGAAGAATTGTCTCCTTTCCAAGCAGAAAATATGTTCCCAATGTTTTTTTAAATTTTTGTTTACAGTACTTGTTGATCAATGTAAGTCCAGCTCTTAAAAGCACGGTGTGGGAAGCATAGCATCCACTCCAAAATATGAAAATTTAAATTGCTTCCTTCACTTTTCCTGCAATACCCTGAAGCTGTGCACAAGTAACAATAGTTGAAGTTTTCAGTTCTAGAATACTTTTTATCCTGTTGCCACAAACCAAACAAAAATAAAACCTATCCATCTGTGAGAGAATGTGACAGGAAATTATTACGATTCAAATATCTTAATTACTCCAAAATGCCCAGCCATGAGCAGTCAACATCCACAGGATCTCATAAAGTGTTGGGAAACAGAGAGACACATAATTACAGTGAGATACATGCTTCTCGCTCTGCATTGTTTTATTATAAAACGCTTTGCTTTATTATATGTATTTTCAGGACCTTCTTGAAAACATGCATGAAGTTTCTACTCTGTGAACAAAACAAACAAATAAACCTAAGTTTCTTTTCCTGTGAATCTGATAGTATAAATAAAACAGCTCATTTTGAAAATACTGACTTGGTGATATCATCTCCTGGATCTCTGTTCAGGTCTGGAGTTTCTGTAGCGAGAATGACTGGATACCAGGAACTATAAGGAACTATTCTGGATGTACTAGGCTTGTCAGCCAGGTCTGTAAAAGGGAGAGAGAGACATATCGGTACTCTGGAGAATGCATGGAGCTCCACCTGGCAAGGTACAGACAGATGGTGTCAGAGGATATAGTAGCTCAATGTTTTCCTATAAAGCAACCAGGCATCATTTTCTTCAAATAATCAAATACATTTTTCACTGGGAAACTGGAAGGCTATAGCTTACAACTCCAAATATGGAAAGGAGAAGAGAGATTGTTTGGGTGGCAAATATAAAATCTGTTTCTTATTGTGTCGCTGAAGTGTCCAGGTCCAGGAGGCAACTCAGCTGCCTCCTGTAAGAAAAATTGCCATGTTTACAATTCAGATAAACATGTAAACTATGATACATATATATTTTGGGGACTCAGCTAAAGCAGACAAGAACCACATCTTTTGAAGCAGGCCCATCACTGATAATTACGAATGTAAGATTAGCTACCGTCATTTATTCTTGTAAATAGTGTCATCTCTTCCAATTAAGATCAACTACTTGTATCTCCACAATTGCTTTATTAGCATTGTTGTCAAGTTCCACAGAAGCCTTAATTAAATAATCGTCATGATTATGGCTAGTTTCCCAAATGATTGAAGTAAATAATTTATATGTGGGTTATACAAAAAGTTTTTACTTACTGAAATACTGTATTTCAAAAACTCTCCAAATGCCTAATTACAAAATATTTTAAATCCATCCTTTAAACAAGTTATGCATTACAAAATAAAAGCTAAAACTGAACTAACCAAAATTTTGTTGCTTCAAGCAATTATATTTCTCCTAATGGCATCTGAAGTAAAATTAAAAACTGAATGCAGAAAATTTCATAACTGAGGCATTGAGAAAGCATTTAAACATTTAATACAAACTATGATTACTAATTAATTATATTAATGAATATCAGATTATACAAAGATGAAAATAACAATTTGTGAAATCCAAGATACTGGGATTTAACACGCTATAACAATACATCTGTATCAATGAGCAGCATACTGAGATATCTTTAACTGTAGAAATAATAAAAGATATTTTTTAATATAATGTGTGTAAAGCTCTTTTCTAACATTTATTTATATGTTAAATGTACCTTTTCCCATCTTACTTTCTCACTACTATTTAAATTGTTTGCAGATTATTTTTTTAAAACTTATATTAAAAATTAGTATTATAAAAAGTTCTTTTAAATCAAGACCCTAGTCTTTAATAATTAGCATTACTGCTAACAAGTATTTTAATGAAATTTTATGTTTTCCTCTTACTAGAGACATGTCATTCCCATTGTCCTTAACTAGTGTTATATGTGCTCTTTGAGAGAAGAATAGGCCCTTTAGCTATAAGTTCTGACTTTTGAAACAAAAAAGTCATAGCCTTTTTGTGTTTCTGGTTGAAGTAACTGCAACGTAATTTTATGTAACAATTGTGGCAGATCAGAATCAAAACATGGAATTAGAGACACTGAAATTATGAATGTGATGTTGATTTTTAAAATTACAACTCAAGATAGGACTAAAATAAACATTATTAATGGTATTGTGTTGGGATAGTTTTTTTCGTGTCTCTATGTTCCCCCTATCCTTCTGAGTAATTGTCTTTTTTTGGAATATACTAAGGTATCCTGCTGAAAGATGCTTGCTTTCCTGGTGTACACCCATTTTTTATGTTTAAAGTTATTGTTACTCTCTGTTTAATGCAAGTGGAGGCCAATCGTATACACCTCTATTTATATAGCACAATAATTTGAATTCTGTGCCCTCAGAAATTTTGTAAGCATTCCAATTCCCATCTTCCGATTCCCATTAAAGGCTTGACCTATGAAATTTAAAAAGACCTCCAAGTTACTTGTTGTTGTATTCTAAATTTCTGAATTTAGATGCCTTTTGTTTTGCAGGACTAATTCCCTTGGAAGAGCAGGGATATGTGTGTGCGCACATGTTCATAAAAGTTACTTCATAGAAATTTCTGGCAGTATTACTGAATAAATGGAGTGAGAAATATATTCCAAAATTACAAATTAAAGTATTTTATCTTATGCATCTCAACCACCTAGTCAGCTTTATCAAACCAAAAGCAGGATTGAAAACCTACAAAGTTTGATTCAGAAGTTTCCAACTAAGAAAAATCTTTAATTTTGACTGATTTTTGAAACTGTAATTTTGGCAAGTTTTGTATACAACTTTCTGTTTTTCTGAGCCCTTGCCCAGTAAATGGCCTTGCCCATTTAGTATCCTCACATCCTTTTCTGTTGCGGTATGTAATAGGATACAGGTACCAAATAATTCTCTAAGGCACTTAGTGCCTGCTGCATATACACACAGAAGCTGACATTGTTTCATAAGAATTGTTTTTAGTTATAATTTACAATTTGGCATGGTAAGATAGGGTTTTCCAAGTCACACAGAAGGCACTGGGAAGGAAGTTGCATTCTCATCATGGAAGATAAGGGAAAGATAGATTCAAAAAGATCTTCAGCTGTAGAAGAAGGAAATTAGGATTATAATCTAGGAGAAATTATTATGCTGTCTTCAAAGCAATAAAGTGACGTGTGTATATTAGATATTACAGGAATCTCTCTGGTGAACAGATTCAACAGCAAGACAACTGAGAGTGAAAAATTTAGTATAATTCAGTGTATTCTGCAAGAAGAGTGCTTAATTTTCTCTCTTCCAAGCATACATAGGAAGTTCTCAGAGCAATACAAATATTCAAAGGGACTCTTCTATTTCTCTCATAAGGAAATATCCACTTTAATTATAACTGCAAATTTTTAGAGACTGGATACAGAAAGCAACGTATGTTGAGGCAATTTTATCACCTTTAATCTCAGAACTCTCTGAACAAAACCCTATGAAATTAAAATCTGTAGCTGCTACTGAAAGTTTAGCCAAGGCAGTAACAGGGTGAATTAATCTGGGAGTGTGGGAACTCATGGTGATCGTAAAATGGGTGATGGTAAAGAAAAAACTCATCAAAGCTAGAAAATCAGAAAAACATCTGCACTATTTCCCCATACACCTAATTTCCTACTCAAAAGGCTAAAATATGCAAGTACATTAAACATTGCCTAGTGCAATCTGATCATATTTCTGAGCAGTGTTTATATGTGATTACAAAAAATGAAGATTCAGCATTGTTCTATTGCTCTTTGTGCCAGATACAGCCAGCCAAAAAGGTCAGAGTGAAGGTGTACTCTTTCATGTGTCTCAATGATTCTCTATTGTTACATGCCTTCGGGAACTATGGCAAGGAATCGGAAGTAGATACTATGGCAGTTTCCAGAGCTTCCCTAATGCATCCTGGGGAGATAACTCTCTCACGAGTCTAAGAAAAGAGAGACACAAAATTATTCCCATATGATTCCTACTTAATTTTGGAAGCTAGTATCCAGTGATATTTCAAGTAGAAATAGGAAAAGATTTGTGATCTTATATTGTATTCCATAAGTTCACAGAAGATTGATGTCAATAAAAATGTTTGATAAGATGATGCCAAATTCTGTAAACAGTTTCAGTCATCAACAAAATGCAAAAAAAATAATTTAAAGCTTCTTTAAAGAAATATTTCATATTTTCATTGAAGTTAATAATTACAGGACTAAAATAAATAACACAACCTGGAAATTAAATAATAATTGTATGCTATCAAAGCCAGTTTTTTCCTCATTGTTCTGTGGCTAGCAACCAAAACCAACTAAATAATCCTTCCTAATAAATCTAAAATGATCAATCCCTTCCCCCATTTCCAGGTTTTCAGTTGTGTCAGTGAACCAAAACATCCAATTATTGGTTCACATCTAATTTCAAATGTCTACCAGCTGGTAACAGTGATAAAAATAGGAAAATGAAGAAAGTAGTGATGTTGATCAGGATCGGGATCAACACTACAAAAAAATCTACCAGTTTACATCTTAGTTCTATCTGAATATCATTGTGATGGCTTGACTCTGGCTGAATGCCAGGAGCCTCCCAAAGCTTTTCTATCACTCCCCTACTCAAGTGGACAAGGGAGAGAAAATATAACAAACGACTTATAAATGCAGATAAGAGCAGGGAGAGATCACTCACCGATTAACATCGCAGGCAAAACAGACCTAACTTGGAAAAATTAATTGAATTTATTACCAATCAAAATCAGACTAGGATAATGAGAAGTGAAACAAATCTTAAAAACACCTTCTTCTGACTCCTACCTCCTTCCTGGGCTTACCTTTATTTCTGATTATCTATCTTCTCCCCCACAGCCATACGAAAAGATGGGGAATGGGGGTTACAGTGAGTTCATCACATGCTCTTTCTGCCACTGCTTTCTCCTTAGGGAGAGGAGTCCTTGCTTCCCCTGGAGCCCCCTCCATGGGAGACAGTCCTCCATGAAATTCTCCGGCGTTGAGTCCTTCCCTCAGGCTACAGTTCTTCATTAACTGCTCCAGTGTAGATCCCACACAGAGAGCCACAAGTCCTACCAGCAAACCCGTTCTAGCATGGGCTTCTTTCTTTGTGGGTCTATGAGCCCCTGACAGGACCTTGCTCCAGCAAGGGCTTCCCATGCCTTCTCTCAGGCATCCACCTGCTCTGGTATGGAGCTTCTCAACATGCTGCAGATGAGTCTCTGCTCCCACATTGATCTCCATGGGCTGTAGGGGGACAGTGTGTTTCACCATGGTCTTACCGTGGGCTGCAAGGGAACCTCAGCTCTGGTACCTAGAGCACCTCCCGTCCCTCCTTCTTCACTGACCTGGTGACTGCAGAGTTGTTTTCACGTATCCTCACTCTGCTCTTTTCTGGCCACAATGACTTCTGTGTAATAATCTTTTTCTTTCCTTCTTAAATATGCCATCACAGAGACTTTACTAGAACTGCTGGTTATCTTGGACTTGGCTAGTGTTGGGCCCGTAATGGAGCTGACTGGTATTGGCTTTGTCAGACATGGGGAAACTTCCAGCAGCTTCTCAGAGAAGCCACCCTTTACTCCCCTGCTATCAAAACCTTCCAGTGCAAACCCCATACAACCTACAACCATCTAAACCACTTTGAGCAGATTTTTTTTGTTGTTTTTCATGTAGACCTTGTTGAAACAAATCCTGTTGGTATGTGTTCAGTTTGCTTTCAGGCAATTCCAACAATTTGTAGCAATATTTTTTAGTCGTGTAGATCTTTCTACATCTGTGTTTAGCTTGTGAATTTCTATTCTCTTTTATTTAGTCTCTCAAGCTTTTAGAAAATGAGTAAGATCAGTGAACATATGCTTAAACAAAAATGTCAAAGATGGCCTCTTTGGTATTTCTGATTTCCTGCATACTGCTGTTTGCCAATTAGATCTTGATTGTTTTACTGCGATGTGGTAGATTATGGCAATGTAATGTAATCTGTGGACATTTGGTTTCTCATTAACTTGCTGCTAAATGACTGAATCTTCCCACTAAACTCCACTATCACACTGCAAATGTAGTTTAGAAAAGCTTTGTTTCTTTTCAAAAGCTGCACGATTTTAGACAGCAGCACAATGTAACTCCAAAATGCAGTGGAAGATACATGGAGTAATTGGTAACATACCCACCCTGTAACATGGGCATTCTGGGCTTGGTACTGTCCTTCCTGTAGCACCAGGGATGCATGACCAGCAACCATATGGCATAGCAGAAACTATATTATTAAAGTAATACTGCACGCTACATGTTCAGAACAAAAACGGTCATATATAACAGCTTATAATTTCTAATTAAGACTCATAAAAATTTATCTCTAAACAGTTTCAATATACCATTTTATGAATGCTATAGAAGAGTAGTCAGACTGCATTAGAATATTTAGCTCATCTAGCCCATTTGATAAATGATCATAAGAAGATGAGGAAAGAGTAAAAGTAATATGTATTAAGTTTTTCTTCTGGGAACATATCTTCCAAGAATCTGGCTATTACTTGAGTAGGGAGTTGGAGGAGGACATTTCACCATTAGCATGATATTCAGTAGCCACCAATGGATTTCGAACTAGCATAAATTTGTCTTCTTCAGGAGGCTCAGGGAGAAGAACTAGCATAAATTTGTCTTCTTGTCAATCTCTACAGCTGCCTGAAAGGAGGTTGTAGCCAGCTGGGGGTCGGTCTCTTCTCCCAGGCAACCAGTGACAGAACAAGAGGACACAAGTCTCAAGTAGCACCAGGGGAAGTTTAGGCTTGATGTTAGGAAAAAAATCTTCACAGAAAGAGTGATATGCCATTGGAATGGGTTTCCCAGGGAGGTAGTCAAGTCATCGTCCCTGGAAGTGTTTAAAAAAACCTGGATGTGACACTTAGTGCCCTGGTGTAGTTGATGAGATGATGTTAGGTAATAGGCTGGACATGATGATCCCAACCTAGTTAATTCTGTGATTCTATCCTGTTTTTCTTCGTCTTCCACATTATTTGCTATAAATTAGTTAAGAAGAGGAATTGAAGCCAAGAAGAGACTTGCTTTATTTTGTTCCCTATCAGTTGCTAGCATATATTATTGCCCTATTGTTTTGCCTTGTTCCATTCCATTCAATGGTCTGCATCACACACATGATAATCTGAAGTGCAGGTTTTTGCATATTTTTTTTTTACACTTCAGGGTTTTTTTTATAGAGGCCTTAAAAGGTGAGCTAACATCGAAAGGAGTCTTTAAAACAGCAACTGTTGATTATCTGAGAGGATATACAATCAATCTGACTACTACGCATGTAGAGAGAAGTAGAAAATTGTAATAAAGGAAGTAATGTTAAAGAAAGCATTGTTCTCCAGGTAAAGAGTAATAGAAAAAGAATGCCAGGGACACCTATGCTGAAGAAAAAAGTTATTACTACCTTAGTGCTGTTCATTTGTAAGTAATTTAATAATAAAACACAAAATGGAAAAAATTTACCCATATTTGAAGCAGGATGGGAATCCTGGTCTCCTGTCTATGAAGTATTCCAGTCACTCTATAAACTCATATTTATTGGGGAATTAGCAAGCTTTTCTTACCACACTTACCTCACAATTAATGTACAAAAGGTAAATGCCTGTGGCTTTTTTTATTTCCTGTCAATATTAAGTGCTAACCATACTACTGTTTCGAACCTGGTAAATATGAAATATCTGAAATAAGGCAAGAGTGTGGTCTGTGATTCCTCTCTCCTATGTATTTAATTAAATAGCAGAATATTAAAAGTTAAAAAAATTCTTACTCATGCTTAAGTCACCCCTTTGTTATAGGTAGCATTAAGTGTCTAATGTAATTCTGGAAAATCTCTCTGTGTTCTATACTCAGAGCTAATAGCAGAAGTTGGATGCAGAAAATCTGCCTCAGCTGCAGATCCCACACCTCATGAAAATTTTTCAGAGGAAGATTTGCCTAAATAAGGGGTGAAGAAACAAGAATCCACTTCCTTTGCTGTAAATGAATAATATATTTAGAAATTGAATACCAAAGGTGATTATACGCAATTGTGCTAAATGCAAAGGGAAAAAATCTACTTAAAAGGACTTAATATAATCCAAATGTACTATGTTAGGTCAGCTTGTTTCTAATAAATCTTAATTATTTCTTCTAAAAAAGGTGATCAAAATATGTTTTTATGCAAAAAGGCAGACATTCATTATAGGAGCATTCTATACAGCCTCAGAGTGGGTCTCATAACTGAGCAAAATGACTGCCTGTTTCTTGTATAGTATATCAAAGAAGTTCAGAAGCAAGGAGCCTGTATATTGTGATTGTGGTTTGCCTTCTGTATTAACAGAAGTGCATTCTACCTAGGATGGCTGCAGGTTATAGCCAAATTTAATCTTCTTAAAATGTTACTATCGAATAAATATACTAAAACATAAAAACATCATTTATCTCTCTCTGCTGAAAAGATATGATTATTCAATATCATGCTGCAAAAAAGCCCCCACAGCTGAATCTTAAGAATACACTGAAAAGAGTAAATGAAATAGCAGCAGTAGCTTTACTTTTACAACTGGAAAAAATGTCACATGTATTAATGTCAGCAACTGGAATTTTACCTCATTAAGCGATTTCTGATCTAAGGCTCTGATGACTATTCTAAGCAGAAAAAATATGCTAATTATCCACTCTGAATGTAGAAGGAAAAAAGGTGTAAAATCTTCCTTTAGCCGTGTGACCATGTACTAATTGCATGTCATGTGTCAAAATAATGCAACCCACTTTGCCTAAAGCAATTAGACATACAGAACTCTATTAATGAAGCACTGTCTGTCACTAAAAGCGTTTTCAGAGCTATAGTTGAAGATTAAAATATTAACTTCTCAAATATTTATGGTAGTTACTGACAGCATTTCAAAATGTTACTTTTAACAAAAGTATTTTATTCAGCTCCAGTTTTTAATTTGGATTTTATATTCAAAAACATTATTAACATATGGGAGTTGTGAAATTTCTATGATCTCCACTGAGACTTCTTTAGTGAAGGTACATTATCTCCTTGAAGTTTACAGCACCTTTTTCTATTATACTATAAACTCTTTGAGAACAAAAAAAAAATGTTAAAAACTTGCCTTTTCTTCAAAAGCCATTAAAAAAGGAAAGAGACAGAGAAGGTTCTTATTGCACTTTTCCTACTTTCTCTGTGTGAAAGAAAATGACCCTTCTTGTCAATGTATCATTTGGTGTGCTCCTTCTTTTTGGGGTCATTGGTCATCTATGTTCATGAGTACAGATATTAACCTTTTGAATACCCTCATGCAGTAGGAAGGCAGGGATGTATGTTGCCAAGCTGTTTATTGAATCTATCAAACATCCTGAAGAGCAGACAATTACATTAAAAAATGTAATGCTTGCTCTGTACTACCACTACTCACCCAGCTGCTTGGGAAAGGCTTTTACACAATTCCTCCAGGAGCATACAAATCTGTAGCTTTCTGAGTGCAGAAGAGGACTGCTTTTATTCTTCATCTCTAATTTACAAGAAAACAAAACAAAACAAACTTATTCAGTTGCCCCAGTAAATGAAATGAGAATATTTGTATGCAAAGAAGTTGAATGGACAAGCCCTTAATTTTCATTCCATATGGAGACTGAGAGGACTACTCTGATATTTGAGGATTTACAGCTTTACCAGGACAATGCAGGAGAGATATCATTGTAATACTATGGAATTATTGACCCCTTTTTTTTTCTGCCAAAAATCAGCGAATAAAAAAGCCATGTTGTTAACACTGCATCATTTTCTAATACTATGGTGGTAAAACTGACTGCTATTATGTATTAGTCCTGCCACTGCTTTTATGTTTGGTAAGGGTATTGTCTTGGTTTTGGAGCTATTACAGTCTACGGGAATCAATTACATGTACTTGAACTAAGAAGGATTTACTTGGTAACTGTAATGGCTCTGAAAGAGCCATTATGATCTGTCATGTCAAAAATGCACATTCCTACAGTAGATACAAACAAAGCTCTGCAAAAAGTTTTCTGTGTAAAGCAAGACATTTTGGTGAGCTTCACTGACAAATCAACATGAGCATTTGCTGCTGAAATATTTTCACAACCTTTCATAGTAAATGAAAAGGAGTTCCTGCCATTTCTCTGGCTTGTGCTTTGTTGAAGGAAAGCTTGAGTGTTGCATAAGAAGGAATCAGATAAGACATTAGTGAAGAGTAAGGTTCAATGACTAACAATGTTTTGGGGATAGATGAAACCAGTTTAAAGGGGAAAAAATGAAATAAATAGAAGTGAAGAGTTATTCAAGTAAAGGGAGGGTTTTGCTGTCATTAGAGACATCCATGAAGGGGATAATGATACTTCTTTGGTAAGACTGAACAAATAGGTTACACCTCAACAACTTCTTAGTCATGTTACAGATGCATGTACAGAACATCAGAACATCTTGGAGCCAAAGTTAATCATAAATGGGGCCAATGAGAATAAGATTTCCTTCCTGTTCTATAGGATAGATGCAGTCTGTAATCTTAGTTTCCTCATCAGCCAGAGTGCAGCTCCCTCTCTCCTTGTTTGTCTAGGTGTCTGCTGAAATGAGACCTAAACACATTGAGGGACTGCACTCAGAGTATTTCTGACCTGGAGGCAGTATCCAGCCAGGGAACAGCTGCAGATTAGCTCAGTTGGTTGGAGCATGGTGCTAATAACTCCAGGGTTATGGGTTTGATTCCTGTATGGGCCATTCCCTTGAGAGTTGAACTCAATGTTTCTTATGTGTCCCTTCCAATATTGTCTGACTAGGGGCACATGGGCCACACTGAGCATACTGGCCCAGTGGGGGTGATGTGACTGACACAAGATTTGGGAAGCAGTCATGCTGGGATGAATGCCAAAAATGTATGTAGGGCATCATGCAGCCCAGAGTAACCCAAGTTGGTACCCATCTTGTTCCTAAGACATTTACAGCAGTGAGTTACATGCAAGTGCAACAATCAACTTATAGAACTGAAAGATAAACTCGTGTAACAACTGGATCAAGGAGAGCAAGGTCATTATGGCACAGTGTTCACTAAATAATTTCTAGCCACATTATTAATTTCCGACTAAAATGTCTTGCATGGCAAATGAAGATCTTATAAATTTAAGCACATTCTTGCAGTAAAGTGGGCATTGTTAGTGTATTTTCTTTTAAATGAAACAAAAAGGTGGTAATAATTGGTCTATAATTCATGATGCCCATTGATGTATTACTATTGTTGTCTAATACAGACCTTCATTATGTGGTTTTATTATAGTTTTTTTCTTTCTGTTTTTGGTTTTTTTAAACATATGTACATTGAGTTATATATGTGCCAAAGTTGATTGAAGCACTTTGCCAAAATTAACATTTATAAGGTACGGGGTGAAGAATGGCCTACAGTGGTATAGCTGTGTGGTTTGCAAGTTGCATGTTTGTTTATTGGTCTGATTTTCGGTTACTGAGGAATGCTATTTAGAATGCAGGAAAAACCTTTCAATCCCAAACGAGCATGTCCAAAATAAGAAACAGAGATTTTACTTTTAGCTCATCTTCAGATTCATAAGGAACAATAAGAGAGATTCATTAGACCATTTGTTACTGTCATCTGCCATGATTCAAAATGAAATACTAAAAGTTTCATGGATGTAGAAAAAGAGCAGTATTTGTCTTTGTGTTGGCTATGCAAAGACTGTATGGCTTTCAGCCTCCATACAAGAGGCCTGATGGATGAAAGGGGGAAGGGTGGTGCCATCTGAATGATGATGGGCTAATATCATCATCCTCTTGTCAACTGTAATAGGCTTTTCCTCACAGAAATAATTCATAAAACCGCTACATTATATTCTATCCCTGACAGGCCCTATCTATCGTGCAACCCAGCAGGCTCACAACTAATAAGAAAATATGTGGTTCAGGAGCCCTGAAAAATTAAACAGGTAGTTTATGAACAATTTGTTTCATGGGGATGTTTATTATGTTTATTAAATATTGAGCCTTTAATGTTTTCCCAGTACAGATGATATCATAAAAATGCTGACTTAAGCCTCGGTTGTATTCTTAGAAAGTGGCATTTTATAGCTTTTGTAGTACCCAGTAAATAACTAAATTGCTGTGGTTTATATGT
>WEIV01016029.1:8588-35087 GCA_013390005.1 Calyptomena viridis | reverse complement strand
AGACACCTTTTTTTGGATACTATAGAGAAATTCACTTTGGGGACGAATAAAAATTATGAATATATTTACTCCATCAGAAACAATTTTTATTAAGATCTGTAAGTCCCCAGTGGTTATAAGAAAATATTACTCAGTGCTAACACAAGTTAACTGCATGTAAGAAAAGGACTATTACAGGATAAAAGAAATACAAAGAAGTTCAATGATGAAAGCTGGGGAGATTTTGTTGGGCTTTTTTTTTTTTGAGAATAAAATACTGCAAACATTTTACAATTTGAAGATTTCCCTTTAANAATTTGAAGATCTCCCTTTAATTCATTTTCTCTATGTAATAGGATGCAGTACTACTAGGATAAAGGGATGATTTAGTCACATCTGCCTATTCAGTAAGCATTTTGTGCAATTAGAAAGGCAGATGTAAATGTAGGTCTTTCTTCACATAACAAATGGGCTGCAGAAACATCTGGTCAGCCAAGCAACAAACATTAACTCACATAAATGGAAAGCTTTCAACAGCTAAACAAAATTGTTTTTTCTAAATAAAGAATTAACTGGGGGGAAGGAGGGATCACAAACTGGGTAATATGAATGGATGAGGAGTAGAATCTATTTTTAACTGCTTTATAAATCAATGCAATTTCCCTTCTACTTCCCTAACTTTGTCCATTAAAAAAATGCTTTTCCCAGGCTCACTAAGACTTAGCCACATGCTATGACTACTACAAGCCTCTTGCCAGGTAGGCTGGTCACTGGCAAATGGAAAAAGTAACAGCTACTTTCCACTGATATTTCTCTCAGTGTGGGCACTAATCTGAGCCTCCCTAATACTGAGCACTTCATTTTCTTCAAAAAACATGGAGGAAATTCATAATTTGGTAACTTTTTGCCTCCCATACAAATTTGCTTGAAACGGGCAAGAAGGTTCAAAAATAATTTCTGACACAGCAGAACAATGGGCTAAGACATTCCTTCTTCAGAAACCAAGCTAAAAACAAGTACTTTACTGGACTTAAACCAATTTTTCCTTTCTATTTAACATGTTCACTATCTTTAAACATAGCATGCATGTTTGTAACAAAAATAATTTATTTTAAAAATCAAGAGAGAAAAACAGTCTTTTTGGTCTTAGCACCACTCCTCAGAAGCCTGTCAACTTACACAGGTATCACAGAATGGTTTGAGTTGGAAGGGACCTTAAAGATCAATTATATTCATACTTGTGCTTTAATCACCTTAGGTTTGTAAAATGCAATACCTCAGCAATCGGTTTCTTTTCATCTCCTTCTCCATCCTCAGAAAGGTCAATGAAAAAGTCTTTCCCACACGGAGTTTTATCAATGAACCAGCCATTGTCAGAGATGTGTGTGTGACCTCTTGCTCCTGGTGACAGGGTGCTTGTTTGAGGTGCTGTCTGAGCAGGAGGAGGGGTTTCCACTGGGTCAGTTTTTGGAGTGGTTGGAACAGAATCGGGATTTCCTTTCTTGTATAAGCTCAGCAGGGAACTGTTCATGTGATTTGTAGGCTGCAGATTCACACATTTGAAAAGAAAATACACAGGACAGATTAATAACTTGGACTATTTATAGCAAGAGGGAATGAAAACTATTTCATAAACATAATTCAACATTATCCCTGCTGGAGAAAATTGGCATGCATGTCCCAACCCACTCCTCTGCAAATCAAAATTACATGTGCTGGTTGAAGGGGCAGCAGCCTTTGCTGAAATGACCCTGAAATGACCCCTGTTAATTGAGAGGCACCTCTTTTGGTAGTAGTTGGGTACGTCAGTTCCTTCAAATGTTTCATTCATTTCATAGCCAACTCTTTCAGGCCCTCAGTGTGCTTTCCTCAAAAGTGATTCCCAACCACATGTTCTTCCTTTTCCTTCAGAATTCAGTCTCCTTTCAGCTCTACCAATTCTCAGTTGGAATTGCTAACTCTGACTATGCCTCCTCTCTGTCTCCACTTCCAAACTTCCCAAGTGTATTCTCACAACACAGAATCATGCATTATGCAGATACAAACAATCACACTAAAATACAACTTACTAGATCTTCTGGATAATCATCATAATCAGAGTCATCTGTGGTACTTCCAGTAGTCCTTTATGGAAGGAAGACAAAAAGTCTGAATGTATCAGAGCAAAACAGCAAGTAAGACATCCATAAAATAAAACAAAACACATGCAACTGCAGCGTGGCTTCCCACAACCATGATAGGCAGCCTTAGGCTGGAGAGACATTCCTGACTTGCATGCTCTGAATTTTCTAGTATGATGAGTTAAACAATGCATCCTTTCCAAGTCTGTGATGAGTTGGATGAACTTGTTAATCTGGCTGAAAGACAGTCCTAAAAAAAAGCGATGTAGGATCACTCTGATTTAGTTCACCGAGAGATGACACAACCACCAGTGCTGGCACAAGGGAAGCAGTAGCAAATCACTGCTGAACTAGACTAGTCCTGACAACATTGTCCTAATTTCCCACAAGATCCTCAATATCCATCACAGGTTAGAGAAACCAGAACAGTCCATGAGACTATGTACAGGGGTTAGGAGTCAGGAAATCTCAATTTCAATCTCATACCTACTGGTGATTTACTCTGAAGAGCCTGTCTTGTAGTCCTATCTCTCAGATGTAGCCAATATCTCTCACACCCAAGAAAGATTAAGAAGAAAGGAACCAAATCACATGTGGACTGGGGCCTTGTGTGGAAAACTATCAAGGAAGGCCCAAGGTTATCCATTAATTCAGGGCTGTATGTTCCCTGTAACAGAGAAATCATGACTGGCTCTAGTATCTGCTTCTCTTCAGGGACAAAAGTGCTTCCAATAACTACAGGTAACTTCTGAAGAAGACAAGCCTACGTGAAATCAAGGACCTACCTGTAACCTTGAAACTACCAAAATTTAATAATATGAAGACAGAAAGCCTTAAAGAAATGATAACACTAACGGCATTATTAATCTACTTGTAAAAATTCCTCTTACTCATTTTTCTCCTGTCTTGCTCTTTTTGCCACATGTTCAGCTTCTAAAACTGCTAAATCTTCACGTTGTTTTTCATTACTGATTATTTCAAACACTGAAAGAAAAAGTGCAAACATGTTAAGAAAACAGCTAAAGCATAACCAAAGAATTTGGCATCTTGGACATAATACTAAAAGAATCACCTTTTGCAACTTGTATTCGAAAGGCATTTCTTTTTCTTCGTCCATATTCTGCACTGGAAAAAAAACCCAAAATGAAGAGGTTACACCAACTGATTTTTCCCTCAATATATTGTCATTCTCAGTGGAAAAAATACATGGTAAATTGATATCCAAGCTTCTACACAAGTTCTTACTAAAAACCGACTGTGTGAAAATGTGATTGTTTTTTCTTAAGCCTGGAATAGCTCAGTCACTGGGATGAAACCAAACCACTAAACCATACTGGTCTCTAAGGAAATGTTTAATAAAAATTATCAAGGTCCTCTGTAACTGTAGATACAGAGAAGCAGCAATGCACAAATGAGCACACTCCATTCTATTTCACAACACTAACAATATTCTAATTTTAATGCAAACATGAACATATGAACAACAGGACTATGGTCTAGAAAGGACAATCCAGTAGGGAATAACTGTGTTAATTAATAATGGTCACTATGAGAAATTCTCATTCAATGAGTATCCTTAAATGCCTCTATCTATCTCATATGCCTCCACTGAAAAGTTATTTTCCCCTCATATTTTAAGCTCAGTGGGGTAAAGACCAACACACTGCAATACATTTGTAGCTGTTTATTTAAAATAAAAAAAGCAACTCACAAAAAACCCAAACCACAACTAAATCTTGTAATCTCAGTGCATTAATAAGATAGGAGTTACAATGGTTTGAGTTAGAGGGAAACACTGGAGGGGAAATGATCCTACTGTTTCAATCGACCTCAACAACTGGCAATGACGTTAACATCGTAAAAATTAAATTTTTAACTGAAACCACATGAATGCAAAATAAAATAATATATTCAGTATTTTGAATGCAGAATATAAGAATACAAAGCTTGGCTCACCTGTAGGTTTTCTGCAAATCAGATGCTAGAATTCCAATGTCAACATACTCCCCACATTTACTACTTGCAAGATACTGAAATGAAGAATTTTAAGCAGGGAATAAAATCTTTGTCAATTACTTCACCAGAACAGCTAGACCAAATATGCCTATTTCAAACTCTACTCCTCTTAGAAGTCAAAATCAGAAACAGCTTTTCACTGTGTTGCTACTCACCAGACAGTATTTCCCAATGAAATGGGAAATGCTTATTAAATCACAGATAACTAGGTAGCTCTGCTTCCCTGGGAAAGGAAGCATCCTGTATTTTGGGGCTTTTGAGACTGGGTTAACTCCAATGTTTTCACTTAATAAGAAATATGAGTTTGTCGCCCACACACCGTCTTAATGTCAGTCCTAAACTTCTTGGTTCCTCTCCATTAACCTCCTTTTGGTTTAAATCTCCTACCCTAAAAATGAAACCATCTACATCAATCAGCATCAGTCAGGATTCCCTCATAATAAGAACTTTAATCTCTACGAGATGTTCCAAAAAACACCATAGAAAAGTATATTAATAAAGTTAATTCTGTCAAGCTCTTTTACTGTTATGACAGCAGCTAATCTGACCTATCTTCAAACCACAATTACAAAAGTGTAAGAAAATGTACTAAATTCCATGTACAATTATACTCAATTTGCTCTCTTCCCTTACTCTCCAAATCAGGAGTGAGGAAAAGTTTTGATACTGTAAAGGTCAACTTCTTCTTAAAAAGGAGAAAGAAAACAGAGAATCTCCCTAAAAGATGTGGTATCATAGATGTCACGATGAGGAGAAATTCAAATCTCATTTAAATTAATAACTCTATTTAAAACAATCAAAATGAATAAAGAACTATCTTTAAAAATTAGGTTACACTTCATGTCACCCACGGGCAGCTACTGCCCTGCAGGAAACATCAAGCCTCCCATAAACCCTACCATAAAAAGGCTTTTCCACTGCAGAACTGTCAAGACACAGTCACTGTAGTCTTGTAAATTAAACCAAACAAATTCCCTCAAGCAGCCACTTGCATGTTAAGGAATTAGAAGTGAAGTACACTAAAAAAAAAAAAAGGCTCAAGAAAACGGTGTTTAATTTACAAAGTCACCAGAGATCATCATAAAATAGAACACAGCACTGTGCCACTTGAAGGAATCAGTTTTCCCTGCTCTTCACAGAAGCAGACCAACGTAGCATTGTCTGTGTGTTAAGAATTTATGATGAGTAGTTAAGAATAAGAGTATTTAGAGAAACAGATATTTACTCTAAAGACCTTTGTTTAAGAAGATGTTTGCCAGACACCGATTTGACAAGGGGTAATAAAATTCGAGCCCTATATCAACCATTGACATTGAAATGTAACTTTCTGTTTAGAGATAAGGAAAGTTAAGAATGCTTTTAGAAAGTTTTTCCTTTTTTTATCACAAGCTGCGAACCGCCCTCTGTGTGAAAAATTGTATAAAATGTATTACATTTTACAGTTCGGTGTGCATTCACCCTGGGATGCACCCGGCCGTGTTAATCCTTTGCTTCCTGAATTTGTCCCAATAAAACAATTTGCATTTTATGGTGAGCAGTCGTTTCTCACATCTCATCACCCTTTCCGTGAATAAATTCCTTCTAACGTCCAAGTATATATATACACATATATATATTTATACACATATACCTACACACGCACGTATACACGAATATCTCTACACCTGTATGTACCAAGATATCACGAGAGTATTTTTTCCGCACTACTCATCGTGCATTTTAAGCAGCAGCCAGCCTCTGGGTCAGAGGTACCCACGAGAAAGTGAGAAAACAAAGCGAAATAACAGAAAATGAAACAAAAAAACCCAGTATATAGACCTTTCTAAAGCCCACTTAAAGGCCCTGACAGGAAAGGCCGGGCTTTGGTCCCCTCCCGCCCCTAAGCGGGTCGGATGCTCGATGCCCCTCAGGGACCGGGAGTCACGGGAGTCCCGCGGGTCGGGGCCAGGCCGGGCCGGGGGTGCTGTGCCAGGCCGTGCTGGGCCGAGCCGAGCCGNAATGCGGCGGGAAAGCGGCGCGGGGGTCGGTGCCCGGAGCGCGCTGGGTGCCTGGAGCGAGGGGGCTGTGGGGGACACAAGGAGCGCGTTCCCAGCGCCGGCCTAGGGACCGGCCGGGCCTCCAAAGTGCGGGCGCGGAGCGGTGCTGGAGCCGACGGGAGCCCTGCTGTGCCCCGGGCTGGGGCTCCCACCTCCTCGGCCAACAGTGGAGGGGAAATCTTTGTTAGAGACCCGCCTGCAGCCCTTTCGCTGCCTGGCGTTGTTGCGATGGGAAGGCACGGGTTTGATTTCGTTTCCTTAGGTTGCTCATTAAAAGAGAGCTGGGTTTTACACCCGTCCAAGCCTGGTGCTATTTCAGAGTCTGCCCAGTTCTCCTGACAGAAACGACTATAGAAGCGCTTGGGAAAATACAAAAAAAAAAAATCAGCCTGGAAGGATAGGTTATTTATTGAAGAATTAAAAGCCTTCACCTATTTTTTAGAAATAGAAAAAAAAAAATGCCGTTCTTTTCCTTGGGGAGAGGGACCGTGTCTTTACAGGACACAGTGTGATGATGTGCAGATGTGCATCCCAGGCATTTTTGAGAGGACTTTTCTGTCTGAAATATTCATATTTTAGTTGCTGAAATTTCACTAAACAGTGACGTTATCCTCTTATTGCCTAACAAATCCAGCGTTGCTGTAAATGTTAAGAAAAACGTAGATTCGCTTCTTAAAACTGCATTATTTAGCTATATTGTGAGGAGAGTTTAAAAGTGCATTAACTTTTTGTTACTTTTAAGTTTTGGTTTCAAGGGTTGTAGTAATAACTTCTACTAAAAATATTGACTTTGTCTTCCTGGTCTGTTGGAAGGATTGAAGTGAACTTTGGCATCTGTGCAACAGTTGCCCTTGGGAAAATACCATAAAATTACTTGGCCTGATAAAATGTAGCCAAGCTTTCTACCTATAATAGGAGTGAATTGTAACCAATTGAAATGTGCCTTTGGCAGATCAAGGTAGAACAAGATGTCTACGCTGAGGGCAAAAGAGTTCTCCCCAATTTATTGGCTAAAAATAAAGCTTTGTGTATTCTGAGTTACCAGACAATGTTTCCTTATCTTGGACTTCAGATAATCACACTATCAGATTTGGAATGTGACTACATCAACGCTAGATCGTGCTGCTCCAACCTCAATAAAGTAAATTGTTCTTCTTTGCATTTAATGTGGTTTGAGAAAACCACATCCTTCATCTCAGAGTCACAAATAACTGTTGTGTAATGTATATCTAAAGAGCCTTGACTGGCAGTAATCCTTTATTTCAGCCTGTTTTCCTTTTTTGAATGCCCATCTTCCAGCAAATTCAATCACCAAATGCTGTTTTTCTGCCCCTGGTGCTCCAGGATGGGCTGCTGCTCTCAGTTGCTGGGGCTGAGACTTAATGCTTCACAGAGCTCTTGAGTTCTGTGCTTTGGGTCTTGTACGTGGGCCACACCAGGGGTGTCTGCTCATGACTGAACTTGGGTCTCTACAGCCACTTTCTCTGATGCTTCTGTGTAATTTCCAGGCTCTCTTGAACAGTCCAGTTTTACTGTGATAAGGAAAAGTACCATTTTAAACAAATCTGTTCGGATTAAATCCATGTGGCTTTCCCATGTGTGTGAGTTCACTTTGATTTAAAGGTATTTTTTTCTTAATGTAAGAGAATGGTACAGGATACTATCAAGCAAAAAACGTGTAATTGCCAGGGGCTGACCCAATTTAACTATGCCAGTTTTCATATTGATCAACTTTTTTATCTGTTCCAAGCCTGAGGCTGTTTGTACCTCCTGTGTCTGCGCAGATTTTAATTATCTATATTCCTAAATCCACTGTTCTCTGCAGTGATTTCAAATGAGCTTTCTTAAGTGCTTGTGTAATATAGCTGTGTTCAAACAGCTGGTGTGCAGCTCTCTAGAAGTGTTTGTAAGACTTGGATACAGCACCTCTGCTACATTGTCTTAGGGCTTGATTTCTGGCTTCCTTGCCTGGAATCTGCCCGAAGGTATTAATTTCTCCACACTATGATAGAATCACTGGCCTCTGCCATGAATGTTCCTAAGTTTCACATTGTTATTGTCAAAAGATAACTCCATATAGATCTCTTTTTTCAGAAAGGAATTTACATGTGTGCATATAACTGTTTTCTTTTCCCTTTTTGCAGTGGGTGGTCCCTGAGGTGATTGGCCATGCTGTTGTAACAGTATTAATGCTTATTTCATTGCACTGGTTCATCTTTCTCCTTAATTTGCCAGTAGCAACATGGAATATATATAGGTAAGTGCACAGGGGGTTGTGTGCTTTTTCCCCCCCCTAATTTAAGTGTAATTTAAGTTACTAATTTAAGTGTAGTACAAAGATAAATGATGTCATGATGAGATGTTTCAATTCTTTCAGTTCAGTGTTCTTGAGCTGCTCCCAGTCTTCCTTGATCAAACTAACACAAGGCCTCTTGCAATTAAAATGACAAGAAACCAAGCAGTGTAAAGGATATGAAACTTTTGGCCTTTCCTTTCTTTCTCCCTAATGCTTAGGACTCTCAATCTGTAGGTCATTCCCAAATCCATAGGGAATAAGAGCATATGAATTGGGATTATGAAGTAGCACTGCAAACAGAGTTAATGTTTTCAATGCTGTTTAGCATTATCAATTCATCAGGAACTGTAGTGATACAACAGGGAGTAATGGGTTCAAACTAAAAGAGGTGAAATTTAGGTTAGATATACAGAAGACATTTTTTTCCGTGAGGGTGGTGAGGTTCTTACACAGGTTGCCCAGAAAAGTTGTGGATGCTCCATCCCTGGGAATGCTCAAGGCCAGGTTGGATGGGGCTTTGAGCAACCTGGTGCATTGGAAGGTGTCCCTGCCCTTGGCAGGGGGATTGGAACTAGATGATCATTAAGATCCTCTCCAACCCAACCCATTTCATGATTATAAAGGAAATCTGAAGATTTGGGATAGAACACACATTTTGATCATTAAGATCCTCTCAAAAAGGTATGGTAGTCAGAAAATGGTGCACTGTAAAGTAGTTGGAATACACTGAAAAGAGGATAAGGTCTCAGTTACTAAACTAGGCTTAAATGGGAGAAGATGAAGTGTGAACTCATTATCATGAGCTACAAACATCCAGCATCAGGTAAATGTTTGTGCACCTTCTTGGCATGTTATAGTATTTCTGCACACAAATTCAGAAGGGTTTAAGTTTATTGTCTATTCCAAAATGAGTACAGAAATCAAAATAGTTTTGTAGAGATTGGAGAAGTCTGTGCTTCTTAGTAGAAGTGATAGAGAGAAAGGTAGGATAATCTCTTCCCATCATTCACTTTTCTTCAAAGTCTGCCTAATCTCAATGAGTAGATGGCAGTTATAGGCAGTACTGGCTTAATTTACTAATTGTCTCAAGGATTTCAGTGAGAAGAAAAAGGTTTTGTGCAAAAGGGGCATCAGAAACAAATCCTGGGAAGGATAAATTGGTCAAAAACAGCATCAAGGGAGACTTTCAAAGTTGCAACATGTTCATTGTAACATCCTGTTGGGCCTTCTTGTTCAGCATACTCAGATGACCATTTAATTTGGTTTATTTTTTGATGAATTTTGTAATGTCTCAGATGAGACAGTCTTACATTCTCCTTGTTTTAAAACTCCTAGGGAAGTGTTCAACTTTTTTCTTTGTTATAAAGATCTTGGGAGAATAGATCCAAATAATGTGATTCTTGCCATGTCTTTAAACAGATAATACTCATCTTAAAACTCAAAGAGTAACCAAAAAAAAAAAATCTAAATCTTAAAAATACAGGCAAAATTCTGACCAGAACTTTACATCCCTTTAGAAATTGTGTAATCTAAAGGGAAGTGTCCTGTTGCTATGGAACTTTTTTCCACTGAAAGGAAATACTGAAGGCAGCAATGTGTTTATTCATTAAAGCTGACAGTTTTCTTGTTTGCTGCAGAAGTTTTTTTGCTGTTTATAGTATAACAGCTGGCTTGAATTGTGTTTGTAAGCATCTAGAATCATTGTATCCATGACTGGTTTCCTTAGATATATAATATAAGCTGTCCTGGTTTGTGGACCTCTAGGAAAAAATACCTCACAGGTTCTGCAATTAAGTTGCAAAATTTAAGTGTTATCATTCTTCCTAAAAAGCAAAATTAATACATGCTGCCTTTATGGCACTCATATCCTAGACATATAAGAAAACTATTTGCACTCTATTTCTAAGATAAATTGTTACAGGAAACTTGTGTTCTTCCTTTTATTCCAAGTAAATGCATTACATTCCCAGTAAACAGACAATAATTTCTGTCACAATACTAAAAGAAGAACAATCCTTTAAAACTTCAAGTTTAGAAGAGAATTTCAAACTAGAATTAGTTCATGTGAACTATTTTTAATGGGACACAAGTTGTCTTTGATATTAATCAAATATGCTGCATTGCTTTTTAATGCCTCTGAAAGACACATACTGTGGGGTTTTTTTTCCCAATCTTGTACTGCCACTAGAAAACATCCTTGTTTCTTTTCCCCTTTTTTGTCCTCCTATTATTGAAATGAATGTTGTACTCCAAAAGGCAGTTTCACCTCTCTTACAAGTGGTGCCATTTGAGTATATAAAGAAAATCAAAAAGTCTTCTGTTCTGAGACCATTTTTTTTTTTTTGCTTCAGCTCTAAGAGAAGGAGTCAAATTCCCATATAGAAAGTGTGTTAATCTAGGAAGGTAAAGCCTGTGTGGCATCTCAATGAAATAACAAGACTGCTGTAGTTTGAGCTCAGCTGGAGAACTTGCTGTGCTCACATTTGCTCCCTTGAGAAATGTTTGTGACAAAAGAACACAGTGCTTGCTGAATTTTCACAGGACATAAAAATTTGGTTTGCTGGTTTTATTCTTCCTTTGCTTATGTTTCACTTGGATTCACTCAACTTTTGTTCTTATGTGGGTTTGGGCAGCAGAACTCCTTCAGTTCTGCCCAGCCTTTCATCCTGTCAGTGCTGAGATATCACAGGGTGGCTGTGACAAAGACAGGAATAATACACAGACCCTTTGTCTGGTCTTACACCATCTCATTTTGACCACAAGAATTTATGACTATCTATGTGAGGTTTTTTTGCTAAAGAAATCACTAATTCTTAGTTAAATGACTTCTTTTCCAGTCCCTTTCATCTAACGTGCCTTTCCACTGTGGGTGGATGTTTTCTCCATGACAACAAGCAACCGTGAACAGCAATTAAAATGAACTGGAATTGGCTATTGCCTGGGATCCTCCCATTAACACATGGGAAGCTGGGCTTATGCTTTTAGTACCCCTTGTCCTCTTTTTTTTTTTTTTTTTGTGGGTTGTAGTGGCAGAGATACATGCAACGTGCTGAAACTGAAATAGAAATAAAAAAGAACTCCCTTACCTTGAATTGTGAAACAGCTCTTTAGATGAAAGTCTCTTCTGGCCAAACTCTCCCCCTCTCCTTCCCCTGACACTCCCTAACGTTTCAATGACTATTTTTTCGTTGTGTGGTGTTTTTTTTTTTCTTTATTCTTAAACTTTTAGGTACATTATGGTGCCAAGTGGAAACATGGGAGTATTTGATCCCACAGAGATCCATAACCGAGGACAACTGAAATCGCACATGAAAGAAGCCATGATTAAACTGGGCTTTCATCTGCTCTGTTTCTTCATGTACCTTTACAGGTTAGTTTCAAAAATTGCTCCCAAGGAACAAAGGAATTGTCTGCCAGCTATTTTTATCTCCTCTGTTCTGCTGGTGTAATTGCTGGTATTCATGTCTTTTCTTTTTGCATCCTACTAAAGTCTTGGTAATATATTTTGACAGCTATCTGTGGGCTCATTATATACCTTTATTCTTTCTGATCAGACATTATTTGGAAACTCAGGCTGTTCCTTAATCTCTAAACTACTACAAGTACAATATAAAGAGTTACACGCTTTCAGCACCTACACTATTTAGAATGGAAATAATCTTGAGGACCAAGTTTATTTTAAAAGTTCTATTTCAAAAATAACATTGATCTGGCTAAGTTACAAATGGATCAGTCCTGTGATGGGGCCACTTACTACAAGATGGAAGAGCTACTGTCATTCTGCAGCAGCATTACTTCTGCAGCCCTTGTCCTCATAAGCAAAGCACAGAGCAGTTGCTTTGACTTTTTATTTTAGGTTCCAGTGCAGCTCTCTCATGACAGCAATAGCTGTTCCTGCTTGCACATGCTTCAGTAATCCACTAGTATCATGTTTTCTGTTTTGTCACAGTATGATTCTGGCTCTGATAAATGATTGAGAAGTTGAAAAAGAACCATTAGCTGCCAAATGGGGTCATCACTCCAGTGACTGGTTGTGGAGCCTCAGACACCTTCTGAACACATCTAGATCAGTGTCATCATGCAGTATATTTTTCCTCTTTGAACAAGAAATATTTTTCTGTATTTTTAACATAAAATATTTTCAAAAGACATTGGATTTGTGTAGCAGTTGTTTTTGTTCCTTTACAACCCAGACTGCTGTAAGATTAAATCCTTACAGAACTGACCTTGTAGAAATTAAAGGGTGAGAAGGGAAACTCATTTCAGCAGCACAGGCTGGTAATGATGGTAGTTCCAGAACAAATTTAAGTGCAGCTCTGATGTCTGCTTCTTACTGAAAGGTGTCAGGATGTGCCTCTGGCTGTAAAGCTGTCCTACCTGAGCCTAGTTTGAAGCAGCATTTGGAACACAGATTTCAAAGTGGGACAGTAGGGCAGTGTGCATCTTTGTGTCAGTGTTTTTTCCAGGTGAAAATCAATGGAATAAAAGTTAAGCTTTTCTCCTTTCCACCCCTCCAACAACCTATGTGAACTTGTGTTTGGATAGATTAAGCTCTCTTTGGTGAAAGTAACACTTGTGTGCAAGAGTAAAAACAGATAAATAAGCAACATGATGAATACTTGCTTTTTCCCTTCAGTTCCTATTTTGTCATTGAAGTACATCACAGACTTTCACATAAAGTAAACATCATCTTGCACCAGGGTAGGAGTTGGTTACAGAGCAAAGGACTATCTGCAGTTGCCACTCCATGAACCTGCTGTTTCTGTGTCCAGTGGGATGAACCAAGAGTATGTCTAGGTCAGGGAAATGGTCTGGTAAACTATAACCCCATTTATCCCAACTCTGATATAACTCTGCTTCAATGATACCAGGAAACTAAGTTCTTTTTGTGCAGCTCTTGCATCAGTGATAAGTGTATAAACCTGAGTTTGTACCCCCACTGTCCAGTAACTGTCTCTAATTTTTTTTTATATGTGCTTGGAAATGGGTCTCTTGAAACAAACACATGAATTAAAACACTTTAAAAATACAATTCTGTAATTACGTCCTAAAATTTGAGCTTTTTCTTCTTAAGTACTTGTTTTTTTCATGTACAGCTGTAGTTTGTTTTCATGGCCAGCAATGAAAAGACAACTATGACATTTGAGTTCAGTGTTCTAGGATAAGTTTGGCTTTAAATTTATAATGGAGTCCAAGTTCAGCTGTTGTGAAGATGAAAACCTGTTGAAAATCATGCTCATTAAAAAAATAACTTAGGAAACAGCTGTATGCCACTGACTCCTTGACACCACAAAAAACAAGCTACAAAAAAGTACTGCCCTGTAACACCAAAACCCAGACAGGATGGAGGTCTGGAAAAAGGACAGCAAATAACACTTAAAAAGAAAGTCAGTAACATTTGTAGCAGTTTATGTGGCAGGCAATTAAAATTATTTTATTCATACATGAGAAAAACATACTACACAAGTTTTGGCTGTTGTCTATTAGAAGAAATGGCAGTGTAAATGAGCTTCTTGTCAGGTCCGTGCTGTAAGTGCTGATAGTAGATATATTTCATTCATGTTTCACACTGACAAACACCAGCATTAACCTGAAAGTTCACCACTTAAACTAGCAGCTTTGTATCTTCTTCTGAAGACAAGATTTTGAGGTAAAAGCTTTATTATTAACAAAAATATTTATATGATACGTGGTCTCTGATGATTTCTAATTACTAGCACCTTGGCATTGCAGGGATGACATTTAGCATGGAGTAGACCCATTCCCTAATGGAATTACTAAAATTTCTCACTCACTATGAAAAGCTTCTATTCTCTACCCAGTTAAGTGTTTCTTCAGAGATCAGAGCAGGACAGAGCAAAATAAGAGAAAACAACATATCAGAGTTAAAAAATCAAAAATGGGGATAGCATGTGTATGCCTTGACTTAGAGGGATATTATTGTGGATTCCTCCTCACTCCCTTCCTCAAGAGTGAATTATTAACCATGATAGACCAAGAAAAAAAAATACAGATGTTTAAGTGGTAGTCACCAAATATTAAACAATGTATACTTTTATGTGAATGCCAACTTAAAAATCCAATTTTTTAATATAAATAAATAATCTGTTCATTTATATCTAATAACTGATTATAATAGTTGTAAAAACCTTGTAGCAGGTTTCAGAGACTACAGTTCTGCTGAGTTATTACACTGGCAATTTCAAAGCCTTCCTTACTAAACAGGTTTATTTCCTGCCTCAGCAGAAATCTTCACAGAGCTGTGTCAGCAACAGGAAAAATATATTTGTAATTGCTAAAACTGTGGTTCATTACCTGGAAATAGGGATCCTAGGCACCTGTCATGGGAGATCCAGAAAGCACAGAAATTTTAGGGTAGTAAAAATCAAAACAAAATCCCTATTTTTCTGGGTCTCCAGCAGAGAACAGGGCAATTTAAATCCAAGCTTATTATACAGAATTCAAGACTATCAGAAACTTTACACTGATTTTAAATAAAAATTGATCTATCACTGTAAATGGGTCTGAGACCAAACACAGCTCCCTCCCTATTCACTCACCAGACTATTTCCCGTTGCAACTGATGTCCAAGCATAACCATGAGGGAACCATCAGCTTATCCTTCAAATGATTAGCTATGATTTAGAGAAAGCTGTTAATCCATGAAAATAAATCTGAAGCTGGCCTGCAGGCATTTCCAACATTCAACAAACATTGAGCTCTTTACCTCACCCACAGTCTGCAGCCTGGTCAGCTTGTGAAGATGACACTCATTCATCAGTTTTCAGAGAGATTAGAGAGCTACTAGAGTTAACTAGCACCCTGAAATGCAGAAAAGATGTACAATTGTATGTTTCCTCCTAATTAGTCATTTCATTTGCAGACTGTTGGTTATTTAGCCTGTTTTCTTAAAGAATATACTTGCCTCCTCATCCTAGTACATTACTGGGGGTTTTTTTCTGAAGTAGTTCTGTTTTATGGACCAGAGTAAATCAGTGGTATGAGCAGTAGTCCTAAGAACAATTCTGTGTCCAAGGTAACAATCAACCTGAAACCCTGATAAGCCCATAAAACAAATCATTATCTGTTCAGGATTGTCACGGCTTTATTCCAATTATTTTTTCTCACAAGAAGCTCTCTAGAATTTTGTACAAGTGGTGAAAGACCATTTTTGCCTCTAAGTATATGGTATGATGGCCACTGGAGGTAGCAATAGGAAAACGTGGGCCGTCTGTATGAACCACCATGCAGTTATCAGTACATTAACCACCTTATCTTTGGCAGAAACATTAAGGGCATACAAACCTCAGTGGTTACTCTTCAGAGCATTAAGGCTCATTTATGGCTGAAGTGGGTCTGCAATCCAACAACCCCTCCTGCAAATACCAGTACCCAAGGGAAGCTGCACAAAGCAGGACACGGAGAGGAGTAAGGCATGCCATAATTATCTATAAATGGCCTAAACTGTAAGGGAGAGAATAAAGTTAATGTAAAGGTGCTACTAGAGGGAGCAAGACCTTTTCTATTCAATACATAAGCTCAAAGAATTAAAAAACTAAACGCACTTCAGCAAAAGGTTTGAGTTTGAAAAGCTACAGGAAGTGGAAACAGAGGCACAACTTTTTATTTAACAGAAACAAGCTAGAGCTGAATAGAAGTGCAGGACAAAGATGAGGTTCTGTTTTAAGGCACAGGGATGAGCGAGAACACGGGGCGAGTTGGAGGTGACAAAGGCAGGACATGCAAGAACTCTAGGAGCACCTTCTTAATGTGAAGTATCAAAACCCACAGATCACCAAAAGCAACCCACAACCAGTATTTAAGCAAGCTCCAGCACTAAGCAACCCTGGATTTTACAGAGCCTCAAAGGAGCAGGTGTTCAGCAAGTGAGATGAGCACAGACCGGGACACGGGCAACTCGACTGCTCCACGTGCAGTGCAAAGACAGGTTTGGGGCAGGTTAGAGCCACACATCAAACACTGGAAAGCCTGCACACAACACTGGGTCACTCATCTGCTGCTCAGCTGCCACAAGTTAATTTTCCTAGCGAGGAAGTGAAATATTGCAGATGTGAAAGAAATCCATCATTAATGATCAAGAAACAAACATCTAAGTCAGTCACATAAGTGAAGTTAGGGAAACTAAGAACTATTCATTCCAGTTATTTATTGTTTATTGAATTGAAAGAAAGGGAATACAAACATTTCTGTTAAGTGCTGTGCACCAACATGGAAAAAGTGTTGTTGTTTTTTTTTTTAAAAATCCTAATAAAAACAAATCAGAAGTTAATGTAGTTCCAATTGAACAATTTTTAAAGATATGTTTAAAATACTACACATTTATAAAATAAAAAAGTTAAAACGGTGTTCTGTAAATAATTAGTAAAACAAGTGAAAATAAATACGAGACCCAAAGTTCTTATGTTTTTAATGTAATATAGCAAAGAAATTTTAACTACTTAATAATATCCGAAGAGAGTAACAAAAATCCAGAAAGTTTAAGAACGCAATCCTTTGAAACATTTAATATCAGTCCATAGCAAATAGTCATTACATACCAAAAGCTCTAAGTGTTAACTAGTTCCACCACAACTCCATATAAATCTTGACAATTTAGAAATCTTGAGATCAACAATAAAGTTCTTTTCTTGATCTCTACAGCTTGGTTTGTAAGTACATACATGCTTTGAGGATCCATTTTGTCCCATATGTTTTCAAGGAGCCAATAACTTTTTCCATCTGTGCCTAAAAATGTTAAGTTTCAAATCTAGCACATATACCCTAAGAATGAAAAATGTTTTAAGAAAAAAGATGGGGCACAATGAATTTCAAATTTATAAAAATATACTGATATTAACCAAAACCTTCTGGTCAAAGGACACTTCACATACACACGACTTAAAGTATGCAATAAAACATGACAAGTACCTAGAACATTTGGTTCTCTGTCTGTTCATGGAACACAAGCACACACACATTCATACCAGATGGGAGGAACACTCTCACAGATGTTTTACTGAATCCAGATTATCTGGATGAATTGACAGAAAACTTGTCTACAGTTTATTTCAACAACTAGAGGCAGCTACTGCAGCAGTAGTTCAACACTGCACACTTCAATTAAGTCCACCCTGTTTAAAAAAAGTGTCATAGTTAATGATTTCTTTCTAAACATCGTTAAAAGTAGCAGTTTTCAAAATTCAGTATGGCAGCTGAAAATGGACTCAAGCCAATGTGGAAAAGACAGGAGGAGGTCAAAAGGAGGATTGGCCATTTATGGGATGGGTGTTCCTCTTAATAGTCATCTCAAAAAAAAAATTAGATACAAGTGTATTTTGCAGCTAAAAATATGGACAAACTATTGAAAGTGCATTTTTCCTCCTCCCCCTTGAGTTACAGTAGTTTGTCTGTTGGTCAGTAAATCCTGCTTTTTATGTCCATTCTTCTCTCTCTACATCCCTCCCCATTTGGGTCTACCAGATATCCCCTCGAGCTACAGCTAATTGTATGAATCCTGGTTTCCTGCTCAGGAAACCTGTAAAACTGGTTTTGGGTGGGAGCATCACCTAGCAGTGTAGAAATACACAGCTAGACACAAACTCCCAACAGCATATGGAGTTTTAGTAAACATTACCTGTTTGAAGCCAAGTTGAGAAGTAACTGGCAAGATCTGGGTAGATTTCTAGCTTGCATCTTTGCTCCAATCATAAAGAGAAGTTAACTTTAAAGTTAGAGAACTTTAGAAAAGACAGAGGGAATTTAAAAACAAAGGTGTCATTTCCCCCATTACCCTCCCCTCCAAAACAAGAACAGAGCTACTATTTTCCCTTTTGTGCTCCATTGTGCCTTGAAAATTACTTACCTGAACAGCTAAAGAACATTCAGATAATATGCTTCAGCACTTTCTTTTCCCCCAAGACCTGCCTTGATAATAACCTGAGGCTACTGTCAATATTTTAAGCCAACAGGTGACCAGAGAAAGTTATATGAGTACACACAGTATTTTCTTTTCTAAAACCATCAGTCTGTTGACTAGAAATACAGTAATTTATTGTGGGTGTGTACTTGTTCCAGCCTTAGACTCCAGCCTATGAACATTTTTAAGCACATGGAAATCAACACATTGCAAATGAGCAAACTTATTTGGGTTTTTTCCCCTCACCCCACCCCATTCTCATTTTATAGTCTGTGCACAAAAAGTATTGGTACTTTTCAATTCACATATTATGAATATATGACATGTTAGAAATAGTTTAGGTTCCTCTTTCATCTCCAGGTTGGAATGGTTGTCATTGCTGCTACATCTATAATGTCAGTTTACTGTGGGACCAAGTAGTGTGGCAAAAAGATGAGTCTCACCTTTCTCTCCTCTCTGCCCATCACCCGTGGGATGCAGACAGTGATGTAACACACAGTGACTGAGACACTCTGGGAGCAGTGCCATCTGCTTGGAGCCCTCCTTTACATGGCATGGCTGCACCATGACACTAAAGGAGAGATATCAAAACACGCGCCTCTCCCTAAC
The DNA here is from genome assembly GCA_013390005.1 of Calyptomena viridis. Lineage (NCBI taxonomy): Eukaryota > Metazoa > Chordata > Aves > Passeriformes > Eurylaimidae > Calyptomena > Calyptomena viridis. The sequence goes on along the minus strand of WEIV01016029.1, from coordinate 16,115 downwards.
TCTGCTTCTTAATGCCTCAAGGGTCCTTCATGGGTACAAACCAAGTCCAGAAGAGACAGGCAGTAGTTGGGCAGAAGTACTAGGTTTAAATTTGTAATTGCATTGCAGTGGAAAGCAGGCACCAGCCCACACACACCCCCACTCAGGCCATGCCAGGTAAGGAGGCTCACTCTCATAAGTTACGGCCACCACATTAAAAATGGAAGCGTCATATGCACTTAGGCAACCTCCACTTGAGATTTCATCCAAACTTCACCACCTGCCTAAAGTTCTCACTTTATTCCCATGAGTATGAGGTAAGCCAGTAGTGCCAGACCATTGTACGAGACATTGTTAACAGGCATCAAAACCATTATTCTCCTTACTGTCTCTCAACATTTGGTTTGAAACCGTAAGTTCTAGAGTATGACAAAACTAGAAGAACTTCCAAAGATTCATGTACTGGCATTGTTTATGAATTATACTATGTTTTGAACATGTAAAGCACTTTACAATTTAGGTAATTAATTTTTCTTTAAAACCCAAAGGTTTAGCTTACTCAAATTTGACCTTAGGAACTTGTCTGTTTTCCTGCAACACTAAAGCCACAGGAACAAGCATACTAATCTTACACTGTCTGAACTAGGAAGAGAACCAAAGAGCTTCCTCCAGAACTAATTAATGAAAGAAGGAAGTGATTTATAGTCTCAAGTTTACACAGGTATTCCCAGTACTGTGGAACAGTAATTGCTATCAAAGCATTCATCTTTATTTTAAGGCCAATATAGTAGACTGAAGATAAGAATGTTAAGTTCCTACCTGGTTTTGGAGGTACTAAAAGACTAATGGTGGATTCAGGGGTGGTCTCAACCACAGTATCAGAATCTTAACTCACATTTAAGTTTGCACACAAGGCAAGGAAAACACCCACCACCTGATGGCTGGAATCTAAAAAGAAAAAACAAAAATCTAATCTTCTAACCTTCACTTGGTTTTTCTGGAAAGTACCACGTTCCCATTAAAAGTGGCTACACTTCTCTTCCCAGGAATTCCGGCAAACCTTCCCCCCACCCTTCTTCCACACTTGACTAATAAGTACACTAGATTATTATCTCATTAAAGGATGAAGTCCACACTCCTGTTCACGTGACTGCATGGCATGCCCTTCCCTGCTCCTCCTTTACTTCACAGCAGTACCAACACTACCTTTCCACCCAAGGTGGCAAAAGGGAATCCAGTGCCATCCCCTAATAAATTTGTGTGTAGTGCAGAAGCACAGAGATGCCAGGCCATCTGCTTACATCAAAAAGAATAAATATTTAAATTATAAATGTCTGCTTTTTCCTTAACAAGGGATATTAGTGGAACTATTCCTAGATGTGTCAAGATGTTCACAGCACCAGCTTGCAACAAGGTCTGGGAGAGGTATTTAGATCTGCAAACTTAAAAGTATATTCTCAGCAAAGAAATCTATACACCTTTGTTTATCAAATAAAGAAAAATTTCCATTGTAATACAAGTGTTTAATTATGACTTGTATGTTAATTACTGATATAAAATGTTGACTATGTGAAGAAAGGATTCTTTCAACACATTCTTCCCTTGAAGTATAGTCTACCTTTTACAACAGCATTGTTGCATATATATATATATATGTAATTAAGAAAACCCAAAAAGATCTTTTCTTGTTTAAACTTAAGTCTGGTGCTGCAGTCTGAACACTTTTTTTTCTAAATAATACAGTTAATCTGTTAAGATGGACATTGAGTTCCTCCATCTAAAACAAGCTTCACTGCCTATATAAAGCTCCTTCCAAGCCACTGCTTTTGATTGGGTCTCAAGACACTCCAGAAAAGCATCAGTGATACCATGTTTCATGACACTTCTTGCATTGTTTTAATTCCAAATGTATACAAATGAAGTCATTTTAATCCTATAAATAATTTATTTTTAAAAAATTGTGCTGTTAACCCCTTTGCAGGGCAACGAGCTATGTGAAAAGTACAAAACTTTTTGTCAAATGTGATACTGAGAGTGCTTTTGACATAGTTCATTGGTTTATCATCTCAATTTATATATATATACTGCGCAACGGGCAAGGCTAGAATCCATGAACCAAGCTGCAAAGATCTCAAGCTAAGTAAGGCGGAGAGAGACTTGAGAAACAAGAGAAGGAAATACTTTCCTATCCAATGTATACTCTTCAGACTAAAGCACTCTTTCTATCAAGCCTTCTAAACTGTTAAATAAAGTGTTCCAAACAAGCATTTAAACTTCATTACACAGAAGAGCAACAAGAACAGTAGCCTGCCAGACAAAAAGGCAGGGGGGAAAAATATATATACTGAGTTCAATGGTTAGCCTGAATGTAGCACAGTTCTTCACAACCGATGGGGGGTAATTTCAACACGGTGTCCAACAAAGTTCTAAGGACGTGCTTCATCTCGACTGGTTACTATGAAGCAAGGTGGTAAATGTTTGGCCCCAACTGGGCTTCAGAAATGGTTCTTTTTCATGACGAGCATGTCTGTCCAGCTATCAATCATGTTTGTTTGCACCAAATCCCAAGCCATTTAAAGTACGACTAATTAAGTTAAACTGAAGTCGTCTGCTCCAAATTCGCCATCAACTATCCATGCTACTGCATTCCTCTGAGCAAAGACAAAAACATAGAGAGAAAGAAATCACAGCTAGAAGATCTTAGCAATAGTTAATATTTCTACTATCAGGTAATTAGTACAGTGCATTTACATAAATTTTACTAAACATGCGTTAATGGATTTTATACTGTAGGTAAATTCTGTGCTAAAAATTACTTGTTTTTGATAAAATTATTCATATCAATCTAGAAATTAATTTATCGTGTTACATGTGGGTACTCAAAAAGCTTCTGTTCCAAAGTGAAGTAACACAAATTTGCATTCAAATTCTAGGGGAGTGTGCTAATTACAAAGCTGTCCTGTCATCCATTTAACATTCCTAGGTTGTCAGGTATTCTTCTGGGCACCTACACCTCTTGCGAAAGCACTGCTGTGAGAAATCCATTTTCTGTTGTTTTGATTTTATGGCACTTACTAGTTCATTTTCTGGAGGAACTAAGAGAGTGTGAGCAAGCAGCTAACTAGAGAAAACTAAACAACAAAGCCATGAGTAAAACCAACTGCAGGACAGGCTCTGACTCCCTATGGGTGCATTCCAGGTGTTATAAATGGATAGCCAAGCTGGTCCACCTAGTCCAAGACTAGAAACAGATGAGAGAGCAAGCACAGGAACAGGAAGAGGAGGTAATTCTTCCTCCTAATATCCTTCCAATTTTCCCCCATTTTTACCTAAGGGACATTCTGAACTAGAGGTGTTTACTTCTCTAGTAGCACTTAATGGATTTCTCTGTGATTACTCTGCCCAGGTTCTCCTTGAACTTGTAACCACATCCAGTATTCATTAGGTCCTGTGGCAATAGGATATACTGCATTTCATTTTAATGTCTACTACAAGTACATACTCAGCTTTATAGTAAGAAAGGAGAGAGGCATATAAACTGCAGAACAACTCCCCAGTGGTCATCTTATTAACAGCACTGGGGGAGGCAAGAGGGGCTGGGAACACATGCACATTCTGACAGCAACAAAAAAGAGCATTGTCTCTCCTGGACACATGTAATTGCTGACTGTTACTAAAGATTCAATTTTCTACAGATTTTCCCGGGGAAAACTTCACACTCTCTCCAGGCTCTGGAGATTCCTTTTTGTAAGCATTGTAATACCATTATTTAACTTGCAGTGTGGTTAGAATGCATTATTTAAATTTTAGTAAGATTGTACGTTATTAAACCTCAAACATTGGAGACAAGATTTGTAAGAAGTCTGCATAAATAAGTTAATATAATCCTGAGGTCTTAAGTGACACCACAGTTTTCTATAGGGCCACGTCAGAATTACTTTGCAAGTACGTGTTGTTTCCTTTTTATCCCACAGCACAAGCAATATTTAGATAAAAATCAGTCATACACTAAAAAAATCCAACAAACCAAACAACAAAATAAAAAAAGCAGTAACAACTTCTTAGTCAGCACACAGCTTTTTACCTTCAATATCCTGGTTGTCTACGAAAGGCGCTGGTCCCCATATTCTAACAGTGCCATCGTCAGAGGCGCTGGCCATCATGGATGGAATCTGCGGGTTCCAGCTCACACAATTCACCGTACGCGTGTGCCCCGTCAGCTCCGCAATCGGCAGCTCGCTGCGCTTGTGCCAAATATATACTTTGTGATCTAAAGGAAACACACGTTTTAAAGTGAATGAGAAACACATTCTGCACAGACTGGTTTGGTGTATCAAACAGCTCTTCCACACAAGCTCTTGGCAGCTCAGCTCTCATTGTTGTAAGGCCTGCGCCTAAAAGCTCTGTCTCAAGTGTGCAACAGCAATAACAAAGTAAGGTAAAGCTCTTCTATTAACAGGGACATTCCCTTTTAACACCTGGCAGTCTACTACACTTGGTATTTGAAGAAAAACAGTTGACTAAAATGCAAATATGACAATACATGGCTAAAGAGAGAAACCAAGCTACTCTTTAATTATAGGTAAGGAGTTGTAATCTTATTCAAAAGCAAGACTTCCAGAATTTTTTTTCCCCCTGAAATGGTATTTACAGATTAGTAAAGGCATTATAAAGTCATGAGTACTAATAAAGAATAATTATAACCATCTCCTGTTGATGACTACTAGATAAGATCACAGCTCTACAGTTTATGAAAAACATTTTTAATACTAAAGACCTGTAATATTCCAATGAAAGCACAAACAGAGCAAATAAGGGAGGGCAAAACTTAATGGCTCAAACTGTGAGCTATTACTGTCTTTAACAATTACTTATTGTGTGGTATTTAAAGATATCAATTTGTGCATATTAAAATAGATGCAATAAACAACCCTAGAGACCTTACTTTGTGATGCGAAGCTCTTAATTACTTGTAGCAATGTGCCAGAAATAGAACAGCAAACTGGTTAGACACTCGACTGCAATTTTTAGAGAAGTGTTATTGCTTTATAACCAACCACAGTTAAGAATAAACCAGGGGTAGGAATGTGCATACCAGCTGTAGACTAGCAGCCTGTAACAAGTCTGTGGGTTTACCTCTAGGAATGTCTACATTGGAATGTGGAATATTCCAAACAGAGCAACACAAACTGAACAAGTACATATTACAACTATCACACAAAAGCCTAGTATTTAGGCCTAGCATATCAAAAGAAAGTATTTTAGTCTATTTGAAAGGCTTTAATGTAGATTGCTCTATTCTTCCTCCCAACCCCTTGTAAAGCAAACTTGCTCTCTGACCTACCTGCTAGAAAAGGATCATGGAATCATGTGGTGATAAGTGTCCTCTGCTGAGCCAGCTCATGTGAGTGTACAACCCATACACGTACTCATATTGGCACAAGTGTTCTGGTTGTGCTTACATTCCACTCAAGATTGCAAGAGACTATGTATCCATGCTATTCACCAAACACCACAAGTCACGCTCTGCTTACACACTGGACACACAAGCCTCTGGTGTCTGGCAGAATCAAAGCCTAAATACAAGCCAGTATTTTGGTGCTTGTCAGAATGCCTGTATTTCGGTTGGGAAAAACAAGTTAGCTAGATTAAGAGAGCAGTCAATCCCCTTCTTAGACCTCCATTTACTTACTATTGATTAAATGGTCTCCCCAGCTGATAACATGCTTTAAGAGGTATTACAATGTAATCAATTACTTTTTTAAAGGAAACTATGACAATGTGATCTGGTTTTTTTTTGCTTCCTTATTTTTTAAAACAGATTTTCTCAGTAGCCACATTGCAACAATTCAGTACAAAGAAGCAACAGCTTCAAACAGTTCAAGTCTAAGTAGAGTACCATCAGTTTCAACTACTGCTCAGTAGTTTTTAGACAATGAAGATAAAGAGCAAATAAACATGGGGAAAACTGGTGCACTACTGCATCTACACCTACACATGCACACAGTTATGGCTAAACAAATCCTGAACTTTCAGGTACTTGGGTCTCAAACCAAGAAGCTTGTTCAGCCATGAAGAGGTTCACAATGGATTCTAAGACTAGAGATGCTGTCCTTCAGTCTATGGTCAGAGGGTGAAACTTGGTTTTATTCTTTATATACATGGTATTCTCCAAAAAAGAATAGTAATGCATGTCCTGGCCAAACTTGTCTCCTAAGAGCTTAGGGTTACATAGCATTCACAGTGATTGTTTACATATTCCAAGTGTAATTCTTAGCCTTGCATAAGCTTGAATTTTAAGTGACCTCCACAGCAGGTGGTGGCACTGTATCAGTGACAGAACTGAACCAATTCCAGATATAAACCTTTAACAAATTTCTACTCTTGCCACAGACAGTTGAATAAAAACATACCACAAAGCCTTTGATCACCAAGAAAACCTACCAGACTACGTCAACAACTGCTTGAGACTACTCTCTGTAATTAAGATGACTCTACTGAAATTAAAATAACCTCACCACACCTGTATCTTCAACAGGCCAATGAAGCTGTTATTCCCCACAGGAATTTTTTATTCACGCCGTAAGTCTAAATATCATACCACAAAACCAAAAGTCCTCAAGAACACCTCACCCACTTCTAATTAAAATTGTGCAGACGCTTTTGCTTTAGAGGAGTAACACAAGAGCCATTAATGCCTTCTACTACTACCATCCTCTCAGAAGATTCTTTCTGCTAGCCCACAATTACTTCTCGAAGTATGCCACCATCTCAGCACGCCTCAAATTTATTTCTGGAGCCACTTTGCTTGCTTTTATAATGCTGTTGTTAGCAACTGTTACCTAAAAATTACGGTTTAGGAAGGATACGCTGTTGCAGAAGGGAGAATGAAGTTACCTTCACTGCCACTCGCAATGAAATCTTCATTATGACCTCCAAAACACGAGTGAATTGTGTAAAATCCTTGTGTAACACCTTGATACTTTCTCACTAAAACTCTGTCTTGTAAGTCCCATAAGTGAACTCCCTGGAAATAACATAAAGAATGTTATTTTATCATAAACATTATTAATGTAATTCTTTTGAACTACAAGAAAAAAAATGAAACATGAAAGCACATCACCCCAGAGCCAACCTCACTACTGTTATTAGATTAAGAGAGTAAAGCCTTTGGTCCCTTCCATTCTGAAAGCTTCCTACTCTCATCTAAGAACTAGATAAATAAAATCCAATTCTCATGCCCCCCAGACATGTTGGCCCACCACATGTCTTGCTGTACCTGGCTTCTCCATCCAACAGGCAGTTAATAACATTTAGTAGTACATATTTCACAATATGAAACTCTTGAGTATAAATCAGTCAAAAAGAAATTCAGCCTCAAGAATAAGACATCGCCAACTCACCTGAGTTGCTACATTTAACAAAGCTAAACGGCCATTTTTTGAAATAGTAAACGACATAATAGGGTGATCTTCTTGTACTCTGAAATAAGACAGAAGTGTTAAGATAACCAGAAAATATTGCAACACCACCACGGCAAAAGGCATG
>WEIV01016028.1:1040-49943 GCA_013390005.1 Calyptomena viridis | reverse complement strand
GCTGCCGCGGCCGCTCACTGCCTGCGCCTGGCCCGCCGCGACCTGCGCGCCGTGGCCGACACCATCGACATAGTCACAGCCTGTCGCCTCCTGCCCGACATCCGTGGGCAGCTCTGACCGGCAGCAGGACGTCGTACCATATTCACCATCCCCACTGTGACTGTCACCAGCGGCAGCACCGTCTGCCAGACATCCACAGACAGCTGCCGGCACTACCACTGTCCTCATGGCATCACCAGTGCTGCATCCACTGTGGTGGGATCATCACCAACAGCATCATTGCCGCAGTGTCCTGCCGAGGGTGCGGCTGTGGTGGCCTTGAGTCGTTTGTGGCTGCAGCACCCCACACTGACCCTGAAGACTTCCTCACCACAGTGGCATCATCACCAGTGTAGTCACAGTGACACCAAACAGTTGCTTTGGGACAGAAACCATCACCCCAGGACCTCCATGCTCTGGTGACATCACTGCAGCCCCCCTGGGCCAGCTACCACCATCTCTGAACTGCAGCCTCGCGCTGGCTCCAGTCACCATTGTCACCACCGTTTTGTGTGACATGGGACTGAATAAAGTCATGATGGTCAGAACCACAGTGGAGAGCTTGGCCAGCGCCATGGGGACAGCAGCATTGCAGGGGGTGGCTGGGACACACCCTAGGGTGCAGGGGCAGGGTGGGATGACATGAGTGCTCGTGTCACAATGCAGTGGCCTTTGAGGTCATTAGTAGACCAGAGAACAGGATTGGTGGCTTGGGACATGTATCACCCATGTCCCTAAGCACGGGTACTGGCCTCTGTCACCCCCTGATGATGTCCCTGGTGTTCCTCCCCCCACCCCCCATTTTGTCCCTCCTGCTGTGTCCCCAGCAGCACGATATTGAGGGGACAGTGGGCAGGGACTAGGGGACAGCAACAGGGGGGACATAGGCCCCCCCACCACCCCAAGAAGGACATGCCCTAGGGCCAGACAAAGGTTTATTTGGAGGAACACCTGCCCCACACCACCAGCACCCCCTGACAACACAGGGACAGTTCCCTGGGGGGCCCTAGAGGGGATCACATGCGGGTATCCAGGCTGTCCATGTACTCCTGCAGTGCTCGCAGCCGGACATCAATCTCAGCCAGCTCAGCCCTGGGCTCCTCAGAGTGGTTGTCTGGGGAGGCCAGCACAGGGAAAATGGGTTAAAGACCTGAACTGGGCTGGGTGGCACCCCAAATATCCAGGGGCTCAGACAGCAGCTCACCTGTACTGGGGCACTTGCCAGCAACGCTGCAGACAGGCTGTTTGTGGCTGGCAGCCACGCAAGGTGCCTGTGGGGGAGGTTGGGGGTCACCAGTGTGTGTCCGCCCCACCTCATGGTCACCCTGCTTTTTTTGGGGATGCCCCAAAGGAGCAGCCACTCACCATACAGGGGCCATTGCAGGATGAGGTGCTATGGGGTCTCCGGGTACGGGTCACCCTCCTCTCCCTGCCAGAGAGGAGTGGATTAAGAGGTGCTGGGAGGGATGCCCAAGCATCCTCCCCCACACCAGTGTTACCTGCGGGGCATGGGCTTGGGCCACTCACTGCCTTTGCTGCCAGAGCTCACTGCTGAGCGCCGGCTCCGGAAACTTTCAGCTGCAGGGAGAAATGAAGGCAGGGGGAAAGTTGAGTAAGTGTGCAACAGGTGCCCCCCCCGGCCCTCTTCCCGATACCCACTCACCTGATGAGCTGCGCCCATGGCTCCTCACTGGGCTGGTGCTGCCAAAAGCTGCCCAGTGCTGCTGGCTGCAACCAAGGTAGACAGTGGTGAGTGTGGGGAGGAGACCCCCCAATTGCCAGGGAGGGAGGGGACAGTGGGATGGTGACAAGTTCAACGTCATTGCTTACTTTCTGAGCTCAGCCTCCTTCTGCCGTTGCTGCCGGGCCCTAACGAAGGCAGTGGGGTCGAAGCGGGGCAGGCAGGAGCCTGGTGGGAGGGACAGAGGAAGGGGTCAGAGTGAGGATGGGGTGAATCTCCACACCTTTGTGTGTCCCCTCAAGTGTCCCATACCTGCAGGTGATGGGGATCGCAGAAAGGGGTGGCCCAGGCTGCTCCTGTGGCTCTCCAGGGATGCCGAGCGTCGCCCCTGGGGGTGAGGGGCCCTGCTGGCTGACGTCCGGCGGCTGCCAAGAAGACCAGTGCCATGAAGGAGGGGTGAGGGACACCCCATGGTCATGAGGGTCCCCCTATATGGCCTACTACAGCCTCACCCCCTCCTGCAGGAGGCCAGTTCAGCTGTTAGGCTCTTCACTCGCTGCTGCAGTGTCTGCTCCGATGCCTTTGCCTCGGCCAGCTGCAAGGGGGAAGAAAAGGTTTGCTGTGCATCTGGCAGCACCCCTCCCCACCACCGGCAGCCCTCACCCTGCAGGCCCCCCCTCCCCTTCCAGCCCACCTGGGCAGCCAGCTGCCGGTGCTCACGCTGATGCCGGACCTCTGCCATCCGCTTCTCCTCCAGTGCCTGTCGCAGCCTGGGGAAGATGGCAGTGGGTGGTCTGGGGGTTCCTTCCTCACCCTGACTGTGACACAGGGACCCTCTCAGGACCTTCCGGGTGCCACCAGCCCCACTCACGCATCCCGCAGATGCTGGGTCTCCTTCAGGTGCCGGACCCGAAGCTGTGCCAGCTCTTCCTGCAGCTCCTGCACCACTGTGGCAAGGTCTGGCTGCCCTGCGTAAGGCAGTGGCAAGGGGTAGTGGATCCTGGGAGCGGAGCACATGGAGGTGGTGAGGCTGGTGTAACTCACCCATACCCCCTGCCCAGCGTCCCCAGTGTCACCCTGTCACCTATCAAACTCCACAGAGTAGACAAGGATGAGGTAGCGCTTGGTGCGGAGGGGTGAAGACCTGGAAGGGGGAGGCCGGGCAATCACCCCCACTTTCCAGCTACGCAGGGTCTCCAGGTCAGCATAAGTGAGGAGCTCCAGGCTGACGGACTCGCTGCTCTGCAGAGGATTTGAAAAGTGGAAGGGCTGGGTGGACACACACCCCACCACATTTCCCCCCAAAACGCCATACAGGGGAGCAGTGTGGCCACACCTGCATCAGCGCCGACTCCAGCATGCTGCAGAAAATGCCAAACTGCTTGAAATTCCCCGTTCTGTGCGTCAGGTCCTCGATGACTGTGAGGAGGGGGTACTTCGGTCAAGTGGCAGTCGTGAAGGGTCCCCTCAGTCCTCCCTCAGGCTGCCCCGGCACTCACAAGCGGCATCGAACTCGCCCTTCCACAGGTCAGCTGTGCCGTGAGCCTCCACCTCCACCCGCAGAGAAGTGCGAGCCACGGTCATCCGCACCGTGTGTGCCCCGCGCCGGAAGGTGCAGTCGGCCTGAAGGTACCGCGGCTCCCCCATGACGCTGGGGGAGGGGTCTGTGGGGAGAAGGCACCCTTGGGAGACAGGTGCACACCAGGAGTACGGGGGCTACCCCAAAATAAGGTGTGGACACCTCCGGAAAGAAGACCCAGGTTTGAGAGGTGGGGCCAGGTGAGTTCTGGGGTGGTGGGTGCAGGGGAGAAGCGGAATTGATGGGGGGGCACTGACGAGGGAAGAAGAAGGGGAAGCCACAGCACCAAGGGAGGTGACCAGAGAGGACCTCAGGGGATTTGGAGACTAGGGCTCTCCTGGGGGGTTTCCGTGGGAGGCACTTTGAAGGGGTCGAAAGAGGGACACGGGGAGAGCCCAGGCCTTGGGGCTGCTGCCTGGGGAGCAGGGGGGAGCCCAGGGCTTCAGGGGTCTGCTCTGGGAGTACTGAAGAAGGGAAATGGGGGTTGTTCTGGGGGCAGGAGTGGCCCAGACCCAGGGATATGCTCAGGAGGCAGATATTGGGAGGAGCCCTGCTGGGACTGGTGGTGTGGTCGCAGGAGGGTCCTAGGCCGCAGGACGATCTGGGGGTTCCCAAGCCGACAGCTCACCGCCCGCCGCGATGCTCCGCGCCTCAGCCGTAGGCCCGCCCCTCATGTCCCCATTGGTCGGCCGCGCCCCGCTCCGTCGTGTCATTGGCTGCCGGCGCCGCCCGTCACGTCACTGCCGTTAGCCTCTCCCGGCAGTCTCTCGCTGCCATTGGTTGCCAGGAGGGGCCCGCCTTCCACCTCCGCGTCATTGGCTACTGAGGCTGTCAGTCATTCATCGAGAAGGGGTGGAGCGACATCTTCCTCTGGCCCTTTCTTCGCGTGCGGAACTGGGCAGGCCCCGCCCCCTCCCCGGGCTCCGCGCCAGTTCCGCCCATTCCTGCGCGGGGCGTGCGGAGCGGGAGGCGCGGGAGTGGCATTCTGGGCCTGGGGCGGGGGACACGACCGGGGCGGTGAAGGGGGACACGTGTTGGGGAGCAACTGAGCCCCAAACCAGTTTTCGTTAACCAGTGAGAGACTGGGAGGAGGGGGAGGAGGCCCTGGGAGGCCACAGGACTCCCTCGAGCACCCCAGTATTTGGGAGTATCCACCCAAATGGCAAAATATCCCCCTGAAATGGTTGGAAGGAGCACTCCAAATTCCCCCCGAACATTCCAGGGGGTTGCCCCCACCAAGAAATGTGGAAGAGGGGCAAATACAGCACTGCCCAGCACACCCCTAAACTGCCCTTGGTTCTCCCAGCAGCTTGTCTCAGGCAGGATTGTGTATCTTGGTCTGTCTATGCACTTGGTGGCACTGATGACACTATGAGCACCCATGATGGCACTTTGGGGACCCTTGGTGGCACAGTAAGCCCTTGGGAGAGGAGATGTCGACTCCTCTTCTTCCTCTTCCCGCACTGAAGAAGCCATGCTGGAGTCAGGGCAAAGGCAGGTTGAGGCCATCCAGGGGTCTCAAGCAACTGGCATCAGCTCAGTGGTACAATACCACATACCAGAGATGACACCACCCTTACATGAGCCTTATTTTTCCCTCTAAGGCCTTTTGGGGTGGTTTCCTGCTTTCTGAGGAAGGCAAGAGGACCTGCAGGCCCTGTTGGCACTCCCTGTTTCTCTGGGCAGATGAGCATGCGGGTATTGTCCCACCTTATGCAGGAAGAGCTGTCTTTGGATGGAGCCAGTCAACTGCAGCCCTTAAAACCTGCAGCTCCCTGTCTGAAATATCCCAGCTGGGAGGTAGGAATAAGTAAGCTTGCCCAAAAAGCTCTGGAAGCGGAGCCACCAGCAGCTGGAGTTGCTTTCTGGTGTGACATAGGGGACACATGCACCATCACAGACAAGGAAAGATGAGCACTCTCATGCTTACCAGAGTAGCTCAGGACCTACTTTTCTCCTAAGTGCATGAGAAAATGGGTCTGGGAAGGCTTAAAAGACAACTTTGTGCCCACCAAATTGCAGATGGAATTTCCTCCCCAAGAGAGAGGATTTGGAACCTAAAAAGGATGGTTTGGGGCAAAAAAGGAGCCTTGGGACTCTATAGATGAGGCTTTGAACCTTCCAGATGAATACTGGGGCCTTCAAAATGGTGTTCTGGGCCCTTTAAATGAGTCTTTGAACTTGAAAAGCATAAACCTTGGAATATCTAAATATGGTTTTATAGTATGGAAAAGTGAGTTTGGACCCAAGTGTAGGCTTTGGTGATTTAAAAGTGATGCTGTTTTCCCTACTTCGGAGGACTGCTTTATATAGGTAAGGGTTTTCACTTGAAAAACTTGGGAGTTGAATCTGAAAAATATTCTCTTGGACCTTGAAATCGTAGTTTGGGATCTCAATTTTTCTTTTTTTTTCCCTGTGTTTTTTCTTTTTTTTTTTTTTTGTCATTAACATTCAGGTCCCAACCCTAAGAATGAGGCATTTTTAACTAAAGCAACCTGATGTTATCAACCCTGTTCTCAGCACAAATCCATCACCCTAAGGGTGGTTAGTCCTGGGGCCTATCACACTTAGGGGGACTGTTTCTGGGGGCCATCACCTTTTGGGGGTGTTAATTCTGGGGCCAACCACCCTGGCTGGGTTTTACCCTTGGGGCCCATTAGTCCTCGGTCCCATCACCCTGGGATGATGAACCCTGGGCCAACAGACCTGTAGTGCTTTACCCTGTAGGCCCATCATGTCTCAGGCCCACATCCCCCTTGGGGATTGTTAACCCTGGGGACCCATCTCCATCGGGGCTCATCCCTTTTCCTTCAAAGGACCTTGGGGCCCATTAAGGTGACCATGAGCAGAAGGATGCAAAGGTGGCTGTCATTATCCTGTATGGTACTCAGAGGCAGGTGGCAATGAGGTCATGTGCTCTTTCCTCTCCACTCAATACTGGTGAGCCTGCCCTTTGAACTCTGGGTCCAAGTCCTGGACTACTAGTACAGGAGAGATGGAGCATCTACAAGCCACTCCAGGAACAGACCCTGGAGATGCCCTGTGGCTGGGAGCCTCTTGAAGGGGCTGCAGGAGCTAGTGCTGCTCAGCCTGAAGCAGGTTTGGCTGCAAAGGGTCCCACCCAGATATGGTCTCAACACTGGCAGAGGCAGGACAAGAGGCACCAGATACAGACCCAGACCCAGAGTGACTTGGGAGGACATGTTTTTTTACTGTGGGGTAACTGAGGCTCCTTGGGAAGGTTCTGGGATCTCAAACTGGGGAGGGGTAAAAGGCCACCTGGACATGGCTATGGTTTTCTCTCTGGGGCTTGCCTGAGACCCCAGCACCCTTTGAAAGGCCCTGTTTCACCCAGAGCTCTCCCAGGCATGCTGATCCCCAGAGACCCGCCCAAGCCCTTCCAAGACCCCATGTTGGTTTCTGCTGTGCCCCGGTGCCCTCCTTGGAGTGGGACAGCAGGTGATATCAGGGACAGACGGGCTCATTGCTTCCCCCAGGCCAGCACATGGAGTTGGTGGGCAGCATCGCGCAGCCGCCCACGGTACTCAAGGTGGCAGTGCAGCCCTGGGGGGACGGACATCAGCCCCTCCCGCAGCCCCCAGCACCCAGCAGCGATGGTCCCCGTCGAATCGTTGTCCCCACCATGTAGCACCCCCCTGGCACACAGGTCTCCCCAGCACGCACCAGCTGCCAGCAGGGCTTCCAGGGCCACCATGGGTGCATCGTGGCCACTGCGCCCTGGCCACCCCTCCAGGGCCCAGCCTAGGTACTCTGTGTCCCGCTCAGCTGGGGATGGGAGGGACGGCACCCGTGGTGGGCCATGACCCTCGAGAAGCCCACGGGAGTCCAGGTACCTGGAGGGACATGGGGGCACTAAAGTCACTGGGGATATTAGTGACAGCAGGGATGACATTGAAGACATGAGGAGTCATTGGGGACATTGGTGTTACTGGGGACATTGGTGTCACCAGACAATGGGGTAATTAGTGATACTTGGGTGTCACTGGGCTGTGGCTCCCCAGCAGCCCCCATGACCCCAGGAACCACTGAGGACACTGGGAACAAGCTGGACACCTAGGGGGCATTGTGGTACTGAACACAGTGAGGGACACCAGTAACACCAGAGAAACCAAGAACCCCAGGAACTCCAGGGACACAGAGGTCAGTGTACTTGAGGGTGGCACCATTGGGGGGGACACAGGGGACACTGGCTACAGCAGGGACAGGATGGGCATCACCCAGCCCTGTGGACAGACTGGGCATCAGAGTCAGTAGTGACACCAGTGTGATGCACCTCCAGGACTGGGAGGGAGCCTATCGGGCACCAGTGACACCAATGGCCCCTCCCAGTATCCTCCCCAGTCCCTCCTTGTGCTCCCAGTGTCCACCCAGGACTCTCCCGGTGCCTCCTCACCGGTGCCAGGCCTTCCCAAAGAAGGCCCAGGAAGCAGCATTGTCTTCTACGGCCACGCCGGTGCCCTCCACATAGTCCCATGCCAGGGGCAGGACCCGCAGCAGCTCAGCCCCCCAGCGCTCTGGGGGCTCTCCCCGAGCACCCAGTGCCCCAAAGAGGGCCACTGCCAGTGCCCCGAGGTACCCTGTGGGGACAGAGGCTTCAGGGGTGTTCCTGTGTCCCCCCCTGCCCTGCCCCCCCGAGGCTGGCACCCACCAGTGGGGTGGTGGTGGGTCATGCGCCCGCTCTCGATGCTCACCCGGATCAGTGTCGGCAACTCCCAAGTATGTGGGTACCTGTGCTGGCATCAGATGAGTCCCCACCCCAATGGTC
The DNA here is from genome assembly GCA_013390005.1 of Calyptomena viridis. Taxonomy (NCBI): domain Eukaryota; kingdom Metazoa; phylum Chordata; class Aves; order Passeriformes; family Eurylaimidae; genus Calyptomena; species Calyptomena viridis. The sequence goes on along the minus strand of WEIV01016028.1, from coordinate 41,858 downwards.
CTGTATCCCCAGGTCATTCCCATCCCCATCTCACGACCCTTGTCCCCACTGTCCTAGTCCCTGTTGTGCCCATTTTCCCTATTGCTGTCCCTGTGATCTCTGTCTCCAACTTCCCAGCTTCCCAACCTCCCCAAACCCCAGATTTTGTCATCTCCAGATCCACTCCTCTCTGTATCCCCATTCATCTCCCTCCGGCATCCCCATGTCCCTGTTATCCCACCCCTACCTCCTCATGACCCCTTCCCTCCAGCTCTGACACCCCTGTTTCCCCAGCCCCAACATCCTCATGTCCCTACTCCACCACCTCTGACACCATCTTATCCCTATCCCTCATGTCCGTGTCTCTCCATGTCCCTGTCCCTCCAGCCCTGGCACCCCTGTGTCCCCATTCCACCCATTCTGACACCTCCACATCCCTGTTCCCACCCCAGCTCTGACACCTCCATTCCGTCCCCACGTGTCCCGCTGTTTCCCCGTCCCCACCTGAGGCCGATGGCGAGGCTGCGCATGGCGGCCCCGCAGCCAGTGCCATGGGGGTTGAAGGGGATGCGATAGCCTTCAGGCCTCCCCGGACACAGCTGTGAGGTACCTGGGGAAGCATGGGTATATGAGACCTCTGAGTCCCCCTGCTTTTCCCTGGATCCTTGGGGCCCACTCACCCAGGATGCTGGTGGGTCCAGGCTTGCGTCCCTCCATGTCCCCCATGGCGGTCACATATCGGTGAGCCAACTCCTGTAGGAGGGGTTCCCCCTCCAGGCCTGTGGGTGGGAGGGGGTCACCCACAGTGGGAGGGAGGCTGGCAGGGAGGCACTGACAGGTCACCCACCGTGGGTGGGAGGCTGGCAGGGAGGGGAAGGAGCAGCCCCATGCATCCCCCAAAACTGAAGGGGAAGGGGAAGACACTCACTGCAACCCCCCAAAATGTGGGGAAAGGGAACACTGCCCCACAGACACTTCACAACTGGAGGAGAAAGGAGAACGCCACCCATGGACCACCAAAACAGGAGGGGAAGTAGGACGGGTTTTGTGGAGAAACGGGAAATCCTCTTGAGCACACCAGTTTGGGTGGGAAAGGGGTACCCTGCCCGGTCCCCAAAGTAAGAGGGGGAAATGTCCCCCCCTCCAGCCCCCAATATGGGAGAAAAGGGCACATAAATGGGGAAAAACACAGATAGAAACAGACAGACACATACTCCCCACCCACCCCCCACTGAGGAAACAAGGACTCCCCCTGTCACCCCCACCAAGCCTCACTAGCTAAACCCTAAAAGGTGGAGTGAGGAGGGAAGTGGAATTTGGATGCCTGCAAGCCTCCTCCAGGGCTGACCAGAGTCCCCCAAAAGCCTTTCCCAGCAACCCTCCAGTTTGGGTCAGGGATATAATGGCGAATTCCCCCCCCCCATACAACCCAGGGCTATAACAGGCACCCCCTAGCTCGCTCCCAGACCACACTACAGAGCCCAGGGCATAGAGCAGGGACTTCCTAACTCCCAAGGGGTATAATTAGGACATCCCCCTCCCCCAGAACACTCCACTGCCAGCCCTGGGGTACAATGGGGACCCAAACTCCAGGGACCCCTCCCTTGTGTCTGTGGGGTTCCTCGGAGCACCCCCCACACACACACCTGTGGCCAGGCCCTCGGCGGTGGCAAGGTGCAGGACAGTGTCATCGCTGACAGGCCACTCGGGGGGTTCGAGGGTGATGGCCCCCAGCCCCCCCAGCTCAGCCAGCTCGGCGTGGATCTGGGGTCCTGAGGTGCAGTATTCCCAGCGGCCCCCCCGGTACCCCAACGCATCCCCTACTCCGCTCAGCACCATGGCTGCCTCGTAGACTTCTACCGAGGGCACCCTGGGGGGAACAGGGCGTTCAGAGGGTGCCAGCAATGCGGGGATCCCGGGGCCCCCGGCGCACTCACGTCTCCTCCATGGCGGAGCAGCTGGGGATGCCTGTCAGCAGGCTCGGGGCACGGAGCCAGCGCTGGCCGGGGGCCCTTAAGGGGGCCAGAACACCCCGGGGGTTGGGGGATGGGGCTGCTGCCCCCACAGCGAGGGGGAGAAGCAGGTGAGGACTCCAGAGGGGTCCTGGATGAGGGAGGCAGAGAGAGAGAGGCTTCAGGAGTTCCCAAAAGACAGTGAGTGGGATTGGTGGGTTCAGAGGGGCAGCTACAGAGGCATGGAAGGAAGTGGAAGGGGGCTATATGCAGAGGGAGCCGGGGGTAACCAAATGGGCACAGAGGAACCTGGAGTGGGGGGGTACCCTAAGGGGCCTGGGGAACATCCAAAGGGAAATTAGGGGTACCCCAAAGGGGCATGGAGCACCCAAAAGGGCCCGAGGGAAACCAAAAGGTAACCCCACAGGGGCCAGAGGCCTCTTAAGGCTTTGGGACACAGAGGGCTGGGGTTCAGCAGCCCCAGGGGAGAGAAGGAGCATGGCTAAGGAAGAATGATACTGCCAAATATTTCTGCATACTTATTTTGCTGTGACAGGGCAAAAACATGGCTCTGAGCCAAATTTTGGGGCAACATCTCCCAAAATTGCTCTGGCCTAGGTCCCGAGCGAGTGCTTCAAAGCTCCACCTTAAATTTCTGAGTGGAACAGCATAGTCCAGGTCAGGTCTAGGTCAGGGTTGACTCCTGTGTTCCAGCACCAGAGTTTCACATTGGTTTTAGGCCCAACTGATGCCAAATGAGCCATGTGAGAAATGACTGCTCACCATAAAATGCAAATTGTTTTATTCGGACAAATTCAGGAAGCAAAGGATTAACATGGCCTGATGCATCCTAGAGCGAATGCACACTCCAACTATAAAATGTAATACATTTTATACAATTTTTCACACAGAGGGCGGTCCTCAGATGTGATAAAAAAAGAAAAACTTTCTGAAAGCATTCTTAACTTTCCTTATCTCTAAACAGAATGTTACATTTCAATGTCAATGGGGGCTTGAATTTTATTACCCCTTGCAAATAGGTGTCTGGAAAACATCTTCTTAAACAAAGGTCTTTAGAGTAAATATATGCTTCTCTAAACACTCTTATTCCTAACTACTCATCATGAATTCTTAACACACAGACAATGCTATGTTGGTCTGCTTCTAATCTAACTTAATAAAATATTTAACTACTTCTAACTACTTTTTTTAACAAAAGTATGCGATAAGCAAAATACAACTTCATATTTTTCACAAGCCACAAATCTTTGTTGGTAAAAATTTGGAGGAGGGGGTGGTTAGTAATAAAAAGGTGAATAATGAGGTTTAAAATCCATTGTCATGTTGGAAAAAATTTAAAATGCCAATACTTCGGGGACAAAAAATGCCGTCTTGGAGGCTTTTTTGTCTGGACACACAGAAATGGAGGTGTTATCCTGTCACTCTGTGAAGAGGGTGTTCAGGATCCAACAGTGGAAGCTCTGGACCCTGTGGGTCAAGGGCAGGGCACCCCCAAACCCTGCAGGCCAGAACACCCCAAACTGTACAGGTCAGGTCCATGGCTTCCAAGGCCCCCCTGTCAAGGACCAAAGCCTCCTCTTTAGGAGCCTCATTATCGACAGACAATCAGCTGGCAAAGCTGTCCAAGTTTCTCTAATGTCTCTCTGAGTTCTTTCTTGTTATAGGCAGCATTTGGAGGAGGGACAGGGTAGTCTGCTGGTGTCCTTTGTGAAACCTGATTCCTGCTAGGGGTGATTTTGGTACTTCCTGCATTACTCTTTTTCCTATCTAGCATTGCAGAAGTCAGATGCTCTGCTCCTCCCTCATCCAGGTTGAAAATCTGTCCTTGTCACTGCTGCAGTGGTGTGAGCCCCTGGCCTAAATACCACTCCTCCCACTTTGATGTCATCTGCCAACTTGATGAGCATTCCCTCTGCCCCAGAACCCAGACAGTTAGTTAAGGAAGACATTAAACAGGATCAGTCTGGGACACATCACTTGTTTCTGGCTTCATACTAGGCTTAGTGCTGCTGAGCAGAACCCTTGGGGCCTGTCCATCCAGCCCTTTTCAGTCACTGTTGGCTCATCCATCCCATGTCCCTTTGAGTGACTTGAACTCCATATTTAAAAATGAGAGACAGAAGCACACATGCAAGCACATATAGCTTTCAAAATTCCATCACACGCAACATCCCACAGTAGGTACTTCCACAAATTGCCCCAAAACCTACAAGGAAGGATTAATAATGCAATGCCACATTGCAGGGGCATGATGTTTGTTGTAAATTTTTGTCAGGCTGAAAAAAGACATCAGGCTACATGTCAGGGAACTCTTTATGTTTTATTGTACAGTCACCATAGCTCTGGCAATGAGCCCAATATTTAGATTCAAAAGGTGTTGGCTAAAAAGCCCTTCAGTTCTTATAATACACTTCCACAAGAGTGGGAGCTAACAAGCCCTTAGATTTTCTACAGGACACTTCAATAAGTTTTCAACTCCCACAAGAAGCTCCTCAAAGGTGCTAGCTAACAAGCTACAACACACTTCCACAATAAACTTCAGTATGGACCATGAGGTAGAATATTGTAGCTGTGCTTTCTCTAGGCAAAGCAAGGGAAGAGGCAAAGAGAGAAAAGGGAGAGAGAGAACAAAGAATATCACCACTCTATAGATCCCATGTTGGTCTCACTGTGTGGATGGTCTGGAGCTAGGGTGATGAGACAAAGAAAGCAAAAGAGAAAGAAAGGAAGAAGAGAGGCAGNTATGTATATTTTGACTAATATAAGCAAGATGTTCAGCCTAAACCGGTACACATGGCTTTGGGAAATGATTCCACATGTGTCTCAGCTGAATAAAACATACCTCTCTTACAATTTTGAATTGTGAGAGTTATTCCGCGAGTCAGGAGCACCTGATCCACTTCCTTTCCTAGTTAACCTGCTACAGCCTTTTATGTAAACTAGATTTTTTGTGCTATTTTGTTCCACGAGTGCAGCCAGCCCTTTGAGCCCTCTTCCTGGAAGTGAGTTGGAGGGGACTCAGCACGAGTCTCAAGGTGGAGCAGGAAGTTGGCTCAGAATACACTGCTCCAGCTCCACAGGACCCTCTCCTCCAAACACATTTCATGTTGTAATAGTCAGAAAGTTTGAGACAAAACATGCTTAGGCCTGGTCTTCCACAGGCCAAAAATGGGGTTTAATTCTGGCTTCGACTTTTCTGCCTGTTGATTCCAAACAAGTGTTGTTTTTGTTCATTTCAGATGCTGCACTGCTCTGTCATCCAGGCTGACAGTCTGTCCTCATTGTGCTGTGTTTGTCTGACGTGCCTCTCTGGTATGCTCAAACCTCCTTGCTAACTGATTAGAGTTTGTGATCTCCCCAACCTGGCTCGAGAGGTCATAGCCCTGCCATGAGAATCTCCATATTGGCAGGGTTTGCACCCAAGCAGCACTGGGTGCAGGTGCCCACTGACACATCCAGCTGGAGAGCCCTGGAGCTGTGTCATCCCTGGAATCATGGTCACGGCCTAAAGGACTAGTTCTCTTCCTCCTCCTCCTTCTTGTTGAGTTGTCGTAGTCAGTGGTGTTCATGAACCAGCTGCAGAGATCATTGCCCCACTGTGGGGATCTGCTCCGGGCCCTCTCCCTGGCACTGTTCCTCTGGCTGTGTGTCATCTTAATCCTATCAGGCAGAGTTTGTGGTCCAGCAGAACCTGCCTGCTTGCTGCTGGCTCCTGAATGACTGAGGATGGAATGGGCATATGATGGTACTGGTAAGGAAGCTGCCATTTCTCCCATTTCAAAACTGGAGCACCTGGAGGGAAAAAAGAGTGATCTCTGTTTAGGGCATTCCTTGCAGACTCCTCTGGGATTTAGTTGTTTTCTTGGAGTGACAGGTCACCCATAGGAAATTTAACTGAGGTCTTCCCACCAGGACTGTCCCGATCAGAGTAAGTCCTCATCTTTATACCTCCTATGACCTCAATTTCACAGAATCCTAGAATCCTAGAATTTGGTTGGAAGGTTCCAACCCCCCTGCCATGTACAGGGACACCTTTCACTAGACCAAGTTGCTCTAAGCCTTGTTCAACCTGCCCTTGAACACTTCCAGGGATGGGGCAGCTACAGCTTCTCTGGGCAACCTGTGCCAGGATCTCACTGCCCTCACAGGGAAGAATTTCTTCTTAATATCTTGTCTAAATCTCCCCTCTTTCACTTTTAAATCATTATCCCTTGTCCCATCACTACATTCCCTGATAAAGAGTCCCTACCCATCTTTCCTAGGAGGCCTTCTTTAAGTGTTCTTTTTCACATGAGCCAGCTTCAGAGAGCAGACAAGTGACAGTTTAGACAGGGCAGCACCCTAAAGCCCAGCAAGGGAAGAGAAGGACTGGCATTGAGTAGTTCAGAATTGACAGCACAGAAGAATGCAAGGAGGAATTGTCTCCTGTGACAGAAACACATAGGACGATGAGAAGATAAACTACAAAGCCAGGAAAAGGAAACTTGTTCTGAACACGTGACACTGGTTATTACCTGGCATAGAACAGCAAATATGCTTGCTGCCCAAGAATTGTATGGGTGTCACAACTATCCACAGACTCATCGTCCATCTTGTACCACAGTCCATTACTAGCCTGCAAAGAAAGGCATCTGCAGATGTTCTCCACACCACCACGGGCAGAAAACTGCAGAACCAAGAGTACACCAAAACAAATCCAATCCAGTCCCAAAGGAGAACTTCTTCCCCAAAACCCTGGCTGCCAGTAACACTGCTAAGAAAGTTTTTCTTCCCCAACATCCATTTTTCAGGAGAGACGTTGCTCTTTACCTTTGTGTAGCAGAAAAAGTGTCCTTCAAGACAGGTGTCACCACTGTGCACCACAATGGCATATAAGGAGCATAGGAGGGGTTCTCCAGCTGTGTCAGACATGTATGGCCGAAGATCCAAGTACTCGGGATACTCCACAAACTATGAAAAGACCAAGAGGGTTCATAATGATCCTGAGCTACCACATGAAATAGCCTTCAACATGTAATTGTTTGGGTGGCAGGAAACTGTTCTTAGCCAAAGCATTTCTGTCAGAACAGAGCCCAGGCTGGTCTTTCCACAGGAATTCTCCTCTGCCTGGAAGGGAACACAAAAATCCCAACACAAGCAGCTTGTGACAGAGCATACTGCTTTGGGGAATCTTCTACTCCAGGAAGAAGAAATTGCACTCCAGTTGCATACACACCTTGCTGATCTTCTTGCCAGTCCATTGGTCAGCCCTTTCCAGACACAAGGTGAGAACTCTGGGTGCTCGATGGATTGTGATCCTCTTGGAGGCGGTAACCTTTTTCTTGCACCTTGGAACCAAGCACAGAGCTGAGTGCTGAAATGCAGCCAATTCTTCACCCAAAAGGGCCAGACAACCTTTTCTGTCTGACATATCCTTCTGCTATTTCAAGGCTATTCAGAGCCATATTAAAAAAGGTGTCTCATTATTGTGCATTAAACCTCCATGAGAAGATGACTTCTGTTTGATGACATGCAGCCCCTCATGCAGAATCTGGTGTTATTATGTTGTTAGGAATCATCTTACTTGCTACATTTGAAGCACTCTTTCAGATCCAGCTCCTTGGGTGTTACACAGTCCTCCAGAACTGTGGTGAGGGATGAGGCTGCCTGGAGGAGTGAGAAAGGAGCTGCTGAGCTGCAGGAAATGTCCTCACTCAAACACTTCCCAGGAACTGACAAGAAGACCCAGGCAGCTGACGCTGAGGAGACCCACCATGAACCTGCAGGCAGTGTCTGAAGGAGGCAGAGAAAGAGGGTGTCATGCTGAATATTTCCCTTGTGTCTCAGGAGCTCAAGAGCTTCTGTGACACCACTCAGCTCAGCTACTGATGGCATGCAGGGGCATGTGAAAACAATCCAACCCATCAGCCTGGGAGCCAGATGAGTGTTGAGGAAGGGCAAAGGGAAGGAGGAGGAGAGTATGTTGAAGGTGCAGATAGGAAAATGATGCTTGTCCAGCCTAAAGCCAGCACCATGGAGACACCAGTGCCATGGTCTCTACAGGAGGACACCATGCACTCCCCTTTCCACTCACCACCAAGCTCCCTGGTGCTCACAGTATAGGTTTTTAATACAAATGCTTTGGTTCTGGAAAACTACAGGGGCCTTGGGGCATCCTGAGGCACAATTGCAAGCCCTCTTACTCTGATATCCAAAGAGACATCCAGGAAGACTTTGTAGGAATCAGCAACTGCTTGGCAGCTCAAGCATGTGACTGGAAAGAAAATCAAAATGGTGAGTTAATTGACTGTGCCAGCATATGCTTGTGGCACCTTCTACACCAGTCCCAGGACCAGCTATTTGTCACAGGCAGACAGAAGGGCACAGACAATGTGAAGGAGAGTAATAGCTGTGGAAACCTACCTCTGGATCTCATAAAGCCCCCAAATATTTGATGGATGATTGTAGTTTCTTGTGAAGAGGTGTCCAAGCTGGAAATAAATGTCAAGGAAGAAAGTTACGTCCTCCAAGAATTTAGGACTCAAAGCCTTGGACATCAGTTTTCCTTGATGGGAGCACATCAAGTTGTCCATTGGGTTCAGGAACATTGAAAGGGTAATTTGCTTGTGCTTACTTGCTGCTTCCACTCAGACAAGCTCTCTGCATGGCATTGAGAGTACAGCGTAAGAACTCATAGGCATTTTCCTGCCTGCCATACTCAAATTCTTCTCCTATGACTAAGAAAGAAGTTAGTAGCTCTCCCCTAAAGGGAAGAAAAAGAAAAAAAGAAAACCTGTTGAAGCACCTGAGACAACTTACATTTGAGGTCTCTGAGGACAGCCCCAGGCAGGATGGCACTGGCTGAGGAATTCAGGACCTTCCTAATGTGCGCTTCCATGATGCACATCATGCAGAAGCCTTGCTGATGACCTGAAGAGGGAAGGAGGGAGGAAGGAAGGGAGAGAGGGATGGTAGCTTCTCAGGTTAGCAAATCATCCCCACTGATGGGAAACCTAATGAAGATCTTTAAGTTCTAAGAACAGTCTCCACTTCTCTACTCCCAAGCTGTGAAAGTCCCAACATACCCAGGGCATTTTAGTGCTTCAGGGGAAGGCTAAACCAGCAGAAGTTTTCTGTGCAATAAGCCAAGAGAGTTTAACTTGCAGGGATGGAGACCTGGGACTGGAAGAGGTGTCTTTCTGAAGATGAATGCACCTTGATAGGACAAGCAGCTTCTAGGGACTGACAAAGAAGTTCTCCTAAAGTTCTCTGCTGTTCTACTAAATCTGATTCCAGGTTCTGGGAATCCTTGGGATATGCCCAAGAGACTTGCAAGGATATGTTCCTAAAAGTACTCACATGACTGGCTGTGCTCATGAGAAAGCAGATAGTTGGCCAGTGGGGGTGTGTACGTCAGGCACTGTAGGATGACATTGATGTAGCAAGTATTGCCCAGGTTGAGGAGTCCTGCTCCAGGTCTCTGCCTTTGCTGCCAGTCCATGCAAATCTTGTCTGGGGGAAAGAGGATCCTTTGTGGCAGAGCAATGACTGCAGGGAAATGACATTTGTAAAGAGATGAGACAATATTGCTGTTCAAAAGCATATTCAAATGTTGAGTTCTCTATAGAAGCATCAAGGACAAGCAGCTCTAATCACCAACCTAGAAACATTGGGCAAAACCTAACATCCCATTGACATCTACTGGTAGGGAAACAGTTTTGGAAAACAGACTGTTCTTCTGTGTACTCTGCCAAAAATCCAACTTTTGGCAAAGTCAGACCCATTTTTCTGGGCCTCAGGCTAACTTCCTTTCCCTTTAGAGCCTTGGATTTTCAGGTCAAGACTCACAGGAGTTGTTCCTCATTGCAGCCATCACTTCTCTCAGAAACAGAGAGGAAAGCTTTGGATTACGAAGTTCCAGAAAGATCTCCTCCAGAAAGATCAGATCAGCACCAATCCAGTCACCTGAAGGGAAAGAAAATAATGGTATCTCAACAAAAATTATTTGGAAACCCTAAACATGACCCACAAAGCACCTTCAGCTGTCAGCAGTGTTTTGGTTGTGCTTATAGCTGCTGCCAAGGATGAAGAATTCTTGGAAAAAGGCAGGCACACAAGCACCAATGGAAGGAGCCTAGATATCCTGAAGGCCAGCTCAGCCCAACTAGCTTTTGCTGACCCACTTCTTAGGTTACCAAGCATTGGGCAGGTGAGGTCACAGTCACTGGTCTTGTGCCACATCTCTTCTTCTTTGTGACACAAGGCCACATGGGGGCATGTCCTTTTGAGGCCACAGAGCCCCGTGGCTGTCACAGCCCAGGAACCTCTCGCAGCTGGAAGTCACTGGGCCTCCCCAGGCACTGCTGGCAAAGCTCCTGCCTCTTCCGGCAGCTGTAGCAGCCAGAGGAGTCAAAGGCTGCTGAGAGCTGTAAGCAAGCATGGTCACAGCTTTGTCTGGCACACTCAGAGTTCTGGAGGTTTCTGTTCCATTATTCCCAGCTTTTTCCAGGCTTTTAAGCCCCCAAAAATCATTTTCTAGGGGGCAAAGCCTTAGTTTATGGCAACAAAGCATCCTTTGAAGGCACAAAACCTAACTTCAAGATTCAGGCTCTCATTTTCATTTCCAAAGCCCCATTTTTAGGGCCCACAGACCCAGTCTGAAGATGCAAAACCCATTTCAGAGGGTCCAAAACCTTCTTTTACAGCTCCAAGCTTCCACTGGAGTGCCCAAGCCCTCTAGTCAGCACCAAAGCTTCATTTCTCATGGCTATAGTGGAAGCAGTAAGTTCACCTCCTTTACAGTGTGTAGGGATTTTGTTTGGGCAGGACCAGGATGGGTGACAGACTCCCTCCTATTGACTAGGCCAAGTGGCTTCAGCCAAATTTGTTACCCAGTGCTTCCATGTGCCATTACCTAATGCTCTTGACATACTCTTCAACAGTCCATTATACCTCTTTCCACAGTCTTTCCAGAGGCTTGTGGGTGATAAGGGATGTGATATATCCACTTGATACCATGTTTCCTTGCCCAAGAGCTTATACGGTTGTTCCAGAAGTGGGTCCCATTATCTGACTCAATTCTTTCTGGGATCCCATGTCACCACAGAATGTGCCTCTCATGGCCTAAGATGGTATTTCATGCAGTGCCCTGGTTTACAGGATGTTTCCAGCCAACCAGTTGCTGCCTCCACCATGGTGAGGATGTAGCTCTTGCCTTGGCATGTTGGTGGCAGTGGTCCAATATAGTCAATTTGCCAGGCCTCACTGTATGGAAACCAGCCACTCCCCTCTGTTCCAGGGAGATTTTACTCACAAGACCCTGCTTGATTGTCTCATGTTTCACATTCATGAATAACTTGTGAGACAGCCTCCATGGTCAAGTCCACCCCTTGATCACGAGCCCACCTGTATGTTGCATCTCTTCCTAGATGTCCTGATGTTTCATGGGCCCATTGGGCTATAAATAGTTCACGCTTCCATTCCCAGTCTAAGTCTACCTGAGCTATTTCAATCTTGGCAGCCTTATCTGCCTGTTCATTGTTCCAATGTTCTTCAGTGGCGTGGCTTTTGGGNGCTCAGCAATCTCTAGGGCTAGTTGGATGGCTTTCACTTCTGCAGATTGACTGGACTCACCCTCTCCTTCAGCAGCCTCAGCAACTCGTCGTGTAGGACTCCATACAGCAGCTTTCCACCTCCAATGGTTTCCTACCACACGGCAAGATCCATCAGTAAACAGGGCATATTTCCGTTCATCTTCCGGTAGCTCATTATATGGTGGTGCTTCTTGGGCACGAGTCACTTTCTCAGGCAATGCTCCAAAATCTCTGCCTTCTGGCCAGTCCATGATCTCTTCCAGGATGCCTGGGAAGTTGGGTTTTCTCATTCGGGCTCGTTGTGTGATCAGAGCTACCCACTTACTCCATGTAGCACTGGTTGCGTGATGTGTTGAGGGAATATTCCCTTTAAACATCCAGTGTAGTACAGGCAATCGTGGTGCCAAGAGGAGACAGTTTTCTGTCCCAATGACTTCTGAGGTGTCTTGAACTCTCTCATAGGCTGCCAGTATCTCCTTTTCTGTTGGAGTGTAGTGGGCTTCTGATCCTCGATAGCCCTGGCTCCAAAACCCTAATGGCCAACTGTGAATTTCTCCTGATGGTCTCTGCCAGAGGCTCCAGTTGAAACCATGCTCCCCAGCTGCAGTGTAAAGGATATTTTGCACAGCTGGTCCTGTCTGAACAGGCCCAATAGCTACCGCACGAGCTATTTCCTCTTTGACCTGCTCAAAGACCTGTTGTTGCTCGAGGCCCCACTCGAAATTATTGTTCTTCTGGGTCACTTGGTAGAGGGGGCTCACAAGCTGACTGTACCCTGAAACGTGCATCCTCTAGAATCCCACAAGGCTCCAAAACCCTAATGGCCAACTGTGAATTTCTCCTGATGGTCTCTGCCAGAGGCTCCAGTTGAAACCATGCTCCCCAGCTGCAGTGTAAAGGATATTTTGCACAGCTGGTCCTGTCTGAACAGGCCCAAGAGCTACCGCACGAGCTATTTCCTCTTTGACCTGCTCAAAGACCTGTTGTTGCTCGAGGCCCCACTCGAAATTATTGTTCTTCTGGGTCACTTGGTAGAGGGGGCTCACAAGCTGACTGTACCCTGAAACGTGCATCCTCTAGAATCCCACAAGGCTTAGGAAAGCTTGTGTTTCTTTCTTATTAGTGGGTGGAGACATAGTTTCTATTTTGTTCACTATGATGTCCATGAGTACATGATGGTGTCCATTCTGCCATTTTATTCCCAAGAACTGGATCTCCTGTGCAGGCCCTTTACTTTACTTTGTTTGATGGCAAAACCAGCTTTTAGAAGGATTTGGATTATTTTCTTCCCTNAGCTATTTCCTCTTTGACCTGCTCAAAGACCTGTTGTTGCTCGAGGCCCCACTCGAAATTATTGTTCTTCTGGGTCACTTGGTAGAGGGGGCTCACAAGCTGACTGTACCCTGAAACGTGCATCCTCTAGAATCCCACAAGGCTTAGGAAAGCTTGTGTTTCTTTCTTATTAGTGGGTGGAGACATAGTTTCTATTTTGTTCACTATGATGTCCATGAGTACATGATGGTGTCCATTCTGCCATTTTATTCCCAAGAACTGGATCTCCTGTGCAGGCCCTTTACTTTACTTTGTTTGATGGCAAAACCAGCTTTTAGAAGGATTTGGATTATTTTCTTCCCTTTCTCAAAGACTTCTGCTGTTTTGCCCCACACAATTATGTCATCAATATATTGAAGGAATTCCAGAGCTTTCCCCTGTTCCAATGCAGTCTGAATCAGCCCAGGATAGATGGTTGGGCTGTGTTTACATCTGTGGGGTAGTTGATTCAAGGTATACTGGACACCCCTCCAGGTGAAGGCAAACTGTGTCCTGCACTCTGTTGCTAGAGGAATCTAGAAGAAGGCATTAGCGATGTCAATCATAGTGTGCCACTTGGCTGCTTTTGGCTCTAGTTCATACTGAAGTTCTAACATGTGTGGCACAGCAGCACTCAGAGGCAGCGTGACTTTGTTCAGGCCACAGTAGTTCACTGTTAGTTTCCACTCTCCATTAGACTTTCTCACTGGCCATATGGGGCTGTTAAAGGGTGAGCGGGTCCTGCTGATCACTCCTTGGCTCTCCAGTCGACGAATTAGCTCATGGATGGGAATTAGGGAGTCTCGGTTGGTGTGATATTGCCGTTGCTGCACCGTTTGGGTAGCAATTGGCACTTGCTGGTCTTTGACTTGCAACAACCCCACAATGAAGGGATCCTCTGAGAGGCCAGGCAGGGTACATAATTGCTTGATCTTCTCTGTATTCAGAGGAGCTACATCAAAAACCCATCGATATCCCTTTGGATCCTTGAAGTATCCTCTCCTGAGGTAGTCAATGCCAAGGATGGAGGGGCCTCTGGGCCAGTTACAATAGGGTGCTTTTCCCACTTGCCCCCTGTTAAACTCACTTCTGCTGTTAATACAGACACTTCCTGGCATTCCCCTGTGGCAAATAACAGCACGGACTTGGTTTTCAGTACAGAAACGAAGACAGCTTTATTTAGCATCAGCCATTGCTTTTATACTTTTGCAATGCATCAATTCCTTATTCTACATAATTCAGTGAAAGCACTGTGTGTTGTGTGGTATACATGGTTACAACCTTTAGCAACATATAGCTACAGTCTGTAGCAATCCAGTTCCTTTTACGTAAGCTGCAGCCTTCTCAGTTCTGTGTCTTCTTTTCTTTGTTCTTCGTTCCCATGGCCTCATTCCCATGGCTTCCTTCCCACCAGTGCGATGAGCTCGCTTGCACTGGACTCAAGAGACACAGAAACAGGATTTCCTATTCCCATAGGATTTTCCATCCCCACATTTCCCCCTCTTTCATTTACAAATGAAACAGCTTTCAAGGATCTGTGAACTATACGTTGTATACATTGCATTACACATAGCAGGCATATAGCAATACACAAAAATATACTAATGCATATTAACCCGATCTTTAACAATGATTTAATCCATTTTGTCAGTCATCATCCATTCAGCAAATTCTCTAACCAGCATCATCTATTATCAATTTGGAGTTTTTGAATTCTTTTTTTAATTGTTGAATGCTCTTATGAATGGATACAGAGTGATCAGACGGGTTTATACAACACATTTTTTCAAACTGAATTTACATGTAATAAAAGTCCACTTAGGGCTGTTGGTGTAGCATTGCTTTGCCAGCACCCTAACTTATCTAGAGGAGCTAAAACTTTTGCAGTGCCAACCCAGGCAAAAAGAGATGCTGTAATTTTCTCTCCCTTTGTCCAGTTAGGGAGGTACACACAATCCTTCAAGCACCTACTGGCCTTCTCGCTGCTGCTTTTTCGATACATTGTATCTTTTCCTGTGCTATTCTCACAGCACAGAACTAGGCTTGATCCTCAAAATCTTCTCCTTCTTTTTAAATTAATTTTTCTTTTTAGGTTACAGAGGTTTTATCAATAAAATTTGATTTTATTGAAAAATTGACTATAACCAACTTATTAAAAGTTTCTAACCTAACATGAATTTAACTTTAAACTTATCCTAGCTTGACTTAATCTTAACAATTTCAATCACTGCAGTGAAATTTATAACCCAAAGAATAAGCTTAACACATATAATTAAAGTAATTTATAACTAAATCAATAGGCAATAAAATTCACAGTTAAAGTGTTATAAATTGGTACCAACTTATTTTAAAAAACTACAGACAAACTTAATAAAATTCATAACTTATCTTAAACAATAGAGCTTAAATATTGAATCTTAAAATTAGAAATATAACTTGCTTATTTATTTTAATTACCATAAAAGCTTAACTTAAATTAGAATTTTAATCTTAGCTTAACTTAATTTCAAACTTAACGGTGTACTGTATGAAGGGAAATATATTAAAAAACTTAAGATTATACTTTAAATCTAAACTACAATATAACTTACCTTGTATTTAAAATCTTAGTTCGAGCTTAAACTTAAAACTTACATTTATAAACTTAAACATTTTAACTTAATCTCTACTTATTCTTAAAAGTAAAAATTCAAAATTTTTCTATATTTCTGATTCAGTTTTTAAAAGTTGTCTTTTGCTAACACTCTGACATATGTTAATCTCTCTTTAACACTTTGAGCTTCAGAAGCTGTGGTCCAGTCTATGTTGTGCGATCCATCCCCCCCACGGCAACTCCAAGGTGTACTTCTGTGATTGTGTGGAGACGGATATAGCTGGGTGCTGCCATGCTGAGCCTCAGGTGGAGCTGCTGTGGGCTCCTCCTGTGTCCCCCCCTGCCATCGAGGTTGACTTCTGTAAAAAATGAGTGAATACATTCTGGTTTTTTGGCTTTTGCATATAGGTTACAGAAAAACTTCTGTTAGCTTATATAGATAAATGCTCCCTGTTAAGGTTTTTTTATGTTGTTTAAAACTTTTTCATAGAAATACTCCTGTAAGCTTTCCTGGTTAAGTTTTTAAATATATACCTCCTGTTGTTAAAACACATATAATACCTCTTGTTATTAAGATACTTGAATGTTTTCTTTAGACATACTTTTTTGTTGTTGTAAGAACATATTTTAAAAGTAAAAGGGGCCCCAAAAGAACCTAAGGGTGCAAGTCCAGTTAAGAAGAAGAGATAACAAATCCAAGACCCAAGAAGGGTGAGACCAGCTAAAAAGAGAAGGAGTTGAAAATGATGGCAGATCCCTGGAGTGAGATAACAGGAGACCTTGGGGGGTTTGAGCCCAGCAAAAATCGAAACGATAACAAATGAAAGGACTGCCCTAAAATGTTTTTACCTGATAATCAAAATTAAAGGGGCCCACCTAAAGAAACTGGGCATGCTCTAAAAAGGCGTGGAAAATGGAAATGAGCTAGTGAACATGTTAAATTTGTATGAATATGTATACTCTAGACTGTATAAAAAGCTAAAAACTCCCCGAGGAAGGTGTGTTGTAACTCTGTTAGACACCTGGCGCCACTTTGCTTTGCTGACTTTGTCCCTGAATAAATTCCTTCTAAAAAGAAACAGAGGAGTGGACTCTGTTCCTCACAAACTTGGGGGCTTGTCTGGGAGCACTGACCTCATCTCTGGAGCCCGAGGGTCCCTGAAGGGAGAGTGCCCCTTGCCAAGTTTTCAGCAAAAGTCCCTTCAGGCATCTCAGACGTTCGGAGCTTGAGGGTCGTATCCCGACAGAAGGGACTCGCAAAACAAAGAAAAACAGGAAGTGTCCACGAAAACAGGGACTGGGTAGCCCATAATTCTGAGTGCACGAAGTTCCACTCAAGAAAACACATTGCGTGGTTTGGTGGGTAACGGAGGTGTGTGTGTGTGGATGAGACGTGGACCAGGCAGCCTGGATCCATGAGGCGATTGCGGAGTTCTTAGTCGTGCATTTCCAGCCGCCCATGAGGGCTCTGGCCACCAACAGAACGAAGCCAGAGGACACAGAGTGAATGAACCTCTGGGAGCATTATGGGAAAAGTGGCAAGTAAACCTGTTTGTAAGAAACAGGGGGGAGAAAAGCTGCCAGAGAGAATTCCTCCAGACAGTCCACTGGGAATAATGCTACATCACTGGGATGATTATGCATGCACAAAAGGGAAAGACAAAGTCAAAATGGTTCAATATTGTATGATGGAATGGACAAAGGGACCAATTCGATCTGACCCATTAAACTGGCTGTTATATGGGTCTTTTGAAGGATGGATTTGCCAAGCATTAAATCAATATGTTAATGAGAAGGAGCCTTGTAACTAGGAGGAAAAAGATTATGCTTCCTGTTGGAAAGGACCTATTTGACCAGTTGCTACCACAATGTTTAAAGTGAAAGAACTATCAGAAGAAGATAAAAACATACGCAAAAAGGGAAACAGGTGGGAGATTTTAGATGCTGCCTCCCTACAACCCAGAAATGTAACCTGGAAATCAAGAGGCACTGTAGAGGGGTTGGTGACTGAGGTCATGAATTTACCAGAAAAGTACTCGGCCCAGCTGCAGGTGCACAATCCAGTACATGGGCTATGTCAGTATAACTGAAGGAGAAGGGCAAGGTCAAGATGTCCTTGTGAGGGAAAAACAAGAACAGAGTACTGAGATAAGTAGAAAGGGAGGGTGAGCTAGCAGCTTGGTAACTGCAAAGTATGTGTTCCCTGTTGACGTCCAGGTGCGTGAACAGTGTAAGCTAACCAATCTGTATGGGGTAGATGCACGTGGACAAAGCAATATAGCCAATAATAGAGCTAAGGCAGGTGCATGATGTGTGCTGAGGTGTATAAAAGACCACCATTTTGTTAATAAAATGGGACATTGATGATACTTCTATGAAGACTGTCTTTGATTCCAGAGCTCCTCGCTTCAAATGGTGACCCCCCCGACGTGATCTCTGATAGTGGTTTCCTACAGAGACGAACGGCTGCTGGAGACCTCTTTGGAGGCCAGACGGCGAAAAAGCGAGAGAGTGGTGCAGAGGAGTTCAGCTGCGGAATGGCAGACTGAGGTAGGAAGGGTCACAACCTTTCCCCCACTAATACGAGTGCTGAGTGGTCAGTTGCTGAAAAGCTCCTGTTTGGTATCCTCGCAAAGCGAGGGAAGTCAGTGAACGAAAAAGCCTTATCAAGGCTGATACAATGGGGCTGTGACAGAGGACTGCTTAGTAGTCCGGCTCACATTTTTGACTGGCAGTGTTGGCGAGTAGTCAGGGATGAGCTCTGGGACGCGTCCATCACTGGCAAAGGCAAAGAACCATTTTCGGGATGTGGGGAAATGTGGAGGATGGTGACAAATACCCTAAAGGACTTAAAGGCGGAAACGAAAGTTGCCGCTGCAGCTTTGCAGGCTATTGCTGCTCCTGAATCACCACCGGAGAAAGATAGCTGTAAGGGTGTATTCCTAGGGATGTCTACAGGGATGCCGATGAAAGGAATAGCTGGGACTCCTGTTTACTCGGTGAAGGACTTGTTTAGGCAGTTAACTCTGTCGGGCAATAATGCCACGAATGTGGAGGTAAACTCACTCCTGCCGCTGCCACCCTCGCCGCAAAATGCGGAAGTGGCTGCAGCAGCTGCCGAAGGACAACTGGCAGGGAATAAGGAAGTGAAAGTCGCTCCAAGCGCAGAGGCGGGGCTAAGTGAGCCAGAGTGCCGCCCAAAGGACAGAGCGTATCCCTCTGTAAAACCTGAGGAGATACCGCTCCCTGGCGGTGAGGAGGATGAACAGCAGCTGGACCTAGGCCAGATTCAACGGCAAATAGAGAGCGGCTTAGATGCGTTGCAACACAAGATTGATCATTCCTTTGAAAAGTTATTAGCAAAAGGTGAAACAGAAAATGGAGTGTCAGTACAGCCTTCCACTCCTCCTACAGCTCCCCCTGCAGCTCCTTCATCTACACCCGCGCAGCTGACGGTGCGACAATTGGCAGAGATGTCACAACAAGTTGCCATACCAGGGAGTAGTGATGTAGGGTGACGACCACCACCTTATGTGATGGCTACAGCTCCGGCACATCCTCCACCTGTGGTTGGTCAACGGTGGAGTGGCATGATATGGGACAAAATATTAGAAGGAGATTGGCAACCAGTGGCTGCTGTCGCTTGTCCTGTAATAGCTGGACAAAATCAAATGGTGTGGGAACAACATGATTGGAAGGTTTTACAGCAAGTGAAGAGGGCAGTAAAAGAGGGACTGTGAACAGAGTCAACTCATACTGCCCTGGATTGGATCCATACAGCTGATATTAATTCCCCTGCTGACTGCCACAACTTAGCACGCCTGTTCCTGAAACCATCGCAGCAGATTGTGTGGGAAAAGGAATGGAGACGTCTAGCAGAGCAATCCCAATCATCCTTTACATGGGATTAATGCAGATATGGTTGTTGGGGTTGGGAATTTCAGCTTAATAGATGTACAGGTGCACTTCCCCTTAGAGTTGCATCACCTCACAGCGCAAACGGCGAGACAGGTATACTATGGTATTCCAGAGGAGAAGGGAGGGTCACTGTTTCCTGTCATTTGGCAAGGCAACAATGAGAAATATAGCAATTTTGTGGATGGCCTTGCTGAAGCGTTAACCACTGCTGAAATGTTGGAGAAAAATAAGCAGTCAATGTCTAAAGTATTGGCTTTTGAAAATGCGAATGCAAAAAGCAGGAGCATTTTAGCTACGTTACCTAAAGATGCTGATGTTGGGACAATGTTACAGTTAGTAGAAAGGGCACTGGAATCAGGGCAAGAAAAGATGATAGCTCAAGCTGTTAGTAGTGCTGTCACCAGTGCTATGCAACCTACTGTTCAAATGATAGCTGCAGCGGTACAGGTAAAACCATGGAAGGGAAATCAGAAGCCAGGCATCGGGGGGAATTTGGCTCCGGGTGTTTGTTTTCAATGCGGCAAAACAGGGCATACGCGCAAAGCTTGTTCAGTCACTGTGTGGTGTGAAAGGTGACAGAAAGATAACTATGCAGGAGAGGTTTGTAAATTGGCAAAAAACGGGAAACGGAGCATGATGGGTCCCCGTGCAATGACACAAGACCCCGGCCCACAAATAATGGGCTTCAGCAGCTCCCAGCACCAGCCACTAGAGGGAGCTTGGGGCTCGACTTGGCAGCAGCAGTAACTGTGATGATTACAACCTTTGGGGTACATCGTATACCTACGGGGCTACATGGACCTATATTGGATGTTAATTCAAAGATTGGGGCACTTTTAGTAGGTAGATCATCAACAGGGACTGCTGCTGGACTGGTAGTGTTACCAGGGGTCATTGATGCTGATTACACAGGAGAGATAATGGTAATGGCCTATGCTTTACTGCCG
The DNA here is from genome assembly GCA_013390005.1 of Calyptomena viridis. Classification (NCBI taxonomy): domain Eukaryota; kingdom Metazoa; phylum Chordata; class Aves; order Passeriformes; family Eurylaimidae; genus Calyptomena; species Calyptomena viridis. The sequence goes on along the minus strand of WEIV01016028.1, from coordinate 21,565 downwards.
CCAATAATTGTCAAATGGGGTACCTGGATTGCACAGTTGTTGCTGTGGGAACGAATGGGACCACAGACCCGAAAATCTCAAAAAGAGAGACGGGATCAAGGGTTTGGTTCAACAGGCGCCACTCTGGTTAATTTAGCACAACAAATGCAGCAAAGACCTGTCGTTACATTGACTCTCCTGTATTGTGGGAAAAGTGTTACTGATTCAGCATTAATGGATACTGGAGCCAATGTTACCATTATTAGCCAGAAATGTTGGCCGACCGAGTGGCCCTTAACAGCTGCCTATGACGCTATTCAAGGGGTTGGTGGTGGGGCTGCTCCACAACAAAGTGTCCAGGTAGTGCAGGTACAACTCCCTGAGGGACAGCAAGCCAGCCTAAAGCCATATGTAATGGTTTTGCCTGGGGGTCTGGGAGGTCTAATAGGCAGAGATGCTTTAACACAAATGGGTGCTATGTTACATGTTCCAACATCAGCACAGAATTTTTAACTTGGGGTGAGCAACCGCCAACACCAGCCATTCAGTGGAAAAATGACAAACCGGTATGGGTGGACCAGTGGCCCCTTACAACTGAGCGGTTGCAGACTGCTGAGCAGTTGGTTCAGGAACAGCTGTCAGCAGGTCATATTAAACCATCCATCAGCCCCTGGAACACTCCCATTTTTGTTATTCCGAAAAAATCAGACAAATGGAGACTGTTACATGATTCGTGAAAGGTAAATGATCAAATGTGGGCAACGGGTGCATTACAACCTGGAATGCCACTACCCACCATGGTACCCAGAGACAGGCGTATTTTGGTCATTGATTTAAAAGATTGCTTTTTACAATACGTTTGCAAGCTCAAGACCCTAAGCGGTTTGCCTTTACCTTGCCTTCAGTTAACAAAGGCGAGCCTGGCAGGAGGTTTGAGTGGGTTGTGTTACCCCAAGGCATGAAAAACTCTCCCACGATGTGTCAGCTGTATGTTGCATGGGCCTTGGAGCCAATACGCAGGCAGCATATTAGGCAATGCTGATTTACCATTACATGGATGACATTCTGTTTGATAATGAACACAGCTTTCCTGTCACCTTTTTACACTCTGTAGAACAGCAACTGAGACACCGAAGATTACAACTAGCCCCAGAAAAGGTGCAGCATGGACCTGTATAGCACTACTTGGGATGGACATTGACTGCTGCCATGGTACAACCGCAAAAAGTGAACATTCATGCAAGTGTGGCAAATTTGCATGATGTGCAACAGTTGTTGGGGGACTTGCAGTGGATTTGTAAGATCAGGTGGTATTACCAAAGAAGATCTTGCTCCATTGATGCCACTGTTGTCAGGCACAGATCCTGCTGCTGCTGTACAGTGGACTCCAGAACACCAATTGACTGTAGAAAAGTTGGGGCAGAAAATAGCTGCTGGGTTGAGTGACCCTTGTTTTGTGGGACTGGAGGTAGGCATGTTGCTCTGTCATCATCCTGAGTATCCGTTTGCTCTGTTGGTTCAATGGTCGGCTTGGCAAAAGAAAAAGGGGGAAGAAGACCTGTAGCAATGAAATGCAGATGCCAAGCTGACAATGAAGCCAACAGATCAGGAACAATTTTGTATATTGGAATGGCTGTTTCCTCCTTTCCGAGTGCCGAAGAGCATTTGGCAGCGTACGGAAGTGTTTGGGCATCTCATCCGGCAGGGCAGAACATGGGCAGTCAACGTTAGTGGCAGGGAGCCTGCCTGGATTAGCATTCCGTTGGCGAGTGGTGATCTTGAGTGGATGTTGTGCAATGGAGAGCCGCTACAAACCGCCGTGATGGGTTATCCTGGTCAGATCATAAACACTTGGCCAAAAGACAAGAGGTTGCACTTTGTGCGACACCGACAATGCGCTCTGCAGAACATGGTTCAGAGTCATCCAGTTCAGGGTTTAACAGTGTACACGGATGCAGGGTGGAAGCGAAAATGTGATGTTTGTGTATGGCAGAAACAAGGTGTTTGGACACATCCTATGTTGCATGGGGATGGTCAGGACTCTTTACAGACTTTAGAGTTAAAAGCAGTAACATGGACACTAGTCACTTGGTGTGAGGAGCCGATTAATGTTACTGATTCCTTATACATGGCCGGGGTAGTCAACAGAATTGCGGATGCGCTGGTTAGGCCTACAGCTAACAGAAGATTGGGGGAATTGTTTTTTCAGGCGCAAGAAGCACTTCGTGTGCATACAACACCTTGTTGTATTATTCATGTACGAAGTCACTGTACTGATATTGGTCTGGGTGAGGGAAATGCTGTTGCAGATTCACTGGTCAGTGTTACTACTGCTGTGCCGATTGATAAATTTGCAGCAGCAAAAGCAAGCCACGAAATGTTTCACCAAGGAGCATGACCCTGGCTAGGCAAATGGGAATATCATTGTCAGATGCACAAGGAATTGTAAAGACCTGTGTGCAGTGTTCACAGTTTGGAACAGGCCTTGGGTTAGGAGTCAATCCACGGAGATTGGGGGCTTGTGACATTTAGCAAATAGATGTAACACATGTGCCATCCTTTGGAAGGTTGAAATATGTGTATGTGAATGTCGATACCTTTTCTAAGGCTGTTTGGGCGACTGCACAGACTGGAGAATGAGCGAAGAATGTGGTGAAACATTTACTGGTTTGTTTTGCTGTCTTGGGAGTACCAAAAGAGCTGAAAACAGATAATGGGCCTGCATATGTGAGTAAAACGGTTGCCACTTTGTTGCAGAAGTGGGGGGTAAAACATGTCACAGGAATACCCCATGTGTCAACTGGTCAAGCTATTGTGGGAAGGGCTCATCGAACCATAAAGGAATATTTGGTTAAGCAACAAGGGGGAGGAGAAATGGATCTTCAGTTGCGATTGGCTAAGGTATTGGCTCCTCACTGATGTATAAAAACCCACAAACTGGTCAGTGGGAAGGGCCATGTCCTTTGTTATTTACTGGAAGAGGCTATGGTTGTGTTTCCACAGGGAAAGGTGCACAGTGGATTCCAAGCAAGCGGCTGAAGGCGGCACCTCGAGGTGGCGGAGACAAGGGAGACAGACCAGCAAGTCTGAAGCGGTGGTGGGGGCTGCCCTCGACATACACCTTGAGACGGACTGACCATGTTTGGTGGAAAGTGGGAGCTTTACCACAGCAGACGGGTGGTTCAGGACTTTATCAGGTTGTAGGGACCAGTGAAATTCTTGCCCACTGTTGTGAAGTGGAAGCCACTAGTCCAGAGGGAGGGACAGTGAGGCGGCCGGCGGCAATTCCGTGTATTAAACACCCGGATAGTGGACATCGTAGTTAGGTTGTATATAGATGTTTAAAATGCAAAGAGCTGTATTGTTGTATGTCTTGGAGATGTAGAGGATGGTGTTGGAAGTGCAGGGAAGAAAGTGAAGCAGACTATCAGGACATAAGTAGAGATCAGATAGATATTATAAAGTTGTTTTGTGCCTGGGAAAAGGGAATACCAGAAATTTGGGAGTTCAAAAATAGTGAGTTACAGAAGATACCTCAAAGATGTGTGTGGCGCGTATGGTGAAGGCAGTGGCCGTATTAGCTATCATTTGCGTTTTTGGTAGGGTAGAAGGGATTTGGAAAAGTGTCGACCCAAAGCAGAATATCTGGATAACTTTGGCCAATAAGACCCGGCAAGATACTCTCTGTGTTTCTGTGTCAGCAGCAGGGAATCCGTTTTCTACCTGTTTGGTGGGAGTTCCACTAGATGAGGGCTTGTGGGACAATCTGTATAATCGCACGGTTTTACAGCCATGTACCAAACCTGGTGTCCTGCAACCTCTTTGGTGGTGCGCAAAGCTAGAACAGCAAAAGAACAGCAGCAACTGGAAAGGTCACTCAAAACGGTACAATAGATCAATCGGCCTTGCTGATGTTAGTAATTTTCCAGCCCTACCCTCAGAACCTCAGGAATTGGACATGTTGGGCACCGTGCTAGCAACCTACTGTTTTTACATAAATTATTCCGTTAATTCTTCAATTGGCATAGATATTTCACCCTACAACATATATAAAAATGCCTTAGCATGGTGCAACAAAACTCTCAATACCCACGTTTTAACTGGACGTGACCCTAGTGGCCTTCCAGAAGGTGTGTTTTTAATTTGTGGCCAGAGAGCATGGGCAAGCATCCCAAGCAGAGCGAACGGTGGTCCATATACATTTGGTCGTCTAACAGTTTTGACTCCCAGCCTATCACAAATTAGGAATATTACTAGACATGCCCGGACAAAGCGTAGTTTGCATGCCTTTTCATCAGACTGTAACGATCAAGTAACCTTTTGGAACCCAGCAGAGGTGATTTTTTCCTCACTATTGGCCCCTGGGGTAGCTTCAGCAAGAGCATTAACTGTTTTGAGGCGATTGGGGTGTTGGCTAGCAAAGCAGACTAATGAAACTTCCACAGCATTATCTGAGCTTTTAGTTGGTGTAGATTCAGTTAGGCATGCAACCTTGCAAAACAGAGCAGCTATAGATTTTTTGTTGTTAGTACAAGATCATGGAGGTGACGAGTTCGAAGGAATGTGTTGTATGAACTTGTCATCTCACTCTGTTTCGATTCATCAACATTTGCAGAGGTTAAAGGAACAGGTGAATCACCTTCAAGTATCGTCAGACCCTTTTAGTGACTGGTTGCAAAGCTTAGGCTTGACTGGCTGGTTAGGAGCATTTATTAAACAAGGCATTGTGATTTTAGTGGCAGTATTAATTTTGTTTATGATATTGGGCTGTATTTTTGGATGTGTAAAGAAGGGGGTTGAACGATTAGAGCAGAATGCCTGGATTGTGCAAAAGGAAAAAGGGGGATTTGTAGAGGAGTTGGTGACTGAGGTCGTGAATTTACCAGAAAAGTACTTGGCCCAGCTGCAGGTGCACAATCCAGTACACGGGCTATGTCAGTATAACTGAAGGAGAAGGGCAAGGTCAAGATGTCCTTGTGAGGGAAAAACAAGAACAGAGTACTGAGATAAGTAGAAAGGGAGGGTGAGCTAGCAGCTTGGTAACTGCAAAGTATGTGTTCCCTGTTGACGTCCAGGCATGTGAACAGTGTAAGCTAACCAATCTGTATGGGGTAGATGTGCGTGGACAAAGCAATATAGCCAATAATAGAGCTAAGGCAAGTGCATGATGTATGCTGAGGTGTATAAAAGACCACCATTTTGTTAATAAAATGGGACATTGATGATACTTCTATGAAGACTGTCTTTGATTCTGGAGCTCCTCGCTTCAAGGCACAAGCTCAGGCTCAGGACAGAGAGGAAAGACCTTCTACTGCTGTGGTCAGACCTAAAACTCAACAGCAAGTAAAAAGGCAGGCTAGAACAGAGGAGATGGAGGAGCCTCTAAGAGGAACCTCTCTCCCCTAAGAGAGGTGCCTATGGGGGGTGCAGCAGGAGGTATAAGGTTTGTGAATGTTCCTCTTACAGGAACTGAAGTAAGGAGCTTTAAGAAGGAACTAAAAAAACTCTTGGATTATCCTGTAGGATTGGCTGAACAATTAGATCAATTCTGAGGACCCAATATATATACTTGGGAAGAAATGCAATCCATCCTAGGTATCTTATTTTTGCCTGAAGAAAGGCAATTAATTTGGAATGCAGGAATAAGGATATGGCAACGAGAGAAGCAAAATCAACAGGGACCAAATAGGGAAAAAAAATTACCCATTACAAACCCTAACTGGGATCATAATAATGCGTCAGATTGAAGGAGTATGAGTGAATACTGCACTTTAATAATAAGAGGAATAAAAGAAGCAGTCCCTAAGGGACAAAATGCTAATAAAGCATTTGACAGTCAACAAGGAAAAGACGAAACTCCCACAGAATGGCTGGAGGGGTTATGTAAAAACATCCAGCAATACTCAAGGATTGACCCCAACAGTGATACAGGACAAGAGTTATTGAAAGTAAATTTTGTAACCCATGCATGGCCAGATATTAGAATGAAATTAGAAAAAATAGAAGATTGGCATATGAGAGAATTGAATGATCTGTTAAAACAAGCACAGAAAGTTTATGTTAGATGAGATGATGATGTGGAGACAGAGGTTATCAAGCAATTGAATACCTTGCCTGGATTATCAGAGAGCCCATCTACAGTAGGTCTTCTGAAGGGGGAAGAACAATGAGTACCAATTGCCATCTCAACAGTGCATCATCGGCAGTATCGAACAACTCGAGATGTTGTGATTTCCATCCACAAATTAATCCATGAGTTGGAGAGCCAAGGGGTGATCAGCAAAACCCACTCACCCTTCAATAGTCCCATTTGGCCTGTGCACAAATCTGAAGGAGAATGGAGATTGACTGTGGACTATCGTGCCTTGAATGAAGTGACTCCACTGTTGAGTGCTGCTGTGCCAGACATGTTGGGTTGGGTTTGGACTCCAGTACGAGCTGGAGTCCAAAGCAGCAAAGTGATACACCACTATTGACATAGCCAACGCCTTTTTCTCCATTCCTCTAACTCCAGAGTGCAGGCCTCAGTTTGTCTTCACCTGGAAGGGCGTCCAATATACCTGGAACTCACTGCCCCAGGGGTGGAAGCACAGTCCTACCATCTGCCATGGACTGATCCAGACCGCACTAGAAGAGGGTGAGGCTCCATAACATTTGCAGTACATCGATGACATCATTGTGTGGGGAAACACCGCAGCAGAAGTATTTGAGAAAGGAAAGAAAATTATTCAGATTCTCCTGGAATCCGGTTTCGCCATCAAGAAAAGTCAAGGGACCTACTCAAGAAATCCAGTTTCTGGGAGTGAAGTGTATAAGATGGACAAGATGGACCATATCCCTTACCATGCACCAGCTGCAGGCAAGGTGGAACGGTGCAATGGGTTGTTGAAAACCACCTTGAAGGCACTGGGTGGAGGAACTTTCAAAAATTGGGAGCAACATCTAGCAAAGGCCTCCTGGTTAGTTAACACTCGAGGTTCCACCAACAGAGCTGGTTCAGCCCAATCTGAATCCCTACATACAGTAGATGGAGATAAGGTGCCAGTAGTGCAGGTCAGGGGTCTGTTAGGAAAGACTGTTTGGGTTAATTCTGCCTCAAATACAGACAAACCCATCCATAGGGTTGTCTTTGCTCAGGGACCTCAGTGCACATGGTGGGTAATGCAGAGAGATGGAACAACACATTGTGTACCACAGGGAGATCTGATTGTTGGGTGAAAAACATCTGTAATGTGAAATGTCTGTATACCACTGCTTACTGTCACTGTCACTGTTTGCACATAGCTGTATATGTGTATAGATGTATATATGTATGTATATATATGTGTATTAATGTGTGTGTAGAGTAAGAATGTATTAGTTGTGGGCATTGAGCCGACCATATGGGATAAGGGGTGGCATGTCTCGGGGTGACTTTATGATATATCCCATATTCGTCTTCTCTATGCTAGGAAAAAAAAAATGAATCTTGTGCTTTTAAAACTGAGCCCCGAAAGCGGAGAGAAAAAAACTAACTAATCTTTTCAAAACAATTCTAGTGTTTCAAGGTCAATTTTGCTATGCTGCTGTGCAGTTTTGGGTGGTTTTTTTCGGCGGCCGGGGCTGCAAGGGAGGAAGACACTTGCCTTCTAGCTTTTCCAGCCAGAATTCTGCCTGTTTTCTTCAGAAGGAAGAGACTTAAACTTCTGCATTTTCCTGGACTTTTGATTTCTTCTTCTCTCCTGGACTTGTTGGGACATCAGAATATCAAAACCTCACTGGGAGGCCTTTTCCACTGGTCTGGACTGGCAGGGGGCCCCCACGGTCGGCCTAGGACTCTAGAAGGGACTCTGGGTCTTCCAGTCTTCCAGTGAGAGACTTCATTATTTATCGTTATATATACTATTTAGTGTTTAGTATTATTATAATTTTCCTTGTGTGTTTGTTAAATAAATAGTTTTTTCTCTTTCACTTTCCTTCAAGGAAATACTTCTTTCCTCGAACCTGGTGGGAGAGGTGACTGCGGTCTGTTTTTATCAGAGAATATTTATCCCTCTGAATATATTTTTGCCAAACCAGGACACTGAGTGAACTGACCTTGCCAAGAAATAGAAGTTATGAGAGTATTTAGAAAGCCTTGTCTAATATAAAGCATCTGTGGTTGAGGTTTCCTAAGGAAAAAGTACTTCTTTGTTTGCATTCACATTTAACCAGTATAAAAACAAGTCAGTAATGATGTAGGACACTGAATCACTGATCATAAATACACAGATATTGACAGAGATGATTGAGTTCTGAGAGAAAGCAAGTGATGATGCTTAAACCCTGAGGAGTTGCGTGCAGAACCTAATGTATCAGAGCTGTGTCTGTTCTATGCATTTAGATTATGTTTGTAATAGTCAATCACACAAATATAAAATCTGCTTGATAGCTCCTCTAAAATCATGGTATCATTTTAAAATTTATCAAATTACAGTTGGGTAGTTATTCTGCACCTAGACACTATGGCAACTAGTATATTCAGAAACCCTATTTTGAATTAATTTCTAAGTGGGTTATTGTGGTGGTGTGTTTTTAAGTTTGTCTACCTCTTCCTAATGCTTTATTCCACCCTGTTCTGTAATGGTTTGTTCTGTTAAGTGTATACACCCCTTATTATGTAAATTCCCTAAACTCCCCCCCAGCTCCAGCCCTTCTTCCAATCTCTTTCCTATCAGTCACCTAAACCACACCTCTTGTTCCAGCATCTTCACTGTCAGTCAGTAAACCCTTCCTGGGAAATCTCTTAATGCTCGGGAGGTCATAGGTGCATGTGACCATCCCTATTCCTCTCCTTACTCCTATTGGTTGTCCATGCTTGTCAATCCTTTCCTAGTCCTTCCCATCCCAGTCTCCCATTGGTCCATTCCCATGTAACCACACCCAGTTAAAAGTTCTCTCACTCTATTGTTCTTTGCCTTTCTGGATTGTTCTTCCCTGAGCTTACAAGGACTCTGTGGGTCTGCGGCCCCAGAATCTGGAATAAACTTGGACTGAGTCACCCAGGAAGGACTCCTTGCCTCCTTTGTCCACCGAAGACATGTTCAGTGACCCATCTTTCCGGGACTAATCCTGCCCAGGGGCAGACCAAGGGGGTCTGTCCTTGAATGCCGCCCACACTTTCCAGTATCGGGGTGGTGTTTTCCCTGACGCCAACGGTCACTGTTGCAGCGAGTGAGCCAGGGCTGAGAGGGAACTCGGCAGCGTCCGGGAATGCGTCAGGTTATTAAACCCCTTTAATCCCTTGTGTAGACACTTCCTTCCATATTAAGCCCCTAATTGTCCATGTAATTCATGCTTATTTTCCTGAATTTCCTTCTCATAAACCAGTCAGTCCACTTGTAATATGTACAAACTGCACAAATAATGCTAATAATTTAGTGGCTTAGTGTTATCAGATTAATTTCAGAGGGATTTTTGCGTTTTTTGGATCTACTTAGCTGAGTGGACTAATTCTTTTATTTTAATACAAGTTCCTTTCAAGGCCATTCAATGCTTGAACAATTTCGTTAATTGCAAAATTATGTATATTAACTGTTCTTTATCAGCACTTGCAGGCGAATAGGAATTACTGTTTAAGCAGTATGCTCTGGGAATGGCCTGTGATCTTTATAGAGGAATTACAATGTTTGAAAAGTTTGTTTAAATTTTCTTTACACAATCACCATTTGGTATATGTAGGAAAACTGGTTAACTGGTATTTTAATAAATATGTAATTTCTTTCTTTGACTTCTCCTACAGATGCTATTGAAAAAGAAAAACATAAATTACATGAATAACTTTCTTGAAGCCATGTTGTTCTGGAAGAAATCAGAAGGTGAAAAGAAGGTAAGAAAGTAGAAATATTTCTATGAGCATTCAGTGCACCCTCTGATGACAGACCAGTGAGCATATTGAAACTGACTCTCTTGATGATTTTCTTTGTGTTTGAATAAAAATACTCTTTCCAAAGATAACAAGGTTTGGTAATAAGGGAACTTAGTAAAATGACATGCCATAAAATGTTTCTATAAATACATTGGCAACAAAAGGAGGGCTAAAGAGAAACTCCATCCATTATCGGATGCGGAGGGAAACATAGTGACAAAGGATGTGAAAAAAGCTGAGGTATTTAATGCTGCTTTTGCCTCAGTCTTTAGTAGAAAAAGAGCAGTTGTTTTCCGAGTACCCTACCCCCTGAGCTGGAAGACAGGGATGGGGAGCAGAACGAAACTCCCATAATCCAAGGGGAAGTGATCAGCATTCTGCTACACCACTTAGACACACAAGTCTGGATATTAGGAAAAAATTCTTCACTTCACTGAAACAGTTGTCAGGCATTGGAACAGGCTGCCCAGGGAAGTGGTGGAGTCGCCATCCCCTGAAGATATGTAAAAGGCACGTAGATGTGGCCCTTAAGGACACGGTTTAGTGGAGGTCTTGGTAGTGCTGGGTTAGCAGCTAGACTTGATGATCATGAAGGTCTTTTCCAACTAGATGATTCTCTGCTTCTATTCTGTCTTTCAAATTCCAACAAGACATAAGACAGCTTTCATAGTACCTTTTGTTTTAGAAGGCAAGTTGTTTGTTGGAACTGTCTAGTAAGAAAAAATTGAATTCAACAACAAACTTATGTTTCACTTAATTTTGAGAGTGCTTTTGAGTGTTTAGGTCAACAGTGTGTTTTTTGAAGCAAACCTCCCAGTCATCCTCATTTTATTGTGCTTCAGTCTTGGCATAATACTGGAACAGCCAAAATGGAGGGGTTTTTTTAAAGACAATTAATTGAAACAGGCATTGTAGTGGCATGTATCTGATGTGCTTAACTGAATACTTAGTCTACCAGATCATATTGGAGTTTCTAAGTAGAATTTTTGCAATACAGCATGTAGCTTGGGTTGTTGGTATGAGCTTTGCTCTCTATATACCTGCTGCAAGTGATAGTCTGTGTATTCACATAATTACTGTTAATTGAGTTTTGCATGATTTTTCTGCCTGTACATATGTGTGTGATATGTACACCTAAAAAATTCACCTAGTGTAACTGTCCCACTAATCTGTATATGTACTTTCTAAGAATTGATTAGAAAAAGTTGTTCAACTGGAAGATCTGTGTGCCAAGAAGGAAAAATTTGTTCAGTCCAATAAAATGAAATTCCAGGAGGACCATACTGTTCACTTGGAGAGATTACATAAAGAGGCTGGTGGAATTTTATTGCCAAAAGAGCAAGATGATCTCCTTAGTGACTTGAGGGGGGGAAGTGCAGACACTCAGAGAACAGGTAAGTCTTTGGATTTTGTTTTCTAGAACCATCTTCTTTTGTAAGAAGGGCTCATGTGATGGAGTTCTGTTGTGGATGGATAGTCTTTTTAGGAAAGACAGGCAGGAAAGAAAAGGATGGGTGGTGGGTTCCTTTATATAAGCATCTCAAATGCATGGAGTTTCCCTACAGAAGAGAAAATGGGTGAATTTACAGCTTGTGAGTTCACATAAGAAGAGAGTTTAGTAAGGATGATGTTATGGTGGGAGCTTGCCACAAGTCCCCTGGTCTGGCTCAGGTAGAGGACTAAGTAGCCTTTCAGCAACTCAGGGAAATCTCCAAATCAAAAATCTCATCCTTAAGAGAGGCTTAAAGCTCTGTGACATCTGTCAAAAGGGAAAGACAGCAGGAGGCAAGTAATGCAGCAGCTTTCTGCAGAGGGATCAATAAGGGATGATGTGGTCCTGGAGCTGTTTGAAGAAGACAAGTGGCAAAGTGCATACATACAGGCTTCAGGAGAGGAGGCTTCAGCTTATTCGAGTATCTGGTAGGTGTGCTCAAGAGAGCAGACAAATTCTTTAAAAACAATTTCCTCCAAGCACAAGTAGGAAAAAGGAGTAATTGTCTTGGAAAATGAGCATGAATCTGTAGCTCAAAGTAAAGGGATAGGGTGGGGAAATGCAGAAGTCAATATAATCCTTTAATGACTATAGAAACATTACTATGGCATGAAAGAACAGTGTTAGGAAACCCAAACCTCAAAGCCGAAACTGAAAAGAGGTGTCCAAAGCAGAAAAGAAAGCATCTACTGCTTTATTACCAGTAAAAGAGTAAGCACATAAGATGTCACTCACTGTCTTTTTTTCAGAGTAGATTTCAAGGCAGTAAGAAAACTAACAAAAAAAAAAAATACTGGGGCAGTTTTAATCACTGTAGAGAATACTGCTTTTCCTCTTCCATTACAATTTAATGCTTATGAAAGGTAGTAGATTAACAGCTAGGTAGATATAGCATTGTCTGGAAAGCAAAAACTGTTGAATAAAATATTGCTTATCACAGGTGGAACAACAACCACAAATTGCAATGTATGCCATGGAGAACCATAACCTCAGAAAGAATAAAAAACTTCATTCTTTACAGTCAGTTAAAAAGGGTCATGAAATTGATGCTCAAACCATTGCAGAGCTAGAAAAAACTTTTGGAGAAGCTTCAGCCAAAGAGAAAAATACTGGAGGTAAAAATATGTTAATGTTTTTCAGCTAAATATGTTTACTGTATTTCTGTTTTGTGCAGTGTAGGTGTTGAAAATGTCTGTTTTGATGTATTTTTGCCTTGTTCATAGTACATGAAGACTGATAAAAGAAGCTTACTTCATTTTATTCATGTTGGCCTTCAAGCAATAGGGAATTTGGATTTGCATCTTGTGAACACCATTTATAATCTCATTTTATGTTCCTTGGTTGTCATGAAGACTGCAGTAACATTGATTAGTCTATTGGTTATCATATGAACTGTTGCTAATACCTATTTTTGTCAATTTTAATGGCTGCTGTGCTTTTCAAAAGCCCAGATGCTTTAATTTTAGTAAAACTGGAGGTATTTGAGCTACTCTGATTTCACTGGGTATATTTTTGTTCTTTAGGTCATCGTTTATATTCCACCACCATACCAGTGGAAGGCAACTCTCTGGCATCTGTTGAAAGGCTGAAAGCACACCTGCTACAGACTCAAACTGAGTTTGAGTTCAAAGCAAGAATATGAAGAGTTTAAAGAGCTAACCAAGTGAGTCTAGAATTGTCTGTAATTGAATGTCTTTAAGTATTTATATTGATTTTTACAAGTTAGTCTCAGATCCTGAATATATAGTCTAAATTAGTTCTTTGCAAAGAGAGGACCAGGTTAAGAGCAATGGCGTGCACACAGGGTGTGTTCCCGTTGAACTCTGTTACTCCCAGACTAGGGAACAACCATGATTCAATCTGAAGGCAAGGCTGTACTGTTGCAGATTTCTTTGTCTTTTCGAAAGCCACTCTTTATACTAAGATGCAAAAAAAAAAAAAAAAAAAATGCTTCACAACATGCCGGAGATTGGACATACCCTGAAATTCTGATAGTCACCTGCTTAACAACATGGGGAGAGTTTGGCTTAGTTTCCATGTTGAGCAAGTATTTTTCAGAAACTGAAATATTACAGATGGAAGCAGTGACAAGAACTAAGAGATGGGGTTGAAGGAGCATGTGGTGGATATTTTGGGGTTTGTTTTAGTGCAACAGTAGTTTTTAATATAACCACTTTAAAATAGCAAGTTTGAGTTACCACAAATGTACAGTCCAAGCACCCCAGAAAATTTTGGCTAAATCTTTGGTCTCTACTTCAAAGATTTTTATTAAGAAGGCAACAATACCACTATCCTGAAACTTGTTATTGGAACAGAGATTTAATTCAAATTAGCACAAAGACAGAGTGTCAGTAGTATACTTATATCCATTTGTTTTGATATCTAAACATGAGATAAACATCTACTTTGTCCTTACTGATGTGGTGAAGAATTTACTGTCATTGTTATTCTTGAGGGCAGCACAAGATAATGTGAACGACCTGAGTAATACCTTCGGTGTACATATATTCATATGCAAGTGAATAGTACATGGCTTGATTAAAACCATTTCTGAAAAATGGAGGTTTTGTTACTGGAGGTACAAGAAAAATCATTGCATTTTCAGCAAATGTAATGCAAACTTACAAGGCAAAAGAGACCTGATTCTTTTACATATATATAGATATATATAAATATTTAGCTTGTACATAACATGATTGCTTTTTATTGGTTTTAGTGAATCTAGACTGTAATTGTAAAAGCATCAGGCACAAGATAGTTCCGTTTTTGCTTCCCCAGTTTTTTTCCAGAGTAGCTTTTAATGTCCTTTTTCCTTACTCAGGCAATTGTACAAATCTGTATTTTAATCCTAGATTAATGTGTAGCAAATCCTGTGAATTTCATAAATAATAATGTTACAATCTACCGAGGTTATCAATTCAGCAATCCATCAATTTTCCCATACGATTAATTACAATGGTCTATTTATATCCTTGCATGTTATTTATTTTCCTGCCCATTATTCACAGGTATGTGGTGTGAAGCTGCTAAGCACCACCAGGAGCTAGATGGGAGCACTTTCAAACAGGATACAACCCTGCAATCATACACTGCTTTTAGAACACATACAGTTTGGCAACACAAGTTCCCCCTGAGAGCTCCAAAGCAACACCCAGCGGGCTTCATTAGTGGACTGACAGCACACAGAGCCCCGATTGCAGCTGTTCAGAGCAGCCCCAGGCAGCTGACAGGCACCCTCCCTCCGGTTGCACCAGTAGCTTGGTGTCCAATAGTCTAAACCATGAACAAACACTGTATAAACACACACAAAGAATCCCAGTATCACATATCTTGGATAATTTCCAAGCACTTTCCAAGCCAGCTGCTGCATTCCTGGAGCAAGTGGGAATTTGGAGAAGGCTCTGGGGTGACCTTAGTGTAGCCTTCCAGAAGAGGCCTTGTAAAGGGGCTCCAAGAGAGCTGAAGAGGGACTTTGGGCAAGGCCTGGATTGACAGGACACGGGGGAATGGCTTTAAGCAGAAGGAGGGGAGATTTAGATCTTGGGAAAAAATCCTTCCCTCTGAGGGTGGGGAAGCCCTGGCAAAGGTTGTCCAGAGAAGCTGTGGCTGCCCCGTGCCCGGAAGTGTCCAAGGGCAGGTTGGAGCCACCTGGGATATGGGAAGGTGTCCCTGCCCATAGCAAGGGGTGGGACTGGATGAGCTTTAAGACCCCTTCCAATCCTGAGCACTCTGAGATTGTGTTCACACTGAGCACGGTCACGTCAGGAGACACAGGGCTCAGTGAGCCTGGCACTCTGACTTGGGCTGCTTCCTTCTATCCTGTTAAAAGGTTTTCTTATGAGCACCAGGAAATAAATCCTTTGGAGATATCACAAAAAATGTCCTAATTTGTCACCAAGTCACTAAAAGGAGATAATTAGAGAAGAACCATTGCAAAATAACTTTGCTAAAAGTCTGCTCTATAAGCAGAAAAGCAAACTCCATTCTCAAGCACCAGTGAGGAGAAAGAGCAAAGGACGGGGGCACAGGGAAATGCCTGGGAAGGCTGCGTTCCCCTGGGCTCTGCAGTGTGGACACGGCGAGGGATGTGTGGGACAGCGGCCAAAGCCTCCCCCGGAGGGGTTTGCGGGTGTGGCCCTTTGTGACACTGAACCTTTCAGGGCCCTTGCAGATATGGAACGTTGCCCAGAGACCCCTGTGACATGACCGAGCCCTGCCCTGCCCCAGAGGTATTTAAGGGCCATTCTGGACATTCACAGGGAGCCACTCCACCCAGAGGAAGAAGCTCCCTGGATCTCTCTCTCTCTCCAGGACAAGATGATGGACACAGACAAGGAGAAGACAGTGGACATGGATGAGGAGAAGATGACAGACATGGATGAGAAGAAGACAATGGTCAGGGATGAGGAGAAGACAATGGGNGGCTCTGCAGTGTGGACACGGCGAGGGATGTGTGGGACAGCGGCCAAAGCCTCCCCCGGAGGGGTTTCCGGCTGTGGCCCTTTGTGACACTGAACCTTTCAGGGCCCTTGCAGATATGGAACGTTGCCCAGAGACCCCTGTGACATGACCGAGCCCTGCCCTGCCCCAGAGGTATTTAAGGGCCATTCTGGACATTCACAGGGAGCCACTCCACCCAGAGGAAGAAGCTCCCTGGATCTCTCTCTCTCTCCAGGACAAGATGATGGACACAGACAAGGAGAAGACCGCGGCCATGGATGAGGAGAANGAGAAGACAGCGGACATGGATGAGGAGAAGATGACAGACATGGATGAGAAGAAGACAATGGTCAGGGATGAGGAGAAGACAATGGGCATCCCATCAACTGGATCAACACTGGAACCACAATTAATGGTGTCTTTTCCTTCCTTCCTTCCTTCCTTCCTTCCTTCCTTCCTTCCTTCCTTCCTTCCTGCCTGCCTGCCTTCCTGCTTCCTTCCTCCCTGCCTGCCTGCCTGCCTTCCTGCCTGCCTGCATTCCTTCCTGCCTGACTTCCTCCCTTCCTTCCTCCCTTCCTGCCTTCCTTCCTTCCTTCCTGTCTGCCTGCCTGTGTGCCTACCTGCATTCCTTCCTGCCTGCCTTCCTGCCTTCATTCCTGCCTGCCTGCCTGGGATCTCAGGTGCAGCGTGTTGGCCACCATGTATACTCTGCAGGCAGGAAGGTCTTTTGTTTCTGGTACCTTTGCTTTGGGAGGAATCTTCATTCCATTTTTAGAGGCAGAGTCGCAATTCTGGATTGGCACTTCAGGAAGCAAACAACAGCCCTTTCAGCCTGGAAAGAAAGCCTGAAGCTTGTGATCTCAGGTGCAGCTCATGGACAACCATGTATACTGCACAGACAGGAAGGCCTTTTATTCCTGGCACCTTTGGTGTGGGAGGAATCCTTGTTCCATTTTTGAAGGTAGAGTTGCTATGCCGTATTTGACTTCTGGAAAGCAATCAACAGCCCTTCCACTCAGAAAAGAAAGACTAAAGCCTTCGTATCTAAGGTGCAGAACATATGCCACCACGTACACTCTGCAGGCAGGAAGGCCTTTTGTTCCTGGCACCTTTGGTGTGGGAGGAATCCTCGTTCTTTTTCCATATTTGAAGTTAGAGTCACGATGCGGGATTTAAGCTCTGGGAAACAAATGACACAACTTCCACCCTGGAAATCAGAGACATCACAGTGACAGCAAATTCATCAGAGTGACATCACTTTTGATAAAAATGTGACATCACAATCATCAAAGTGATATCACAGATGAAATAAGAGTGATGTCACAGCCAGGACAGACATCACAGGTGATAGCACTGTGACATCACAGACATAACACTGACATCACTGATCATATAACTGTGAAATCACAGACATCACATGGACATTACAGATGATATCACTGTGACATCACAATGATCACAGTGACATTACAGATGAAATCATTTTGACATCACAAACATCACAGTGATATCGCATATTAAATCTCTGTGACATCACAGACAAGACACTGACATCACAAATGAAACCACTGTGACATCAGAGGCATCACTGGTGATATTACACTGTGACATCACTGGTGATATTACAGTGACATCACAACTATCACAGTGAATTCACAGATGAAATCACTGTGATATCATAGACATCAAAGTAACATCAGAGTGATATACTGTGAGACCAAAGACATGACATTGACATCACAGCCCTTCCAGCCAGGAAAGAAAGCCTGAAACCTGGGCTCTCAGGTGCAGCTCTTAGATCAACATGGATATTCCAAAGGGAGGAAGGCCTTTTCTTCCTGGCACCTTTGGTGTGGGAAGAATCTTCATTCTTGTTCCATTTTCAGAGGCAGAGTCGTGATTCTGGATTTGAGCTCTGGGAAGTGAAAAGACAGCCCTTCCAGCAAGGAAAGAAAGACTGAAGCCTGAGGTCTAAGGTGCAGCTCATGGGCCACTATGTATGCTGTGCCAGCAGAGCTAAGAAGGAGTTGATGGAAGTGTTGGGAAGGGTAGAGATAGAGCCGAGAAGGAGTTGTTGGAGGTGTTGTGGAAGATAGAGACAAAGCTCGGAAGGAATTGTAGTTGTAACTTTTTGAGTGTTTATGTGGACTTTAACTAGGAATTTGTGGTGTTTATGGTTGTACCGCTTGAAGTTGTGGTGGTGATTTTATGTGCAGTGGTGGAAATTTTGGTATTGGGTGATTAAGCCTTCTTATACTCTTTTCCATATCATAAGAAAGTGTTGGAGAGATTTAGATGACCCAGCATTAGTTAAATTACAGACTTACTCCTCCTCTAAGGAGCCTTTAGAATTTGTTGAAACTAGGATTAATGACTGTCTCCGAGAGTGCTGTGAGACATTGCGAAGACATAATAGACTTAGTGAAACTTTGGAAAATCAGTTGTTGAATTCAGAAGCTGTTTGGCAATCGTGGTTCACTGTTGACCCTGTAACAGGAGAAAATGTCCATAAGTTCTTGAGACTGAGACATAAGTGTTCTGGTTTTAGATTGCTTGATTTTGATGAAGGTGCTGTTATAGGAACTGGTGGGAGAACAGAACAAGAGGGGGGATGAGAGGTGATGCTCACGGCATTTCCTGAAGAATAAGATTAGAAATTACAAAGGGAGAGTGTCGCCAAACTCTGGTTTTGACCGAGAAAGAGCCATCTTTGATAAGAACACTCGCGATTTTAAATTGCTGGAGGCAGAAGCGGCTCAAAATCAAAGTCTTGGACGAAATCCGTAAAGGCAACTTCTAAGCCGGTTTAATGTGTAACACTATCTTGTGGTCGTTACCACATATTACTCCTGAAATTTTTGTTGTAATCATTCCTTATGTTATAGTGCCATCTATTGGTAAACATTAGAAATTGTTTTTTGTTTTAAGAAAACTTTATATTGAGTTTGTTTTTGTGGCTTTAGTGTTCAATAAGCAAATATGGGTAATCGCTGCAGTAAGACAGTATCCAAAAGGAGCCCTCTAGGAACCATATTGGCAGAAAAATTGAGGGAAAGACATGACACAACTTCCAGGGTGGAAGGAAAGCCTGAAGACTGGGACCTCACCTGCACCTCATGGACCATATTGTATACTGTGTAGGCAGGAATGCCTTATGTTCCTGGCACCTTTGGTGTGGGAGGAATCCTCATTCTTGTTCCATTTTTGAAGGCAGAGTCATGATGCTGGATTTCAGGTCTTGGAAAGAAACGACAAAACTTCCAACCTGGAAAGAAAGACTGAAGTCTTGGGTCCATATGGCAGAACATAGGTAACCATGTGCACTGTGCAGGCAGGAAGGACTTTCATTCCTGGCACCTTTGGTGTGGGAGGAATCCTCATTCTTGTTCCATTTTCGGAAGCAGAATTGCAATGCTGAATTTGAGCTCTTGGAAAGCAATGACACATAGCCTGGAAAGAAAGCCTGAAGACATGGGTCTATATTGCAGAAATTATGCCACCATGCATACTGTGCAGGCAGGAAAGACTTTTGTTCCTGGCACCTTTGGTGTGGGAGGAACCCTTGTTCTAGTTCCATTGTTGAACGTAGAGTTGCGATGCTGGATTTGAAGTCTAGGAAAGAAATGACACAACTTGCAGCCTGGAAAGAAAGCCTGAAGCCTTGTGTCTTTAATGTGAAACATATGCCATCATCTATACTGTGCAGACAGGAAGGAGTTTTCATCCTGGCACCTTTGGTGTGAGAGGAATCCTCATTCTTGTTCCATTTTCAGAGTCAGAATTGCGATGCTGGATTTGAGCTATTGGAATGAAATGACACAGCCTCTAGCCTGGAAACAAAGCATGAAGCCTGGGGTGTTTGCCGCAGATATTACTTTATCACCCATAGTGTGCAGGCAGGAAAGACTTTCGTTCCTCACATCGTTGATGTAGGAGGAACCTCATTCTTGTTCCATTTTCGGGGGCAGAATTGTGATGCTGGATTTGAGCTCTGGGAATAAAACGACACAACCTCCAGGCTGGAAACAAAGCATGAAGCTTTGAGTGTATGCTGTAGAACTTAGATTACAACTCATAGTGTGGAGGGAGGACAGAGTTTTGTTCCTAACACCTTTGGTGTAGGAGGAATTGTCATTCCTGTTCCATTTTCGGAGGAAGAATGGTGATGCTGGATTCGAGCTCTGGGAATAAAATGATAAAACTTCCAGGCAGGAAAAAAAGCTGAAGCCTTGGATTTATGCTGCAGAACTGAGGTTCTCACACATAGTGTGCAGGCAGGAAAGACTTTTCTTACTAACACCTTTGGTGTAGGAGGCATCCTCATACTTGTTCCAATTTGGAGGAAGAGTGTCGGTCCTGGATTTGAGCTCTGGGAATAAAATGACACCACCTCCAGCCTGGAAAAATATCACGAAGCTTTGGGTGTATGCTGCAGAACTTAGTTTAAAACACATAGTGTGCAGGCAGGAAAGACTTTTGTTCCTCACATCGTTGGTGTAGGAGGAATCCTCGTTCTTGTTCCATTTTGGAGGCAGAATTGTGATACTGGATTTGAGCTCTGGGAATAAAATGACACAACTTCCAGCCTGGAAACAAAGCACGAATCTTTGGCTGTATGTGCAGAACTTAGTTTACAACACATAGTGTGCAGGCAGGAAAGACTTTTGTTCCTAACACCTTTGGTGTAGGAGGCATCCTCATTCTTGTTCCGTTTTGGAGGCAGAGTTG
>WEIV01016027.1:92574-117529 GCA_013390005.1 Calyptomena viridis | reverse complement strand
GTATAATATATAAAATATATAATTGTATGTAATTTAATTATTATACTTATTATAATTATACAATATATATTATAATATGTCATTCTAACAATGTCATTTAGGGCTTTTCTCCCAATAAGGGAGAATTCAGGGAAAACAGCAATTCCTGAGCCTCTGGAATCCAAGGTTACAATGGAATAAATTCAAATAATTGTCAGTTCTCACCCATTTCCTGGATCTTCTCCAGCACCGTCCTGTTCCTCCTTCCCTGCTCCAACATTCCCAAAGCCCTGCAGCCAAGCTTGGCCTCCCAGCCACAGAATTCCTGGGAANATTCAGGGAAAACAGCAATTCCTGAGCCTCTGGAATCCAAGGTTACAATGGAATAAATTCAAATAATTAAGTGTCAGTTCTCACATTTCCTGGATCTTCTCCAGCACCGTCCTGTTCCTCCTTCCCTGCTCCAACATTCCCAAAGCCCTGCAGCCAAGCTTGGCCTCCCAGCCACAGAATTCCTGGGAATTCTTGCTGGCAGCCCAGAAAAAAGCAGGGAATGTCCTGATGGAAAAGGGCTTTGGTGTGGTTTGCTCTTCCCAGGTCCAGGAGCTCCAGCACTTCCCAAAATTCCTGGGATGTGCTTCCCAGCCCGCCTTGTTATCCAGGGGGTCTCCCGGGAATTCCCGGGAATTCAGGTGGGAAGCGATAGAGACTTTTCCAAGTCTTTCCCTGGGAGTGATCCCGGAGCCTGGGAATAGGAGGCAGTTCCTGCAGGAAGGTGCCGGGATTGTGGGATAATTTCCCGGAAGCGAAGGAATTCCCGGCTGGAATTCGAGGTGTGGATGGGACAAGGTCCGTCCCACAAAGCGGCTCCTGAGGGGGGGAAGGATTGGAGGGAAATCCAAGGATTGTGGAAATAGGAAGAGGAAAAAATCACTACAAATAAATGAAATAAAGGTGTGCATCGAAAGTGAAAATGCCACTAAAAAGAAATGAAATAAATATGCGAATGGAAGAAAAAAATCCATTAAAAATAAATGAAATGTAAATATAAATGTAAAAATAANTAAATGGAAGCAAAAAACCACTGAAAAGAAATAAAAGAAATACAGTAATAAAAACATAAATAAATTAAAATAAATAAAATACATGTATAAAGCAAAATAATCACTAAAATAAATATATAAATAAAAAGAAAAAATCACTAAAATTAATGATAAATAAGTGAAATATATCAATACAAAGCAAAAAATACAATAAATAAAAATATAAGTAAAAAGCAAAATATCGCTAAAATTAAAAAATAAATAAAATATACAAATATAAAGCAGAAAAAATTCACTAAAAATAAATAAAATCTAAATAAATAATTTACAAATATTTACAATTTTTAACATAATTTATTTATAAATAAAGTCTAGTAATAGAATTCTCTTCTTATAGTAAACATCATTGTGAATATCAAAATATTATTTATAGTTAGACAATTTTTTATACACACATCATTTCTAGCTAAATAATAATAAAATGTCTAAATAAAATGCAGGAAGATTTAAATAAGAGAACTCTATAAATAAATATGATCCAAGTGAGGTTTTCAGCTCTCAGCACCTTCCACGAGGTGGCATCAGCCCAAAATACAAGGCAGAAAAAACACGTAAAATCCAAATTTTCTCTTTCATTTCCTTATTTACCGTGGAAAAAAAAAATTAAAACCCCTAAAAAAGACATTTTATACATCAATAAACCCCCTGAAATTGGGAAAAAGACACTTCAAAGGCATAAAAAAGGGTTTGGGGAGGTTGAAACCAAAGGGGGGTTTAATGAAAGTCAAATTTCTCAGGAGCCACATGAAAACATCTCCCTGTCAGCCTCATCCACCTGTTTTCCCTTTATTTCTGCTCTGGGATGGGATATGTCCCAAAAAACCAACCCAAAATGTTGGGAATAATCCAGCCCACAGAGGAAATACAACTTGGAGCATCCAAACATCATTCCTGATCATCTCCTGAAGCACCAGGAATATCAGGAATGTGGAGGAAGCACATTCCTGAAACAAACACAAATTCCATAGGGAAAAATCCCTAAAGAAAGGGAGGGAAAAGGCAGATTCCCAGATCCCAGTGGGGGAACACTCTGCTCCTGGATTTGAGCTCAGTTATTTGTCCTTGGTGAAAGGAAAACTTTCCTTTGGGATATTTGGATCAGGCAGAGCTTTGAATATCCTGGAATGTGGATTCGGCTGCTCCCGAATCCTTCCCTGAGAACAGGAGCCCCTCGGAGGCAGGAGAAGGGACAAGGGTTGTTCCCACTTTTGTTTTCCTTGGAATGACAACCTCGGCCCTCAGGAGGATTTTGGAACAATCTGGTTCCCTGCTCTGGCTTTTCCTGGGGTTTTTAACCTGTGAAAGCTGTAAAATGGGAATTGAGGCTCAAGGCCATGGGATGGGATGGACTCATCCCCTTGGAATGTTGTCCAGCCCGTTTTATCCTCAAAAAATGAGGATTTTGCACCAAAAGTGTGACCTTTTGTAAACCCCCAGTGCTGGGATGGAGGAGGGGATGATCCTGATCCATCCCTGGGAAAACCAGCAGCTGATCCAAGGCTTTCCCAGGGTCTCCCTCTTTTCCTTGGCATCACAAGCACCACCAGAATTTTGAAGCTGCTCCATGGGCTGTTAATTTTCCTCCCTGGATGTTCCTTTGCTTTCAAGACCTGCTGTTTTCCCTGTTTGGATGCCCCCCCCGGGCCTTTGGCAGGGAGGATTTGGGCATGGATACAGGGAAGAGGGAAGGAAGAGGTGATGGGAAGGGAAATCCAAAGTCTTTCTGTGTCAACCAGATTCCACAGGCAGGGAGAAAACCCTTTCCTTCTCATCCTGCTTGGAATCTGCCCAAGGGAGAAAGGGTGTGATTCCCATGTGGGATGAGATTCCAGAAGAGCTGTTACATCCCATTCCCTGTTCAGCCACAATCTTTGTCCCCAAGTTTGGATGACCCCGAGTTCTCATGGAATGGCTTGGAAGGGACCTCAGAGATGATCCTGTTCCAAACTCCAGCACAGCCAAGGACAATTCCCACTGGACCAAGCCATGCCAGGGAATTCCTGAGCTGCTTAAGCTGGTGGTGGACTTTAAATACCTTGTGTGATGGACCTTTAATTAATTAATTTGGTGGTGGACCTTTAATTAATTCATGGGGTGCTGGTGTTTCAGTGGCACCAGAACAGCTCTGGAGCCATGGAAACAGGATTTTCCCTATTTTTGTGTCCTGCAGGAGACACTTCCCCATTCCCACCTCCACCAAAGAGCTCCAGACAGGAATATGAGGAATTTTCTTCCCTGAAAGTCATGGAAGCAGGTCTGTCAGCAGGAGGCAGGAATGCCAAGCTTTTCCTTCTCTGCCTGCTTAAACTGGGAATCTTTCCCTCCAACCTGTCAGAGGAGCAAGAAGAATATGGAATATCATGACAGAACAAGAGAGGGAGGCTCCCAACAAACACATTCCCGGAAGTCAAATATTACTTAATGAGAACCAAAGCTGTTCAACATCTCAAAGGCAATTAACTGAGCCCCGTTTAATTGGCAGTGGAGATGTTTGATCTCCCAACTTGGATGT
Source organism: Calyptomena viridis (assembly GCA_013390005.1). Lineage (NCBI taxonomy): Eukaryota > Metazoa > Chordata > Aves > Passeriformes > Eurylaimidae > Calyptomena > Calyptomena viridis. Next base: position 113,935 of record WEIV01016027.1, on the reverse strand, counting down.
AGAAATGCCAGGAGGAAGATTTATGTTATTATTAAATAACCATTACTTTTCAGAGGGAAAAACGCCCCAGATGTTGCCAGTTGTGTGCAGAATTCCCAGGAAGGAATGGAGCATTGGGATACTTCTGCCAGAGGTTTTAGCTGCCTGTTTTCAGGAAATTCGGGGTGCACAGAACAAAACATGGATGGATATGAGGGGTCACCGTCCTGTGGCACAGGGAACATCCCTTGGGACAAGGAATGACTCATGGAAACAACACCCTCAGGCCGAGTTCTCACATGGAAGTATCTTATCCCATTTCCTTCTACTTTAGAGCAATTCCACAATTGTGTGCCTACAAAAGCCCCCAGATTTATTCCCATCAGTGTCTTCTGCAAAGAAAGGACCTTTCTTTTGTTTTTTATTTTTTTAAGTTGTCCAATTAATAACAAGTAAATATTTTCTGGTTGGTTATTTTGCTAAAAAATAACCCACCACTCGTCTTGTTTTTTGGACTCAAAGATCCATTTTTCCTGCTCACACACACCCAAGACTATCACAGAATTAGTTTGTTGTGATCCTTATCAGCTAAAAAACATTTGGGAAGTCACTGCCTGGGACTGGCTCCTCTTAAAGGCGACAGCTGGGAGCTCACATGGAGAGGGAGGTGTTGGATCTTCCAGGGAATTTGACTTCCAAGGTCCCAGAGTCCAAGCTGTGCCCCATCCCCACCTTGGCCCTCAGTGCCACGTCCAGCATTCCTTGGACACTGCAGGGATGGGCACTGCAACCCTCCCTGGGCAGCCCCTGCCAAGGCCTGACCCCCCTTTCCAGGGAGAAATTCCTGCTGATTCCAACCTGAGGCCCCCCTGGCCCAGCCTGAGGCCGTTCCCTCTCCTCCTGGCCCTTGTTCCCTGGGAGCAGAGCCCGACCCCCCCCGGCTCCCCCCCCCTGGCAGGGATTGCAGAGAATTCCAGGTGCCCCCTGAGCCTCCTTTTCTCCAGGCTGAGCCCCCCCAGCTCCCTCAGCCCCTTCCCAGCTCCAACCCCTCACAGTCTTGTCCTGAGGGGCCCAAAACCGATCCCAGGATTGGAGGGAACATTCCCTGTCCTGCTCCTGCTGGATAACTCCTCATCTTCAGAGGTATTTTTACTTCTTTTTATTTCTTTTTATTTCATTCCCATTTCCCTGCCAGGCACCAGCCATCATCTCCCCCAATATCCAGTTAACACCAAACACCAGGGAATTTGGAGATTCCCAAGGCAGGGAAAACACCAGCCCGTATTCCTGTTCCTCAGCTGGTGGGAATGGATGTAGCTACAATTAATTATCAATTAATTAATGTGTGGATCCATAGGAGGATTTAGGGATGGGCTGCACAAATTAGATCCAAATCTGCTTTGGATCTTCCCAAATCACAAGAATAAACTCACAGAATCCCAGAATGGTTTGGGATGACCCTAAAGCTCATCCCATTCCACCCCTTTCCACTATCCCAGGATGGGCAAACCTCCATCCAGCCTGGCCTTGGGATGAGCTGCGTGGGTTGGGATCCCTCAGGCCCAGTGTATTCCCTGTTTTTTCCCAATAAATCCCTGACAAGATGCATTTTTCCTTGTTGTGGAGCATCCTCAGCTCTCCCCTCTCCTTGCATGGAGGTGATGGAGAGGGTTCACTTCCCAATTTCCCAGCCCTGGATGGTAAATCCCACTCTTGCTTCCAGCCTTTAACTGGGATGTTGGGGAAAATAGGTTGGAAAGCTCCTCCTTGCATAAAAGACCCCAAGAAGGAAACAAAAAGCATAATTTGGAGCTTTTTTTTAATCAATTAATAGCTCAAATTCCCAGATTAAACATATAATATGGACTTTGTCCCTAGGATTCATCTCAGGTGCCTGGAGATTCCCCCAGGGTTGGTATTTAACTTAAATTTAATAATTCATTAATAAATTAAATATTAAAATATTAATATTTAATACATTGTTGCATAATAAATTCATATTAATATTTACTACTTTCTTTAATTGTGATTTTAACTTAAAATTTAACTTTGCTCAGACCAAAATTTCCCAAGGAGACATTTGTTCTCCTGAGAACTCCAACCTTAATATTTATATGGAAACAAATGCTGGGAAAACAAAGACTTGGAGGGAAAAATAAGGCAAAAATTCCTCACCTCTGTTCAGTGCCTGGAGAAAGGTCTTCAAACAAGACTCTGAGTGAACCCACTTTGAAAAGATGATCAAAAAGCCACTTGATTGAAGGAATCCAGTAAGAAAAGAGAGAAAAAAATTAAAATCCTTTTTTTTTTAAATGGATAAAGGGAAGAGCAGAGTCTGGAAATGAAAAGCTGGGCAGTTGAAAGGAGAATTTGAGGAATAAATGTGGCAGGGAAGGTGATTAAACACTCCAGGTCTCCCTGGAAGGAGGTGGGATTCCATGCAGCAATTCAACAGGATAACCCGGGATGTGGAAGCAGCTCAGAGGGGGGGGATTTTTCCCGGGATTTTTCCCTGGTCCAAACACCGGGAAAACATCCCGTGTGGAGGAGCAGTTCGGTTTGGGGGCTGAGCAAACCCTGGAGCAGCTCTGAGCCCTTCCAGGAGTTATTCCAGTGTATCCTCAGGGAGTTTTCCAGAGGGGGACAAGCTTAGAAATGTGTTTTGCTTCATTTCGTGTTGGCACAAATATTTGGATTAAAGTCCAATCGTTCTCTGGCTCCTATTTCTGCTTTCTAAGAAATTAGTGCCTTAATCCAAGTCCTAAACTTTTCTTTCCACTGAAAGAAAAGCCAAGGATTGGGAGAAAAAAACAGGATTGAGAAGGATTTTGAGAATCCATCTGCAGAGGGAAGGTGGCCCTGCCCAGAACGAGATCTAATTAATATCTGACTGATCTAATTAATATCCAACCTGGGCTGTAAATGGGATATTTTACCATTTCTGTTTTCCAGGAAAAAGCAGCTCCCGAGTTCCCATTGCCAGCACCTGATCCTGAGCCACAGCCAGGGCTTGGTCCCTCTTTTCCTAAGGAGGGAAAAGCTCCTTCTTGTGGAGTTCTGGGATCACCCTGTGGCACTGGCACCTCTCCAGCAGCTCCAGGATTCCAGTGACATCTGTAAACCATGGAATTCCGGAGTGCTTTGGGTTGGAAGGGACCTTGAGGATGATTTTGTTCCATGACCTTGTTCCCTGGGCTGGGCAGGGACACCTCCCACTATCCCAGGGTGCTCCAACCTGGCCTTGGACATTCCAGGGAAATCCAGTCCGTCATCTCCCCACCCTCCCAGCCAGGAATTTCATCCCAATATCCCATCTCTCCCTGCCCTTTGGGAAGCCATTCCCTGTGTCCTGTCCTTCCCTCCCTTTACAAACAGCTCCTTCCCAGATTTCTTGGAGCCTCCTCAGCTCCTGGAAAGCCACAACCAGGTCACCCCAAAGCTTCTCTTCTCCAGGCACATCAATCCCAATTCCCTCAGCTTTTCCTCCTGGAAAAGCTGCCCCATCCCTCTTCTCACCCTCTAAACTCCTTCATTCCTTGCCCTCCTTCCATTGCACTCCAGGAATAACCAAATCTCCAGGATTTTCCCCAACCCTTTCCCCACGTGTGCTGCACTTCACTTGAATAAATCTGCATTAATTACCTGCATTATTAACAAGGACTGCTGCCTAATTAACTCTGAGCAGCACAGGCTACTCTGTTAAATGTTAATTAAATGTTTCATTGGCAGCCTGGGTTTTTTGCAGCTTCAAAGGGAACCGACCTGCTGGGAATTGCAGCCAATTTCCCTTGGATTTATAGGAATTTTCAGTTCTCAATCACGGCTCTACTGGAATTTTTCACCAAGGAACCTCTGGAGAAGGGATTTCATTTATATCTTCCCCAGCTCCCAGGAGAAACGAGTTGTTTCTTTCTTATTTTTACTTCTTTTTTAAATTTACTGCCCAGTTAAATTAGAAGCAACTGTTGAGGAGATAAAGTCACTGAAGTGAGGAATAAAAAGAGACCCTGAGCAGGATAATGAGGCCACAATGATATTTAATTTAAGCCAATAAAGCTCTTTTCATGAAGTTTTGAGTCTACTCTTAATTTACTTTAATTAAGAAACAAAATATTTCAGTTTAACCAAGAGGGAGTCACAAAAAGTCCTTTTTTCACCCCAAATGTGAATATTTAAGGTGGAAATGACCTGTTAAACATTTGAGCTGTTGCTGTATTTCAAGTGAGAATTTTTTGGGGGGTTGTTTCTCAGCTCCTCCAACCTGAATAATGTTGGATGTGAATGTTAGGAAGACATAAAATAATTACATAGTGAATAATTAAATAGTGAATAATTACATATAGAATAATTAAATATTGAATAATTTAAAATAATGAAGAAATAATTTGAAATAATTTTAAATAATTGAATTTTAAATAATTGAATAATTTAAAATAAAACATGGTAAAAATCCTGAAAGGAATAAAACTCAGGGTTCTTCATGATTTTCCAAGTCAGGGATTTTTAGTAGAAGAATAAAAATATATATATACACACATATATGTATAAAAATATAAATATAGGAAACCCTCTTTTATCATCATAAAAAACAAAAAAATGACTTATTTCAATATTCGCTTCAAAAAGAGCCACCAAATATCTTCCTTCCCGAAAAACATATTCCCAAAAAAATATTTCCTTCCCGAAAAATTCCGTTTCACAGGATTAGCCTGGAAGAAGAGCAATGATTTGGTCCCTTGTCAACTTGAATCTCCATCATGGGCTGGATCAGCCCCGATTTTTCCATTTAAACCAGAAATATCCCTTTGGAATAAGTGGCCGAATCCAGCTTTTTGTTACAGACAACTAAAAAGGGAAAAAAAATAGGTGAGGAAATGATTTGTGGAAGCCAAACAGCAAAGGAATGTTATGGAAAGAGGAAAAAAAGCTGTATTTTAATTGTGCTGTTCATGGGAGATGCTGTTTGTCTCAAACCCCAGGGCTATTAATGCAGAAAAGCTGAAAAAATGGGAAGAATTGGAAATTGCTCCATTATATTTTGTCTCTCAGGATGTTTCTTCTGCTGCCTTATTCTTTATTCTTTATTTATTCGTTATTCTTTGGCAGTTTGATAGAGGAGGAACCATGAAAAATGTTAATTTGTTGAACTTTGATGTTTTCATGGACTTTCTGTGGTGTTTTGGGGACACTTTCAAAGGATCCTGGAATGCTTTGGGTTGGAAGGGACCTTGAATTGTTGGCCATAATTCCATGTGGGCATTCCCAGGCTCACTTGGGAATATTCCTGTTGGAATATTCAGGTGGCTTTGGGTGGGATTCCATTCCATCCCCTCCACAGCAAAGTGGGATTTGGTTTGGGCACCAAAACCCAGCAAATGGATTGGCTTTGACAGCCTGGGAGAGCTGGGAATGTCACCTGGAGAAGGGAAGGATCCAGGGACACCTTGGAGCCCCTTGCAGAGCCTAAAGGGGCTCCAGGAGAGCTGGAGAGGGACTTGGGACAAGGGATGGAGGGACAGCACACAGGGAATGGCTTCCCACTGGAAAAGTGGAGATTTAGATGGTATACTGGGAATTCCTGGGTTTGAGGGTGGGGAGAGACAGGAATGGAATTCCCAGAGAAGCTGTGGCTGCCCCTGGATCCCTGGAAGTGTCCAAGGCCAGGTTGGATCCATCTGGGATAGTGGGAGGTGTCCCTGCCCATGGCAGGAGTTGGGAATGAGAGGAGCTTTTCCAACCCAAATCATTCTGGAATTCTATGACAGAGGAGCTGCTTCATTTGGAACTTTCCACCAACCTCAAAACCCATGGAAAGTTGCTTTACTCCTCTTCTGTTCTTGGTTTTAACATGGTGAGCTCGTGCAGAGCTTGTTCCTGGTGAATATGATCCCTTTTTATTGAGGAGAGGACAAACTTTTAGGGAGTTTAATGGACACCCGGGGATGATTTATGTGCTGGTGGTGTGACTGAAGTCTGCAAAATACTTTGATCCTCTTGAATGACAAACACACTCAGAACAAAATAATGCTGATTATTTTTCCCATTTCCGGGAAGTAAAAAATGAAATTTCAGATTTGAAGCAGGTGGAAAAGCTGAGCTTTTATTTAAAATAGAAGATTCCCTCCAATTATTTTAGGGATGTCCACAAAAAGGCAACTGAGGAGTTTACAGTGACCTTGACATCTTCTGTTTCTTGTCCTGTTCTTATGACCTGTGAGTCAATTAATTTTATAATTAACAGCTTTTGAGTCTCATTGACCTTTTCCCTGAAGTGTTTTGTTGTTCTCAGAGGTGGTACAGGAATAAATCAATGTTGTTGTCCAGTCTGGGAATTCCTGCTGTAGGAAACCAAGGGATAGTCATTTAATTACAATGAATTTTTTGAATTATCATTAGAATTATCATTAGATTTGCAGACAGAAATTCTGAAGTAACTTATGGATTTAAGCATGAAGGGAAAATAGGTTTTTTCCTTCATCCTTAGGTTCATTCCTTCATCCTGATGGAATAGTAGGTGCATGATGGGGGAATTGAGGAGATCTGGATTCACTTCTTGTCCTGCCCTAAATGAATTTGGCTGAAAGTCAATGAACACAAATATTGAGCTCTTGCTCTGCCTCTTTTTTGAAGGATTTACAGTGTTTCCATGGCAAACTCCTCATTGTTTCTTCCAGCTGGAAGTCCAGGATCTACCTCCCCCAGACAGGAATGGCTCAGACTCATTATCAGGGACATCCTTCACTAATCCCACCAATATCCATCAATAACAATCAACTCAACCCCCTGTTGAAGGACAACAGCACATCTTCATTGCTGTTGTGACCTCCAAAAAGATTCCACATTTAACTTGCTGATGCCCTGATGCTCAGAAACATTGAGATAAATGGTTCAAGGCACTGCTTTAGGTGGGAAGGGCACACAGCTCTGAGGAGGTGGTTCTGCATTTCCTGGTGTGACCATATCCCTCATGGGAATGCTACAGCTTCCTGCTGGAAGGAACTTTGGAATGGGTTTTGCTCCCAGCACTGGGAACGGAGCAGCCAGATCTGCTGGGTGAGCCAAATGTCCTCTTCCCTGTCTCCCTTCCCAGTTATCACCCTGTGCTGCATCTTCAAGTGCCGGATTCCGCGGACCAAGAAGGAGATCGAGGCCCGCTATGCCCAGCGCCAGGCAGCCAAGAACTATGCAGACAAACTGGACTCTGTGCCCCCCCTGAACGAGCTCACCGAGATCCCCGGAGGTACTTCCCGTGCCCACCCCCTCGGGAGACTCAGCTCTTCTCTTGGGGGGGCCTTCTGTGGGCGGGAATGCAAAGGTGGCACTGGGGGGCCTTGGGTGTGACCGCCAAGAGAAACCTTCCCAGCTGAGATAAACCCCTCCCACCCGAAGATAAGCCCCTCCCATTTGAAGATAACCCCTCCCATTTGAAGTTAAACCCCTCCTATTTGAAGATAACCCCTCCCATTTGAAGATAACCCCTCTCATTTGAAGATGAACTCCTCCCATTTAAAGATAAGCCACTCCCATTTTAAGAGAAAATCCTTCTCATTTTATGATAAGCCCCTCTCATTTGAAGATAAACCCCTCCCATCTGAAGATAAACCCCTCCCATCTGAAGATAAACCCCTCCCATCTGAAGATAAACCCCTCCCATCTGAAGATAAACCCCTCCCATCTGAAGATAAACCCCTCCCATCTGAAGATAAACCCCTCCCATCTGAAGATAAGCCCCTCCCATTTAAGATAAGGCCCTCCCATTTGAAGAACCCCCTTTCATTTGAAGATAAGCCCCTCTCATTTGAAGATAAGCCCCCCATTTGAAGTTAAGCCCCTCCCATTTAAGATAAGGCCCTCCCATTTGAAGATAAACCCTCCATTCAAAGATAAGCCCCACCCATTTGAAGATAAACCCCTCCCATTCAAAGATAAGCCCCACCCATTTGAAGATAATCCCTTCCCATTTGAAGATAAGCCCCTCCCACTAGAAGATAAGCCCCCCATTTTAAGACAAGCCCCTCCCATTTGTCATTAAGCTCCTCCCATTTGAAGCTAAGCCCCTCCCAACATTAGGACAAGCCTAAAGCTGCAGCATTAATGGCAGCTCACACAGATATTTAGATCAAAGGGAGTTTTCCATTGATCCAAGTCAGGGTAATTCCTTTAAAACCAGAGAATCACCAAGTCACTGGGGTTGGAAAAGAGCTCCCAAGACCATCAAGTCCAACCCTGGACTAAATCCCACAATTCCCACTAAACCACTTTGTAACTGCCACATCTACTCCTTTTTTGAGCATTTCCAGGGATGGAGATCCCATCCTTCCAATATTTAACCACTTATCCAGTGCAAAATTTTCCTAACATCTATTAATATTTCCATTGACACAAGTCCTTTGAAATCATGGAAACATAAGGTCATTGAGGTTGAAAAAGATCTTCAAGACCATCAAGTCCAACCTTGGACTAAATCCCACCATTCCCACTAAACTTTATTTGGAAGTGCCACATCGACTCCTTTTTTGAGCATTTCCAGGGATGGGAATCCCATCCTTCCAATATTTAGCTACTTATCCTGTGCAAAATTTTCCTAACATCTATTAATATTTCCATTGACACAAGTCCTTTGAAATCATGGAAACATAAGGTCATTGAGGTTGAAAAAGATCTTCAAGACCATCAAGTCCAACCTTGGACTAAATCCCACCATTCCCACTAAACTTTATTTGGAAGTGCCACATCGACTCCTTTTTTGAGCATTTCCAGGGATGGGGATCCCACCCCTTCCCTGGGCATCCCCTTCCAATGTTTAACCACTCTTTTGGTGTGGAATTTTTTCCTGGCATCCAACCTGAACCTCCCCTGCTACAACCCAAGGCCATTTCCCATTGTCCCATCACTGTTTCCCTGGGATAAGAGTCCAACCCTCTCCCTGCTACAACCACTTTTTCAGGAGAAACAACAACAAATTCATGTTTGAAGCTTCCAGAAGGTCCATTTAATTTGAAATTCTAGGGTTGGGGGATGTCAGCAGGATGCAAAGGAGCTGTTAGAATTCCAGATTCCCTACCAATGGTTTTCCTTGGATGGCCAGGAGTGTTCCTGTCACTCTGCTCTCCCGGTTCTGTGCCGTAGGCTCTCCTGAAACTCTCCTAACTCTCTCTGGTCCTGTCCAACCCAGACCTCTCAACTCCCTGCCTGTGCTGAAAGAAGAGGATGAAATGGCTCTCCATGGAAATTAGGGATCTGCTTTCCTTCCTGTCTGCCTGTGGCTTCTCTTTTCCCAACGGGATCCATCAGCCCTTGGACTCTGCTTCTCATTTCTGCATTTGAGTTCTGTTTCCTCAACACATTTTTATGACTTTTTTCCCCCTCTCTTTGCTGTGTCTCTGCAAGTTCTGTGTCTTCCTAAAAGCATCACTCAAAATGGGATGTTTCAGTCTGTGGAAATGGGGAAAGAGGCAGATAAAATAATTGTAGGAATTTCGTCCTGCTCCAGCAAAATGCAGAACTAGGGGTTTAACAGCAGGAACTTGCACAAATCCCAGGATTCCAGAGGTGTTCCAACATCTGGCCATAGATTGAGGATGGTCAGAACCCCCTGTGGAGCTGGACTTGACTGGCAAGAAGAATCCCTTGTCCAGTTTAACATATTTTCAATTCCAAGGTCATCCAAAGGTCTGGAAGATTCAATCTGAAGTGTCTGAGCAATCCCACATGGAAAATGCCCACATTTGGGGCAGGAAATCAAGGAATCCTTTGATTTGCTGCCCAAAAGGCCCAATTCTGACTCCTTGAGGACCAGCTTTCAGCAGATCCCAAGGGATGTGAAGGAATGTGCCTGTAAATCCAAAAAAAAAAAAGCCAAATTCCCTCATTTGCTGCTTCATCCTCATCCTGCCCGGTTGTTACTTCTGGAAACCCACTAAATTAAGGCCAAGAATATCCAGAAGAGACAGAAAGGGTATTTGAGCAGCAGAATGGTTGTTTCACCCCAAAATGCTGAGAAATTCTGGTGCCCTCTTTGAATCCCACAGACACATCCATGTGCTCCATCCAAAGGCTGGATTTTTGTGTGGATTTAATCAAAACATGATAAATTATTGCAACAGGAACTCGTGAATGAATGACCACAAGAAATCAATTTATGGGAAGGCAGTTGCTCCATGAAAACTTTCTAAAATACCTTTTATCCAGTTAAATGTTGTTAAATGTTAAATTTGGGAATTCCAGAATTATGGTCCTGGAGTGGTGCAGGATAAAGAGGCTTGTGGATAATGTGGATAATGCTGTTGATATTTGATAAGAACTTGGGAATATTTGTTTTCTGAAGCTCTGGGAGTTGACAGATCTAAACATTCCCAAATTTCCCTGAAGGAGCTGGTACTGGAATGGGAATCATCTCTTCATATGTATGTTATCCCCATCTATGTCCAGATTTATCCCTTTATCCACAGTGGAAAACCAACAGGATGTGATTCCTGTCAGGGTGCTGAAATGGAAGATGCAAATTGTGCCTTAAAAATCCCTGTGTGGCTCCGAATTTGGGAATCCCAAAGGATTGATCACACAAAGCTTTGCCCTCCTGAGATTAGTGCACATCCTGGCCCACTCCAAAATTCCCTCCATGATTTAAACATTCCAATGGGAATTGTGCAAAGCTTTGGGTTTCGTATCCAGGCTGTTTTTTTGACCAACTCACCTCAATTTCTGAGCTCATGAAATGTATGTATTTGTCAATTATTTCTAAATATTCTAACTAATAAACTTTGACAACTCCTGGTTGAGGCCAAAGGGATGATTGGAATGATTTTTATTCCTGAGTGTCCAGGAAATGCTTTCAAGTTTTCTAGGAGTGTTAATCAGGAATATATTACAAAGCTCAAATACTGATTTCTTGGCATTATTTTACCCTGTTTATCACATTTCTATTCACATTTATTTAGATGGAATATTTTAGGAGCCAGGTGGCTCTCCATGAATTTTTTGGAGTGTCATACACGAATTCTTTTAATTGGGAATAAATTTAATGGGCTTTAGGGTTCAGTGTTTAAAATCTGATATAAAATGGGTTTGTGCTCTGTTTCCCCATCTGTGGGAGAAGAACAAGCAGGACTTGGAGGTTTTCTGCCCATGTCCTGAGAGACCTTCAATATTCCACTCTGGGGCTGCTCCAGCTGATTTTTTGGGAATTCACCTGCTTCCTGCCATATTTCTCCAGGAAGGAGATGATGGAGTGGGTTGGTTGTTATTTTTACCTTTATTTTTTTTATTTGAGATGCCAGGATTTCCCCTGGGATTGTAAGAAAGCGTTTTTAATGTTCTGCTCCCATTGGGAATGAATGAATTGCCAGTTCCCAAGGGAGAAGGATGACACTTTATTTTATTTTAATGTCCAGAGGAAAGGAATATTTGGGGTAAATGTAAATATTCCGAAGCACAGAATCCTGGAATGGGTTGGGTTGGAAAGGAGCTTAAAGCTCATCCCATTCCACCCTCTCCATGGGCAGGGACACCTCCCACTATCCCAGGTGGATCCAAGCTGTCCTTGGACACTTCCAGGGATGGAGCAGCCACAGCTTCTCTGGGAATTCCATCCCAGTCCCTCCCCACCCTCCCAGCCAGGAATTCCTTCCCAATATCCCCCTAAACCTTCTCTTTGTCCCTTTAAATCCGTTCCCCCTCAACCTGTCCCTTCATTCCCTTGTCCAAAGTCCCTCCCCCTTTTCAGAGAAGGAAAATTTAACACATTTTCACTCGATTTTGCAAAACTTTTCGCTCTGCTGGTCTTGGGAAAACCACAAACCTTCTGTAAGAACCACCTGAAACGTGGTCAGTGTTTAAGTGTCGAGTTACTGCTGGAGCTGAGAGTTCAGAGCATCAACCTCTGAATTTACAAGCACTTTTAGAGACACTAAAGCACTTCTGGCAGAAGGGAAATACAAAAAAATGAAAAAATGAGGGAAAGTTTTATGTTACCAAATTTACCAGGTGAATTAAAGTTTGAGAGCCCCGTGTGACACTGAGGAGACTGAAATGTGGGCACTGATCCAAGATCCTGGAATTCCAGAATGGTTTGGCTTGGGAGGAGCTTAAAGATGATCCATTCCCACCTCCTTCCATGGGCAGGGACACCTTCCATTATCCCAGGGTGTCCAACCTGGCCTTGGACACTTCCAGGGATGAGGAATCCACAACTTCTCTGGGCACCCTGATTGCCAGCAAGGAGCAGGAATTTTGAGCTCTTCCTGGCTGTTTCCAACCCAATTTAACTCCTTTCCTGTTTTCTTTTTCTGTCCTTAAATCCAGCCCAGGCTGCAGAAGAGAAAAAGGAAGAAGTTCCCACTGTTTCTGGCAAAGTGGACAAGGCTCAGGGTAAAAAAGATGGATCCAAGAGCTCCAAGAAGAAGGATGGTGAGAAGGACCAGAAAGAAGGATCCAAGAAGGAAGGGAAGGATGGGGGCAAAAAGAAAGAAGGAGAAAAGGGAGATAAAGGAGAAAAGGGGGAAAAGGGAGATAAAGGAGAAAAGGGGGAAAAGGGAGATAAAGGAGAAAAGGGAGGAAAGGGAGAAAAGGGAGGAAAAGGAGAAAAGGGAGGAAAAGGAGAAAAGGGAGGAAAGGACTCAACTGACAAGAAAGAAGGTGGTGGGAAGAAAGAAGGAGAAGCAGGAAAATCAGGCACCAAAAGCAATGGGAAGGCTGGGAATGCCAAGGCCCCGGCAAAGAAGAAGTGACCTGGATGAAAGACAGTGCTGGGACTTTTTTGGGAAGGACAAATTGCCGTGGGTGGAGCACTGGGAGCAGACAGGACATGGTTCTCCGTGTGCTCCAGCTGCTGAGTGCCTCTGGATGTGGATTTATCCCCTTTGGAAAACCAAGTCACTGGGTTTTGGGGCGGCAAAGGAAAATTTGTCCTGGAAAGACGTGGTGACAACCTTTGGAACCAAAGTGCAGCCTGGGATGGGAACCAGGATTTGGGATAAACATGGGAATGCACAGACATGAAGGTCTAAAGTAACGGGAGGACACGAGTCGTTCCCAATTTTTGCTCCCTGAGGAGTTTGATCAATATTTCCCTGCACTCCTCCCCTCCTAAACAGGATTTCCATGGGGATTATTTTAGGGATTATGTAAATTCATACCTATTACAGAAATTTTGGATGCAAAGAATGGAGTTCTGAATGTCCTGGTTTCTGGTTTGGACACATGGGAAGAAGTTTTCCTTCCTTCTCTGGACTCCTGGATGGAATACCAAGACCTGCATCTCTTCCAGAGGATTTATCCACCTTTTCCTCTCTTTTTTTGGCTGGTGAAAGACATAAATCAAGCTGTAGGAGGATGAATAAAGCAGGATTCATCCGTGCTGCTGCAGGGAGTCGCTGTTCCCAATCCCTTTGGGAAAGTGGGATCATCCCAGTGGGATGGGAAGATGCTCATTGCAGTTCCATGGAGCAGGGCTGGATGAATCCCTGGTTTTTCTCTCTCCCTGAGCAGCTCTAAAAACAGGGATTTGGCCCCAGTTTTCCATGGCTGTGATTTCTCCCACCTCCTGGAATTTTCTGTGGAGTGGTTTTCCCAGGAGTATCATTTCCCCATGTGTGTTTTATAAATATCTCAGCAATTTCTGCCTTAAAATCAACAGCCAGGGGGGAATTAGGAAAAAGGCTAATTGGGGAGAGGTTACAAGGTGTTGAGATGGCTGCAATGTTCCCTCTGGTCTGTGAATATCCCATTTTGGATACAATTTTGGATTTGGCTGCTCTGTGGGACAAGGAGGGAATTTTCTCCAGCCTTTTGTTCTGCCCAGGCCTCAGGAATTAGATTTATTTTGATTTCTTTTTTATTCCTCCTGCAGTTTCAATGTGGACAGAGTTGATTTGTCCCTGCAAAGACATTTCCAATGTGTCCCACCTTTTGTTATCCCAATTTTCCCCTTTCCTTCTCTCCTACCCAACCCGTCCTGGTAGGAAATGAGCCCAACAAAATATTAATGAGGTCAGTGAGCTCAGAAAATTCCCCAAAACACCAGAGCTACTGAGGGGGTGATGTGAGGCTTGAGGAGAAAGGATGGGAATGATGTTCACAACCATGGAAAAATTTAGGAAGAGCATCAGCAGTGACAGTTCACTGCATCCAGCCCTGGAAAAGGGAAATCAGGGCTGGGAATTCTGCCCCTCCACACAGAGAAGTGGTTGAATCTCCATCCCAGCAATGACACCACAGGATAAATGGGAATATGGACATGCAGACGTGTTTCATTCTGAATTCCAGCCCAATCCTCGTTTTCCAAAGGATGAAGGTGAGTGGGAATTGCAGCTTCCAGGTGGGAGCAGAGGGTTGGAATTCCCTCCTCAGCCTGGGGGGTCTCAGCCTCCAGGTTTATGTCTCAGTGCAACCACTGCATTTTCTGTGCAGAAAATAAGGAAAAGGACTTTTATCCATCTTTTCAGCTGGAATAAAGGGGAAAACAACAGCCAGTTCATGTGCCCACATTTCCACCCTGGGATCTGCAGATAATAATTCCTTTCTTACCCTTTTCCTCTCTCATCCAAAAACCATCAATCTCACACGTGAAAATAAAAAAAAATAATAAATATATTTATATTTATTAATATAATAAAAATAATAAAAATAAAGATTAATAAGAAAAATAAAGACAATAATAAAAATAAAGAATAAACCACTACTTTGGCATTGCTGGAGCCTATAAATTCCTTTCTGCCAAGATCAGACAGCAAATTGAAGTCTTACAGCCTGGTTTGGGGGCTGCTTTACTGATAAAAATAAAGATGTTGTGTTAAAAAAGGAGATTTTTCCCCTGGGAAGGGTCATGTGAGGGGTAAATCAACTTGTTTCCCAGTTATCAGTGACAGAGTGTGGGTGGAATGCAGGGAATACATTTCTGGGGATTGAGGGAACATCCTGCCCACCCAAACTTCTCCCAGTGCCTGAGGTGGACGTGGAGGGGAGGAAATTTCCCTTCCCAAATCCATGTGGTGCAGCGCTCGGGTGGCACCTGGAATCCAGAGGGTGTCACATGGATGTGAAATCACATCCCTGGAATAAAACACCCCGAGCACCAGCGATTTGGGAGCTGCTCTTCCACCACCAGATGGAGAAATTGCGTCGGAAAAACCACATTCGCGGTGCTGAAGCTTTGGAAAATGAACGGGTAGGGATTTATAAATCTGTATTATAAATGTATAAATCCAGCCCCGAATTCCCAAAGCAGGATTTAAGACCCAAGGCTCAGATATCCGGGGGGTAATTCCAGTATTTTTGGTTTGTGAGTTGAAGGTTTTGCACGGCAAGGGTGGGATGGAGGGAACGCACCGAGAGCCAGGACAAGGAATTCCTGCTCCAGGAATTCCAGAGCTTTCCGCTAGAGGGGATCGAGCTCTTCCTTTGCAGTTTTGGAGGTTGTTGGTGCTTTTTGGTGGTGTGAAATCACGGCTGGCTTTGGTCACGTCTCGTCTAAAAATGAATTTCATGGCATTGGTTTATCCAGCTGAGCCAGAACTTCTCCCAGGGTTGTTCTGCCCCTGGTTAATAGAAGGAAAAGTGGAATTTACAGTGGGTTAAGTGATCATTGATTTAAGAGATATCAAGAAACAACTTACTGGCTTTGGTGGATAAAACTTAAATCAGCTGAAGGGGTTGGTGAGAATCCAAAGTTGGCATGAGCAGGTGTGAAGATGAAGTTTTTTAGTTCTATTCCTGCTTTTTTGGGGGGGAAAGAAGCCCCTTAAAACGTTGCCTTCGGTATTTTCCTCCTCCCTTTTCTTCCAGGCTTTTCCTTTTAGTGTCAGGGAAAAACTCAGCAAAGGGTCAGGATCTGCCAGGAGACACCACACATCCATTGCCAGGGAATGCCATGATAAATCCAAAGGATGAAATCCTTGGAGCAATTACAGCTTCCCTAGAGGTTCCCAAGTTAAAACTTGGCCTTTTTTTCCCCTCTTTCTATGAACTTCTTTCCTGTGAGACTCTAAAAACTGCTGCTTCTTATTGATTTCATAAATAATCTGAATATTGGAAGTGTTTTGCTTGTGCCTTCAGAGGGGAAACTCTCTGTGCCTTTGGAGGTGGAGAAAATTAAAAATGAGGATCACTGTGATCCCCTGATCTCCTGGTTAAATCCATGGAGACCCCCCAAGGTCATCAAGGGAGTGGGATGTTCCCCCTTCCACCAGCACAGAGCTCTTAAAACCATGGGGGTTTTCCTTTCCAGTGGCCAAAACCCACAAGGATCAACTGCCCAGTTATTCCCTGGAGCAGAGATGGAGCTTTTCATCTCTATTTCCTGGACTGGAGATGGAGCTTTTCACCTGTAGGTCACGTTGGGTTTTGTGTCACTGACATGGGTGGCAATTTTTAAAGAGATTTGGGGGGGTTTGCCTTAAAGAAAAGGGCTTTTTTTAAGCAATGAAGAGCTGTCAAAGTTCTTTTTCCCTTTTTTTGTTTCCTTTTCTTTTTTTTTAGGGGGGGTGTGGTGCTTTCAGCATATTCCTGCAGAAGCACCACCCAGCTAAAGCCCCTCCTGAAGCAGAATTCCCAAATCCCTACGGTGTCTTAGAGATGCCTGGGACAATAACAGGGAGATAACTCTGCCTCTCTATTATTCCTAATCCACATGGCATTTTCCACGGCACTTCCCTCATTTCCACACTTAGAGTTTTATGGTCCTAATCTTTTCTGGCCAAGCACAATCCAATCCCCTCCCTGTGCTGAGTCCCTGGTGTCCCCCAGCCCCAAATCCTGGCACCAAATCCAATCTGTTTAATGTCACAAACCAAAGAGGGGACAATAGATGGGACCTGAGCACTGATCTTGTGAAACAGGGCTTTGTGCACATTTCCTAAAGATGCTCCAGGGATTTCATCTTAAATAATAGTGCTGAGGCCTCCCTGCTCTTCACTATCTTCTCTTCCCATAAAACTGCCTGTCAAGGCTGAGTTGTGTGCAGGGAGCTCACAGGGCACAATAGAAAGTCTTGGAGTTGAGACACAATAGAAATAAATACATGTTTGCCCTCCAAAACTGCTGTGGAGAAAGTCAAGAGGTGATGCAGGGCTGGAGGGGCTGCAGGAGAGGGAAGGGAAAAGGGAAATGAGACATAAAACCCTTTGTAATCTGCCTTTTAGACAATCTTGGAATGGGTTGGGTTGGAAGGGACCTTAAGGATCATCCCATTCCATGGGCAATGACACCTCCCACTATCCCAGGTGGATCCAACCTGGCCTTGGACACTTCCAGGGATCCAGGGGCAGCCACAGCTTCTCTGGGAAATCCACACCTTCCCAGCCAGGAATTTCTTCCCAATATCTAAATCTACTTTCCTTCTGTCTAAAGCCTCTCCCTGTGTCCTGTCCCTCCATCCCTTGTCCCAAGTCCCTCTCCAGCTCTCCTGGAGCCCCTTTAGGCTCTGCAAGGGGCTCCAAGGTGTCCCTGGATCCTTCCCTTCTCCAGGCTGAAGGAACAATGGAAGGGACAACACTGAAGGGATACCTTGGACAGTCTATTCCTGTGATCCTTTGTGTCTCTTCCTCATTCCATGGGCTCTGCAGCTTTTTGGGCCCATCCTTTCCAAGCCCTTTGGAATGTCCTGCTTTGCTGTCCCTCAAAACCCATGGTGGTGCCTCTCCCTGCCCCCAGTTCTGGCTCTCAGAGTCCTCCTGCCATGTGAAAAGTCTGTCCGTGGTGTCCAGAGGAGCTCTGGGCTGTTTATTCCTTGGAAAAAGGAGGGATGGATTTGAGACAAAACCCCCTGAAGCAAAAAGCCAGTTCTGTGCTCTGGACTGAGGGTCTGTCCCTTGCTGTGTGTCCCTCCTACATGAGGAATTCTGCTCTCCCTCCATCCCAACCTCCAACTGCTCAGCCCTGAAATCCAGCCACGTCTTTTTCCTTGCTCCAGAGATAGGAAGGAGCCTATGGAAGGCTCTCTCCATAGGCAGTGCATTCAGAATCCCAGTTTAATGAGGTTATTTTACAGGCTTCCAAATATTCCCTGGCTCCACGGTATCACTCGGTGGTGTATCCTGCTGATGCCAATGCTTCCATATGGGGATTATGATTTTTTAAAATTCCAGTTTAAACATCCCAGGAGACTTTATTAAGATTTCCTGTCAGAGGACAGGGAGTCTAATACAGAGAAACAGGAACTTCCATTTTCACTGGAACAGGGCTTGACTTTATAAATGGAACACACTCCTGCCCTCCCCCATCCCATTTCCCCCCCTCCTCATCCCATAAAACAGCCCCTGGGATCAATGCCCTGTGTGTATGAAATAAAGACTAATAATTTAATTTCTGTGGCTTTCTGTTGGATGAGTTGCTGAGCTGGGGGAGGGACAGAACTGCTGGGTGGGACACGAGTCCTGGCTGGAATGGGAGATTTTGGGATGGCAGATACATGGATAAAGGGGGAGACACGTTCACTGGAGGCCATTGGGGTTGTGTGGGTTGGATGATTAATGAAAGGCTTTAACACACATTCCCATTTTTCCTTTTCTTTCTCAGTTCCCAGAAAAGCAACAAAGTGGCTCCAAGTCCCATCCAACCCGGCCTTGGATCCTTCCAGGGATGGGGCAGCCACAAGTGGTTGAGAAGGAGAAAAACCAGGGACAGAGAACCCTGGGATAGTGGAAGGTGTTTCTGCCCATGGAACTGGATGATCCCAAAGGTCCCTTCCAACCCAAACCACTCTGGAATTCTGGAATTCCCATGTCCTGGGGAACACACACTATGAGGAAGCACCAGCCCTTGAGCTCCATGGAGCATTTCCCAGGACATGTGTGTTCCATGGGCATGGCTTTGAGAGATCTTTTCCAGGTTGGGAATATAATCCTGGAATCCCAGAATGATTGGGGTGGGGAGGGAATTTAAGAATCATCCAGTCCCACCCATTCCATGGGCAAGGACACCTCCCACTATCCCAGGCTGCTCCCACCTGGCCTTGGACACTTCCAGGGATAAGGCAATGGCTTCTCCCCATCTCTAGGATCCCTTTCCAAGAGGATTCCCTGAACCAACAGGGCCTGGAACAGAACTTGCTTTAGGTAGAAGTCATTGCATGAGATCCCATAATTTGTGGGGCCTGGAATGGGGAACATTCCAGGCCTCTGTTCCCAAGAGCCAAAGAGCAGCTTGGGGTGACTGTCCTGGAAAGCACTGGGAGGGACATTTCCACTGGGAGGGACATTTCCACAGTGGATATGGCTTGGGAATGGGAGTTTGGGAGGGAATTTTGGTTCCTGGAAGCAGAAGTGAATGGAGGAGGAACACGGGAATGATCCTGGTTTGCTGAGGGAGAGTGTGAGGGACAGGGAGGTAAAACTTGGATTTGCTCAAGTTTAGGTGGGGAAATAACACTTTGATTTGGCTGAACGATTGCTTTGGCTTTTCCATGGAAATATTTAGATTGGAAAAGACCTTTAAAATCATGGAATCCAACCCTTCCCAGCACTGCCAAGGCCACCACTGACCACGTCCCCAATTGCCACTTCCACAGGGATTTAAATCCCTTCAGGATTGGGGACTCCACCACTGCCCTGGGAAACCCATTCCAGTGTTAAACAGCCTTTTCCATACAGGAATTGTTCCCAATATCCCACCTGAGGCTCCCCTGGCCCAGCCTGAGGCCGTTCCCTCTCCTCCTGGCCCTTGTTCCCTGGGAGCAGAGCCCGACCCCCCCCAGCTCCCCCCTCCTGGCAGGGATTGCAGAGAATTCCAGGTCCCTCCTGATCCCTCTTTTCTCCAGATTAGACATTCCCAGCTCCCTGGTGCTCCAGCCCCTTCCCAGCTCCATTCCCTTCCCTGGACACTCTCCAGCTCCTCAACATCCCTCTTTTATCCAAGAAAAATCCCCAATATTCAGATCCAGAGGGAGCAAAGCTACATCTTTATCTTCCCAAGCACCATCATTAGACCAGAAATTTGGGAAAAGGCAAAGGATTCAGCTGCTCCAAGCAGGAAATATTAAACAGCCTCAGATATATGAGGAAAAAATTCCCATTGGATTTGACGGTGGTAAAGAATTGATCCAGGATCCATTCCCTGGCCCAGGGATCCCAAATAATTTACTTGCATCCAAATCGTGCTGGTGGAAGGATTTCTGGCTCATGATAATGCCTGAACAATTCCCAGGGATTTTTTTAGGAAAACAGGAGTTAATATCAGGCCCAAAGCAGACAGGAATGAGCTAAAAATAACAACGTAGGTGGCATGGGAATGATTTTTGTGGAGTTGCTGGGATAAAATAAATGGTGCCAGAAACTGCTGGTGGAAGTTGGAGATGAGGCTGATCCCAAATAAATAGGGCTCTTCTTTTGGGGGGCTCATTAAGGGCTTTGTTCCCTGAAAATTTGGGATAAAGCCTTTGGGTTTTGTACAAATCCTCAGCACTTCCCACAAAGATGTTCTTCATCCAGCAGAGGGAAAAATCCTGTGCCTTCCTTGTCTTCTTTTCCTCATTCAGAGAAGTATCCTGGGCTTAATTCCCAATTTTCACTGGGCTTAATTCCCAATTTTCACTGGGTTTAATTCCTAATTTTCACTCCTTGGTGTGTCCNATTAATATGTACATTTTATATTTACTATAATATATTTAATAAAATAAAGAATAAAGAATATAGAATATAGAATAGAATATAAAATATAAAATATATACCATATAACAGATAATTTAATATAATAATTAATAAATTTAATTAATTATGCTTTCATTCAGTTTCATTGAATTTAAAACTTAATTTAATTTACAATTTCCATCCATATTTTTGTCTAAACAACTGGAAAAAAATAACTATTTGCATCTTCTCAACAGCAGAACATTTTGGGCTCTTTAAGGACAACTTGGAAATTATTTCAATGGAATTATTTATCAACACCTGGTTTAAAAAAACCCTCTTAGGAGATTCTGTCCTCTGGTTATTTGAAATAATGACTCATAAATTGCTTTGATTGCCACAAAAATGCCAAAAACAGTGAAATTGTAAAAAAAATTNCAAAGATGTTCTTCATCCAGCAGAGGGAAAAATCCTGTGCCTTCCTTGTCTTCTTTTCCTCATTCAGAGAAGTATCCTGGGCTTAATTCCCAATTTTCACTGGGCTTAATTCCCAATTTTCACTGGGTTTAATTCCTAATTTTCACTCCTTGGTGTGTCCAGGATCAGCCCTGTGGGTGATTTCTGGTGTCCAGAAAGTTGATTCTCACAGGTCAGGGATGGAATCTTGAGCCAAGAAACTGGAAAAACGAACCTCAGGATAAAGGATTGGAAATTAATTAATTTAAAATTGAATTCAAAATTGAATTTAATTAGAAAATTATTTTAAATGAAATTTTCATTAATGGAATTTTAATATTAATAATTAATATAATGTATCTTAT